>OX451736.1:1304327106-1304927106 GCA_948472305.1 Vicia faba | reverse complement strand
AGAAATCAGCTGTATAGGGGAAAAAGTCAACTGTGGCCAATTTACAGTCAAACCTCATGAATTTTGACCCACATCAACATTATGAACTCATATGAACCATTTGATCAATTTTGGACCACAACTCCACAAGAAATTTGATCAGATCACCAAAAGGGCAAAATGGTCATTTTTAGGGTTTTGACTATACAAAGGCAATTTCTGACATTTTGACCTAGCCAATGAAAAATTAGGCTCAACCATGGACTCAAGGACTCAATGGCATCATCTTGACCTATTCAACAAGTTCAAAAGACCTCAATTGAATTGGATTGACAGATGAATTTTTCAGTCAACTGATCAAAATTTGAATGTACACTGAAAAGTCAAACTTTGACTTTTTGGTCAAAATCAAGTGCCAAGGGTCATTTTTCATCAAGAGGTGTCAAATTATGAAACTTTTTCATCAAGAAACCCAAAATTGCAAATTATAGTTTAAAGTTGAAAATTTTTCATAACTTAGAAATTTTCTAAGTTATGAAATTTTCTTAATTTTCCCTAAGTTTACCTCACGTTTTCACCATGATGCAAATGGATTAAAACAAAACCTTCAACATGAAAGTTGTATTCCTCCACAAAGTCTACAACTTTGATTCACAAAGTTTTCTCAAAAGAAGCTTGGATCTCAAGTTATGATTTTTGGAACAAGGGTCCCTAAAACTTTTAACTTAGTGAAATTTTGCCCTAGTTTAGGCAGGATTTTGACCTATCTTCTTGGCCATTTTTAACATAGTTCCATTTTGAGTCTCAAGTTTCATTTCAAAGATGGATTATAGGGCATGTTTCAGGCTTTCCAAATTGTCCAAGAGCTCCTCAAACACATTTGTGGTTAGGGAGAATCGAAGGCTTGAACTTGGCAAAAACTCACTTTTCATCCATGGCATATTCATGTTCATACAAGTTGCATTTTCAAGTCAGCATGCCTTACACTAGCTTGCAGGCCTCTAAACCACTTCACACTCCATAATTAAATGAAAATCCACCAGTCTAAGCTTTTGTTTTGGTCATTTGGACATTGTACACAAGATTAGGCCCTAAGTAGAAAAGGGCACATTTCCATTTTTGCCATAATGTGCTTTATGTCAAACCACTATCCCTTGAGCATTGGTCCATATCTTAGAGGGCAAATAAAATCCACAAGTTGGAGGGTCCAAGAGCAAAGTATGCAAGCATATTTGATAGCCTATACAGGCCTGTAACAACAACTTCCACATTCTTACTTCAAAAACAAGTAATTGGTCCAAAACAAAAGAACTTAAAAACCAGCCAATGCTAACTTACACAAACAGCTTGAACATATTTCACACAACCCTTTGAGCTAGAAACACGATTGCTTGAGCCTCTAAACACCCCATATCCATAAATCACTTTCCTTTGGCAAAACAGGGCAAGTTCTGCAACTTGAGTTCCATAGCTCATTTGGCTCGTGCGTTTTGCCCCAAGTTGCTTCAAACACCTTCCATTCAACTCACCCAAGCTATCCCAAACCTCAAAAACCAACTGTAACTCCATTTACAGTGTTCACCATTTTCATTTTGAGCTTGTGCAGGTTGAGTTCTATAGGCTGATTCAAGGACATTCAAGGCAAGCTAGCTATTGGAGAAGGTCAAGTGAAGTTCAAGCAAGCTACCAGACATCTCAAGCCTTGTTGAAAAGCACTACATTGCCCTACACGAATCCAACTGAAATAGGTTTTTCTCCACTTTCTATCTCTCTATTTAGGAACATTTAGCCTTAGGTTTGTGAATAAAAAATGTAGTGTTCATTGCCATGAAGCTATACATATGCTCAGCTTTCATTTATATTACGTGTACTGGGAGAATTTCATCCATGAACATGCTGAAAAAACTAGGTTAGATTTTAGGGCCAAAGAAATTCTCTCTGGTCTTTGAGACTAAGGACAAGTTGTTTATATGGTTGGAATCGTCTTGAAATTCTCTACAAGTTTGATGTTGTGTGTTTTTGCAATAGAGCACGTATACAGGATCTGGTAGTTTGTACAGGGACGCACGCGTTTTTTCAAATGCTGGAGGTAGAAGATGAAGTTTTGGGCTGGGCTTGGCCTGGCTGCTTTTGACACCCCCTTTTTTCCTTTTTGCACCCCCTGGCCCATTTTCTTGTATTTTTATATTTTTGCATTTTTGTTTTCATTTCTAATTTTGTTTAATTATTTCCAAATATAAAAAATGCTCAAAAATATTTTCATATTTTTTTCACATTTATTTGGCATTTTATTTTAATTTTTCTAACATAAAAAGCATTTAAATGCTTTTATATTTTTTATTAAGACTTGAAATATATATATATATATATATATATATATATATATATATATATATATATATATATATATATATATATATATATATATATATATATATATATATATATATATATATATATATATATATATATATATATATATATATATATATATATATATATATATATATATATATATATATATAATTATACTTTTATTTTTATTTCTTATTTTTATTCACATTGAAAATATTATTATATATATAATTTATTTTTGTACATATTTTATTTTATATTACACATATTTAATATAATTAATATACATATATATACATATATACTTTTATTTTATTAAATACTTTAGAAAAAAATATAAAATATTTCATTTTTACTTTTATTATTATTCATACTAAAAAATACCTTTTTTAAATATATTTTATTTTTGTACATATTAATATATTTTATTGTATATAAATAATATAATATATTTATTTTCTTAAGGAAATTAGGGTTTTACCCTTAAACAAATAAAAATAAATCTTTTATTCATTTCTTTATTTTTTACATTAAATACTCTTACATACATAGGTAAACAAAAACATTTTTGCATAATTATTTGATATATTTATCTATTTTGTCCATTTATTATTCATGCAATTAAATTCAATTTGGATGTAATAGTAAACTAGGGTTTATATTTCTTGTCAAATACCCCCCATTCAAAGATTGTACCCCCATCCCCATAATCATGTTGTAATAGCTTAGAATTTTAATTCTCGCACTTTACGCTTTCAATTATGCCATGATTAGAGAATTAGGGTTTGTATGCAAAAATCCAAATCAACAAATAGTTTGACCTAATCAAAGATAAAAATGCATGAAAATCAAACACAATGCACACTTGCACCCCTAGGGTTACAATCCACTTGTTGCCTTCAAAAATGGGCCATGTTATGCATGTTGGGTACTTTGGCAAAGCAAAAACAAAACAAAAGATCATAGTCCCTCGATGACGCTATCTTGGTTGCCTAAACAAAAATGATCAAGTCCCTAAAAATTGCCAAAGATACTTGACACAATTGTTATCATGGTCTATACGATGACCCGCGCCTGTCCCGTTTAACATCCTAACACAAGGTTGCTCACCAAATGCAATGGTGAAACAACACTGTCAAAAGGGTTAAAAACATTAGGAAAGATCTTTGAGTAAAATAGGGTAGATAACTCTTAGTTACTTGATTAAAAAGCTTGCAAAAACATCCTTGCTATTTTCAAACACACTTCACAACACAATTTCAAAACATTTCCCAAATCAAACTTTCAAACATTGAAATCTTTTCAAAAGACAAAAACATCTTTGTATACATTCAAACAAGAATCATTACAAAGATTGCCACAACGATGACCTCTTTTCAAAATATCTTTCAAAACCACCCACAAAGCACCATTTCAAACAATTGAAAAGCAAAAGCAAGTGATCTAAACAAGTAACTAAGAGCCCATGGATAACCATGGATGAAAAGGGTGCTTGCACCTTCCCTTTTCATAATCTACTCCCCGAACCCAAGAAAACATCTCAAAGGTCTTTCCTGTGCTTTTTGACCTTTCCTTAGGATAAAATAAAAATTCGGTAGCGACTCTTGCTAAACCGAAACATTTGCGAACACAAAACGCCAAACCTCAAGTCAGTTCTCCCACCGTATCACAGAACTGGCGACTCTGCTGCGGATTACACTAAAAGTGGAGTAACCTTAGGGTTTAGATCACCTTTGCATGCTTAAGTTGTTTGCTTTGATTGCTTTACATTTGGTTCTAATGTTTGGGTTCGAATCCTCCACCTGGATTTTTGGGAAACATTCATAGGTAAATAACAATACGTTGTGGAAACTGTGCGGGGTATACCGACATGGTTGAAGCAATAGATATATTAGTGCGACATATTTGTGAGTACCGGTAGCCTTTGAGTCAATCAAAGAGAATACGGGGCCGCTGAGTGATGTCATGAAACACTAATGAACTCTTAGAACCTTACTTGACCATCTTGGCCTTTTTAGGGGTAGTGAGATGACCGACTTTGGTACAATCCAAAGTTGGTAGATACTCGATACTACACTCATTGAGGGTTGTTTTCTTGGAATATTTTGGTCGCCAGTTAAGTGGCTAGACTGAAACAATGAACACAGAAAATAATCCGGTGATATTGAGCTCCTTAGAACCCAGTTACTATAGGACAGGTTGAGCCAACTAGCTTCAAGAGGGTACTTACCTATGAAACCTCATGCAAGCCTGAAACTAGGATCTTGTGTGACTTGTTTGTATATATACTTGTGCATACATCATGAACATCATAAAGCATCATATGCATCCACTAACCATTTCAAGGGTTTGGATCTTCATCTTTGTTCTTGTTTTGTAGGTCATGGAATCTCTTCGCAGGAAAAAAATTCAAGTCAACCTTATGAGAATCCCTCCTCAACTCAAGGAGCTTACTTACAAGATTCCAGAGAATTCTCTCTTCAGTGAAAGACATGGTAGACTTCTCAACTTGGTCAACTCCAACATTGAAGAAGACATGGTGAAAGTTCTCTTCCAGTTCTTTGACCCCCTACACCACAATTTCACATTCCCTGATTTCCAACTAGTACCTACTTTGGAGGAATTTTCTCAACTCCTGAGGATTCCTATTCTTCATCAACTACCCTACAACGGTACGGAAAGAGAACCAAAGCCTGAATACATTGCTCAAGCCTTACACTTGCAACCATCTGATATCAAAGGTCATTGGGAAACCAAAAGTGGTGTCAAGGGTTTCTTGGCAAAGTTTCTGTTTGAGAAGGCACAAGACTGCTGGAATTCTCTAGATCTACAAGCCTTCGAGGAGATTGTAGCACTACTCATCTATGGGTTGGTCTTGTTCCCAAACCCTGATCAGCTTATAGATGTGAATGTTGTCAAGATTTTCATATCTCGGAATCCTGTACCTACATTGCTTGGGGACATCCTACACTCATTTCACACACGAACAATGAGGAAAAGAGGTGTTCTCATGTGATGTACTCCTCTTCTAGAAAGGTGGTTTATTTCTCACCTACCCCAATCAGTTTTAAAGAATGAGCAGGGTTTAAGGTGGTCACAACGGTTGATGACTCTCACACATTCTGATGTTCATTGGTGTTCTCGGTCTAGAGAAAATGTCATCATCATTGATCGTTATGGAGAATTCCCTAATGTACCTCTACTTGGCATTAGGGGAGGCATTACCTACAACCCCTGTTTAGCTCTGAGACAGTTTGGATATGCCCGGAGGGATTGCCCTCATAATATGCTGATTCCTGACTTTGTTTTTGACTTCGACAACGACGCTCAAGGACTTCAACAAAGGTTTATCAGAGCTTGGAGGATGCCCAACAAAGTGGATAGTAAGACACTGGGGCACAAGAATTCCATCCCCCTTGAGCCTTATCTCAAGTGGGTACGAACCCGCGCCCAGAGTCTTATGATGCCTTACCCTCACATTCTCCCCGTGATCAAAGAGCCTGTTATGGAAGGAGAGGTTCCATACACCCTCCTATATCCTGACATGCCAACATCATTGGAAGAATTACAAAAGAGTTGGATACAACTCAAAGAAGAGCGTAATACTTTTGAAGCCATATTCTATGCCAGTGAGAAGAAGGTTTTGGAACTTACCCGCGGCTTCACGAAGAGGAAACTCTCAACACTTACATCGCGCCAAATAGGATGCGCAATGTCTTTTTACATTAAGAACTTTGTAATATTTTGCCCATGGGGCATTTATGTACTAACAAATTTCTTCTTATTAATATGACGTGTGTTCTATTTGTTTGCAACAAAATTGAATTTCTGAATCCTTGAATGCATTACATGAATAACATATCATTCATCATATGTATAAACAGGTCTTCACACCAGGTTTCCTTATCTTTCTGCTGTTTATTTCAGCAAGATGGATATAGAGCAGACGGTTAAAGATCTACAAGCACAAAATTCGCAATTCAAACAACTCCTCATGACCTTAGCAAAGGACAAGAGGACCTTAAAGCACTGTTAGAGAAAGAGAAGGAACCAGAAAGGAAGAAAAAGAAAAGAATTGGTGTGGCCACAATGGGAAGAAGATTTGAGCATCAGGCTAGGAGAGTTCTGGAATTCCCCTCGACGTATGACGAAGGGGTTGGTAAAGGAAAAGGAGTTGCAATACCCTCCGAATCTGAAGCCGAAGAAGAAGAAGAGGAAGAGGATGAAGATTACTCCGAACAGCAATATCCCCCGGCGGATGATAAGTATAAAAATCTTGAGGATCGGTTGGCAGCCATGGAGTTGCAAAAGGTACCTAGTTTAGATTTCGAAGAACTAGGGTTGGTTGCTGGGATCGTCATTCCTCCCAAGTTCAAAGTACCTACATTTGCTAAGTATGACGGTTTGTACTGTCCAAAGATGCATCTGAGGTCCTACGTCAGAAAGATCTAAACTCACTCCTCTGATAAGGATCTTTGGGACCACTTTTTTCAAGATAGTTTGTCAGGCACGCAATTGGACTGGTTATATCAACTTGAGAGATCTGATGTTCATAACTGGGAAGATTTGGCTGATGCGTTCTACCGACAATACCAATACAACACAGATTTAGCGTCTACTCGTACTCAACTACAGAGTATGGGTATGGCCTCTAATGAGGGATTTAAGGAGTATGCCCAGAAGTAGCGAGATTTGGCTGGAAGGGTGCAACCACCATTGTCGGATAGAGAGCTGGTTGACATGTTTTTAGGGACTCTGTCAGGTCCGTTCTTCAATCACTTGATAGGGAGTTCATCTGCAGGATTCACTAAATTAATTCTAACTGGTGAAAGGGTCGAAGCTGGCATTAAGAGTGGTAAAATTCAGAAGGATGCCTCCGCTTCCACTGCTAAGAAGACCTTCCCAGCCAAGAAGGAAGTTTCTGCTATTCATACCCAGAGAAACCAAGGGAGAACAGAGCGCTGACCAATGGTGGGGGCTGTTATGATCCAAAACTCATCAGCCGACCAACCTCGCGGTAATCAACCAAGAGCTAATCAGTAAAGGGTAGAAAGGCCACAACGGCAATTCACCCAAATCAACATGACACCGGCTCAAGTCCTCCATCATCTGTTAAAGCTGAACCTTACCAACTTGAAAGAAGCGCCGAAAAACCCCAATACCTCTTCTCCTTATTATCACTCCAATGCAAAATGTGCATACCACCCGGATAGTGTAGGGCATGATACCAACAACTGTTGGGCTCTTAAAAACAAGATCCAAGACCTAATAGACGCCAAGGAAGTAGAGTTTGATGCTCCCGAAAAACCCAACGTGATATCAGCTCCTATGCCAAAACATGGTCATAATGTCCATGCCATTGTGGAAGATCTTCATGTTACCACTGTTGATGACCTTTTGACTCTGTTACCCGTGATTAAAGTGAATTTGATGAAAGCCGGGATATTCCTAGGCTGTGGAAAAGTCTGTTACTTTTGTTCAAACTTGCAAACTGACTACCCACTGTTGAAATCAGGCATCCAACGCCTGATGGATACCCAAGAGATCCTCTTTCAAAAGACTCCTGTTGATACTATCACTCATGTTACTCTTGTTACCCTTGTTACTTCAATCAATGACATTGCTATAATAACCATCTCCGACGATCTTTCCAAGACCTGTAAAAGGCCTGTTAAGATTACGCCTGATCCTAAGTTTGTACCGCTGAAAATTACCATGTCGGGGCCTATACCGTATAAGTCCAACAAGACGATACCATGGAATTACGGAGGAGAGATCTTCAACCATGGTATCAAGCAAATCGAATCAGCCAAAGGGAATTCCGATGAAGAAACCGCTGATATAGGGAATATTGCAGGAACGAGCAAGATAACTCACAGCGGAAGGATCTTCTCTCCGGAGATTGCTCCTCCACGGGCAGTCTTCGGACCCTCGAGAGTTTCTGTACCTGTCAAGCCATCTGTGCAAAGTCCAATAATTGAAGAAATTGATGTTCCCGAAGCTAGACCCTCTGATGTTACTACCAATAAAGGTAAGGGGATCCAAGAAGCGCTTGTCAGGACGAAGGCTCAGACTGTGGTTATCCCCGAGACCACCCAAAAAGAGATGGAAGAAATCTTAAAGATAATCAAGAGGAGCGACTATGATGACGTGGAGCAGCTAGGGCAAACCCTTTCAAAAATCTCCATGTTGGCTCTCTTACTCTGCTCCGAGGCTCATGCCAAAGCCTTGATCAAATTTCTGAAGACGGCACACGTGGCTCAAGAAACTTTTGCGGACCAGTTTCAAGAGTGCGTGGCTAGCCTTACAGCCGATAATGGTCTTGGCTTTTCTGATGCTGATTTGATGTCTAGGGGAAGAAAGCATAACGATGCACTGCATGTCTCTGTAGAGTGCAGGGGGACCACACTTGCTCATGTTCTGGTTGATACCGGTTCATCTTTAAATGTTCTACCAAAGAAGGCGTTGGACAGATTGGACTGCGAAGGTTTGACCCTAAAGCCCAGTAACATCGTTGTTAGAGCCTTTGACGGTTCTAAGAGGATGGTTCACGGAGAAGTGGACATTCCAATCAAAGTGGGTACAGAAATTTTCAACTCTACATTTTATGTGATGGACATCCGTCCTTCATATTCATGCTTGTTGGGAAGGCCATGGATCCACAACGTTGGGGCAGTCACTTCTTCTCTACACCAAATGCTAAAGTATCCAGTTCAGGGTAAGATCATAACGGTTCATGGTGAGGAGGAGTATATGATAAGTCACCTTAACTCCTTCCGCTATGTGGAGTTAGATGGCGAATTCATAGAAACGCCTTTCCAACACTTTGAAGAGGTTTCTCCTGAAGTCGCAGTAGCAAAGACAATGACTGATGTGCCGATCATTTCCAAGCCTGTGTCTCGGATGGCATCCCTTAAAGACGCGGAGGATGTAATCAAAGAAGGAAGAAGTATAGTGTGGGGGCAACTGCCTGATTTTTCTCACAAGACGGACAAGTTTGGACTAGGTTTTACTGCCGCTGGCCAGAAAGCTGTGCGTCTCTCCCGGGCTGGAGGACCACCCTTAAAAATCACTCACCATGGAATTCATGCCTTAGAAGATGATGATGAAGAAGACAACTTTGAAGATTGGATCTTTCCAACCATTGAAGGAGGATTAAGCAACTGGGAGGCGAAAGACTTCGTTCCCATCACTTTCATCAATCAATAATTTATCTTTGAACAATTTCCTGTTTGGTCTGTAATAATTAAACAATTCGTACACTCTTTTCACCTTATGCCTTACCCGGGGCATATAGGTCCATTTGTAAGGGTTTTGATTCTTCATTTTCATATGCCATTTTTAATGAATCATTGGACGTTTTCATCTATAAACTGTTGTGTTCATTTTCTTTCCTTTTACATTTTGTTTTGTTTAAGGATGGTTATCCCTTACACACACCCACACTCACAAAATGCAGGTACCCATCCACTCCGGATTCCATGGGTGACTATTCTGCTTTGGCCTTAGGTGACTCTGAAGATTTGGTCAATCATGCCGAGTACGAAGGTGATGAAGACTGTGAGGTGCCTGGAGAGTTAGCTAGACTTTTGCAACAAGAAGTGAGGGCTATTCTGCCCCATGAAAAATTGCTAGAGACTATCAATTTGGGAACAAAGGAAGACAAGAAAGAGGTTAAAGTGGGTGCCAACCTGGAGCCAAATGTCAAAGAGCGCTTAGTTCAGTTGTTGAATGAATATGTCAAGATCTTCGCCTGGTCCTATGAAGACATGCCAGTATTGGACACATATATTATGGTTCACCGTCTCCCTACAAGAGAAGACTACCCACCAATCAAACAAAAAGTTTTCCGAATGAGGCCCGACATGTCCGAAAAGATCAAAGCTGAAGTGATGAAACAATTCAATACTGATTTTCTGGTTGTTACTTCCTATCCATAATGGGCTGCTAACATTGTGCCCGTGCCTAAGAAGGACGGCAAAGTCAGAATGTGTGTGGACTACAGAGACCTAAACATGGCTAGCCCTAAAGATGATTTTCCACTACCACACATTGATATCTTGGTTGACAACACAACTCAACGCAAGGTGTTTTCCTTCATGGATGGATTCTCGAGATACAACCAGATCAAAATGGCCCCCGAAGACATGGAGAAGACTACTTTTTTTACGCAGTGGGGTACCTTCTGCTATAAAGTGATGCCATTTGGACTGAAGAATGCCAGGGCAACCTATCAGCGAGCCATGGTAGCTTTGTTTCATGACATGATACATCATGAAATCGAAGTCTACGTAGACGACATGATAGCCCGTTCACAAATAGAAGAGGAACACCTCGACCATCTGCAGAAGCTGTTTGTCAGGTTAAAGGAATATAAGCTCAGACTGAACCCTAGCAAGTGCACTTTCGGAGTCAGGTCCGGTAAACTTTTGGGATTCATCATCAGTAACAAAGGCATCGAGGTTGATCCTGCTAAAGTCAAAGCTATACAAGAAATGCCTGCTCCCCGCACTGAAAAGGAGGTTAGAGGTTTCTTGGGACACTTAAACTATATTGCAAGGTTCATTTCTCACTTAACATCTACATGTGAGCCAATTTTCAAGCTGTTGAAGAAAGATCAGGTGGTTGAATGGAATGATGACTGTTAAGTTGCTTTTGATAAGATCAAGGAGTATTTGTTGGAACCTCCTATCTTGATACCACCCGTCGAAGGAAGACCTTTAATCATGTATCTGACTGTTTTGGATAACTCAATGGGGTGTGTACTGGGCCAACATGACGAGTCTAGCCGAAAAGAGCATGCCATTTATTACCTTAGCAAAAAGTTTACCTACTGTGAGACTCGCTACTCACTGCTCGAGAAAACTTGATGCGCTTTGGTATGAGCTGCTTGCCGGCTAAGGCAGTATATGTTGACACATACCACTTTGCTGATTTCTAAAATGGATCCGATTAAGTACATCTTCGAGAAGCCTTCTTTATCCGGAAGAATCGCTAGATGGCAGATGATCCTGACTGAATATGATATCCAGTACATAACTCAAAAAGCTATAAAGGGGAGTGTACTAGCTGACCATCTAGCTCATCAAGCCGTCGAAGATTACCAATCTATGAGGTTCGACTTCCCTGACGAGGACATTATGACATTGGACAACATTGAAGGTAACGGACCGTATGACGGACCTGAAATAGGATCCCGATGGACCTTGTACTTTGATGGTGCTTCAAAAGCACTTGGCAACGGTATCGGCGCGGTACTTATTTCTCCAGAAGGTTGCCATACACCTTTCACTGCTAGACTCTACTTCAGCTGTACCAACAACATGGCCGGGTATGAAGCTTGTATCTTTGGTCTCAAAGTTGCTATTGACTTGGGAATCAAATCTCTGGTTGTATTTGGGGACTCAGCTTTGGTTATCAGTCAAATCAAAGGAGAATGGGACACTAAACATCCTAATCTTATTCCATACAAAGAACATGTCTTGACATTGTTGCCTCATTTCGAGCAGATTACCTTTGAGCACTTCCCGCGAGAAGAAAATCAGCTAGCGGATGCTCTGGCTACAATGTCTTCCATGTTTAAACTCGACTGGGATAATGAGGCTCCCCAAATCACCATCGAGCGAATGGACGAACCTGCGCACTGTCATGAGATTAATACTGAAGAAGCAATGGAACAACCCTGGTTTCATGAAATCAAAAGGTATCTCCAGACTCGAGAATACCCTGAAGGAGCTTCCGTAAATGACAAAAAGTTCTTAAGAAGATTTGCTGCCATGTTCTTCCTGAGCAATGGTATCCTATATAAGTGCAGCCATGATTGTGTTCTACTTCGTTGTGTGGACAAAGTTAAAGCTGAGTTGATCATGACTGAAATACATAGTGGCACATTTGGCACCCACTTAAGCGGATATACGATGGCTAAGAAAATTCTAAGGGCAGGCTACTACTGGTCTACCATGGAAGCTGATTATCATCAACAGTCCCGTACTTGTCACAAATGCCAAGTCTATGCTGACAAGGTACATATTTCTCTAGTTCCTCTCAACATTCTGACAGCTCCTTGGCCATTCGCGATGTGGGGAATCGACATGATTGGAGAGATCAAGCCCATAACATCCAATGGACACCGCTTCATCCTAGTGGCCATTGATTATTTTACCAAGTGGGTCGAAGCAGCTTCCTTCGCCTCCGTTACAAAGAATGTGGTTGCCCGCTTCATCAAGCAGAATCTCATATGCCGATATGGTATCCCCGACCGGATCATCACGGACAACGATACAAATTTGAACAACACTGTGATCACCGCTCCGTGCGAGCAGTTCAAGATTCAACATCACAATTCATCTCCCTATCGGCCAAAGATGAACGGTGTTGTTGAAGCCGCGAACAAAAATATCAAGAAGATCATTCAAAAGATGACAGTCACCTACAAAGACTGGCATGAGATGTTACCATTTGCTCCGCACGGATATCGTACCACGGCGCGTACTTCAACTGGGGCAACCCCCTTTTCTTTGGTATATGGAATGGAGGCTGTTTTACCTATGGAAGTTCAGATTCCTTCTTTAAGGATTATGAAGGATGTTGGTTTAAGTGAAGACGATTGGATTCAGACCCGGCTTGATCAACTTAATTTGATTGACGAGAAGCGACTTACTGCTGTTTGTCATGGTCAGACGTATCAAAAACGGATGATCAAGGCTTTCAACAAGAAAGTCAGGCGTTAGGTATATCAAGTCGGAGATCTTGTAATCAAGCGGATCATCTTTCCGCAAAGTGATCCCAGGGGCAAGTGGACTCCTACTTACGAAGGACCATTTATGATCAAGAACATCTTTTCTGGTGGGGCCATGATTCTGACCACCATGGACGGCGACGACTTGCCACACCCTACGAACGCAGACATAGTCAAAATATACTACGCATAAAATGACCCGACAAGTTGAAAACTCGAAAGGGCGACTTGGGAAAAAATGGGCATCCCGGTGAATCGAAAACCCGAAAGGGAGGTTCAGGCAAAAATTAGGGATAAACAAAAAAAATATGTACACCCGGCAAGTTGAAAACCCAAAAGGGCGACTTGGGCAAAAAAGGGTTTCCCGTTGGATCGAAAACCCGAAAGGGCGATTCAGGCAAAAGTTAGGGAATTAAAGCGTATGACTATGTCTTGTCGGATCACTTTAAGGACAATCTCTTCACGACAAAACTCCAAGCTCATGATCAATCCAATGATCCGCGGATGAAGCAACGAATGGACAAAGATACTCAGAGTTGTGAAGGCTATAGCAGAATGGGAACCCCATGGAATTGTTGCACATATCCATCTTTCTTTGTATAAATTTTTCTCAATTTTTCGACAACATTCTCTTACTAGGATGTCTGTCTCCTTTGTAAAAAGATACTTGCAAAAGTTAATACAAAGATACTTCAAAGTGCAGAAATTTGCTTGCCTTTCCTTTCTTTTTTACACTTATGTTTTATTTGAAAACGTCCAATGGTTTGTTAAATAGGCATATGCATTTGAATATGATCACTGCTTACAAATAAAACAAAATAAGAAAAGGATAATTACTGATAGGCCGAAAGTATAGGAAAACGTCTTTAGGCTATTCCAGAGGAAATCCCCTACAGTATGTCATTCATATCCTCAACAAAGCTAAAACCTTGAAGTACATATCCCCAGCAGAGTTAAGTTTCAAAATTCCCCTCAGAGCTAAGTTTCTAAAACTCCCGATCCCCAACGGAGCCAGAATACTCTAAACTTTCATCACCAGCGGAGTCCAAAACTTCAAACCTTAAACCCCGGTGGTATACTATCCAACTTCCTCCGATTCACCAGTAGAGTTCTCCATAAAACAAGGAATCCTCAGTAGATTGGCATACAACCCAAGCTCCTGATTTCCCCAGCAGAATAAACACTCTCCCCACAGAGTTATCTCCTGACAGAACGAAGATTCTAGTTCCTGTTTCTCCCTTTGAAGCCTCCCAGGTTTTAATTCCCCAGTAGATGTCGTTGGATTTTTCTTATTTCTCCAGGAAAGTCATGAAGGATTCTCATATCCCCACAGAAGTTGTCAAAGTTTTGATAATCCACGCAGGTTGCCAAGGACTTTCTATCCTCAACAGTAATCAACAAGGTTTTCTCATCTTCAACAATCAGAGATTTTGGAATCCCCGACATTGGTCAAGGATTTACTTTCCCTGGCAGCAGTCAAAGATTTCATTATCTCCAGCTATCAAGGATTTATTTTCCTCAGCGAGACAGCTAATCAGCTTACATGCACATCCATTACATTCATATATCATAAACATTGATGGAACACACTTTATTGCATCATACATATCATGCAACATAACTTTGTGCTTTAGCTAACATTCTACCCTTTTCAGGATAAGATTAAAAAGCTATCATTAACAAATATTCAGAGATTTCAGATACAGTACGGATACACCCCCAGACATGGCGGTCATTCTATTACTCATTCAGAATTTCAAGTCAAGACACAGTATGGATACACCCCAGATGTGGCCGTCATTCTATTACTCATTCAGACTTCAACAATCAGATACAGACTAGATACGCTCTAGACACGGCGGCCATTCTATTTCTCATTCAGATTCAACTATCAACTTCAAGTTCAGATACACTCCAGACACGGAAGTCATTCTGCTACTCATACAGATCTCAACTTCAGATACAATCCAGATACGCTCCAGACACGGTTGTCATTCTGTCACTCATTCGGAATTTATCCCCAGCACATAGATACTCCATACACAGATGTTTCTTTGTTACCCATTAAGAATACAGATACACTCAAGACACGGCAGTCATTCTGATATTCATTCAAGAATCAATTACAGTTACAGCTCAGATACGCTCCGGACATGGACGCCATTCCCTTGCTCATACGAACTCAGTCTCCAGATACAACTCAGATACGTTCCAAATACGGATACCATTCTGATGTTCATTCTACTGATTTTCAACAAACAAGTTTTGGATGGAATCTATAAGCCCATCTCTAGCAAGATTCTACCATTTCCAAATGGCATTTTTAAGCCCATTCCCTCAGCTACATTTTGACGAGTGCAAATTTACGGGCACTCTAGTGTCCAATCCTCTTTTACCTTCGAGTCACGAAAGGCAAACTTGCCAATCTAACTCTTCAGGTTCAAGAAGATTGAACATGGGCAATTGTTTTACCCCAAAATTTTCCCTCTCATCTTATCAACATTTCTCATCACAAGGCTCTTGGAACTCAAGATCAAGCTAGGGTTTGCTCTGCTCAAGACATCTCCTTGCACTAATGACCTAAACTAGGGTTTGAGTTTGCACAAGGATTTTTGGACCTTCAATGCTCAAATTGACTTTCAAACTTCATATTGGACTCATAAGTTTTCCCATACCAAGTTTCAATCCTTGAATCAAATTTTTGCCCAATCAATTGGATAGTTGACCTAGAAATCAGTTGTATTGGGGAAAAAGTCAACTGTGGCCAATTTACAGTCAAACCTCATGAATTTTGACCCACATCAACATTATTAACTCATATGAACCATTTTATCAAGTTTGGACCACAACTCCACAAGAAATTTGATCAGATCACCAAAAGGGCAAAATGGTCATTTTTAGGGTTTTGACTGTACAAAGGCAATTTCTGACTTTTTGACCTAGCCAATGACAAATTAGGCTCAACCATGGACTCAAGGACTCAATGGAATCATCTTGACCTATTCAACAAGTTCAAAAGACCTCAATTGTATTGGATTGACAGATGAATTTTTCAGTCAATTGATCAAAATTTGACTGTACACTGAAAAGTCAAACTTTGACTTTTTGGTCAAAATCAAGTGCCAAGGGTCATTTTTCATCAAGAGGTGTCAAATTATGAAACTTGTTCATCAAGAAACCCAAAATTGCAAATTAGGGTTTAAAGTTGAAAATTTTCATAACTTAGAAATTTTCTAAGTTATGAAATTTTCTTAATTTTCCCTAAGTTTACCCCACATTTTCACCATGATGCAAATGGATTCAAACAAAACCTCCAACATGAAAGTTGTAGTCCTCCACAAAGTCTACAACTTTTATTCACAAATTTTTCTAAAAAGAAGCTTGGATATCAAGTTATGATTTTTTGGAACAAGGGTCCCTAAAACTTTTAACTTAGTGAAATTTTGCCCTAGTTTAGGCAGGATTTTGACCTATCTTCTTGGCCATTTTTCACATAGTTCCATTTGGAGTCTCAAGTTGCATTTCAAATATGGATTATAGGGCATGTTGCAGGCTTTCCAAATTATCCAAGAACTCCTAAAACACATTTGTGGTTAGGGAGAATCGAAGTCTTGAAGTTGGAAAAAACTCACTTTTCATCCATGGCATATTCATGTTCATACAAGTTGCATTTTCAAGTCAGCATGCCTTACACTAGCTTGCAGGCCTCTAAACCACTTCAGACTCCATAATTAAATGCAAATCCATCAGTCTAAGCTTTTGTTTTGGTTATTTGGACATTGTACACAAGATTAGGCCCTAAGTAGAAAAAGGCACATTTCCATTTTTGCCATAATGTGCTTTATGTCAAACCACTATCCCTTGAGCATTGGTCCATATCTCAGAGGACAAATCAAATCCACAAGTTGGAGGGGCAAAGAGCAAAGTATGCAAGCATATTTGATAGCCTATACAGGCCTGTAACAAGAACTTCCACATTCTTACTTCAAAAACAAGAAATTGGTCCAAAACAAAAGAACTTGAAAACCAACCAATGCTAACTTACACAAACAGTTTGAACATCTTTCACACAACCCTTTGAGCTAGAAACACGATTGCTTGAGCCTCTAAACACCCCATAGCCAGAAATCACTTTCCTTTGGCAAAACAGGGCAAGTTCTGCAACTTGAGTTCCATAGCTCATTTGGCTCGTGCGTTTTGCCCCAAGTTGCTTCAAACACCTTCCATTCAACTCACCCAAGCTATCCCAAACCTCAAACACCAACTGTAACTCCATTTACAGTGTTCACCATTTTCATTTTGAGCTTGTGCAGGTTGAGTTCTATAGGCTGATTCAAGGACATTCAAGGCAAGTTAGCTATTGAAGAAGGTCAAGTGAAGTTCAAGCAAGCTACTAGACATCTCAAGCCTTGTTGAAAAGCACTACATTGCCCTACACGAATCCAACTGAAATAGGTTTTTCTCCACTTTCTATCTCTCTATTTAGGAACATTTCGCCTTAGGTTTGTGAATAAAAAATGTAGTGTTCATTGCCATGAAGCTATACATATGCTCAGTTTTCATTTATATTACGTGTGCTAGGAGAATTTCATTCATGAACATGCTGAAAAAACTAGGTCAGATTTTAGGGCGAGAGAAATTCTCTCTAGTCTTTGAGAGTTAGGATAAGTTGTTTATATGGTTAGAATCGTCTTGAAATTCTCTACAAGTTTGATGTTGTGTGTTTTTGCAATAGAGCACGTATACAGGATCTGGTAGTTTGTACAGGGACGCGCATGTTTTTTCAAATGCTGGAGGTAGAAGATGAAGTTTTGGGCTGGGCTTGGCCTGGCTGCTTTTGACACCCCCTCTTTTCCTTTTTGCTCCCCCTGGCCCATTTTCTTGTATTTTTATATTTTTTTCATTTTTGTTTTCATTTCTGATTTTGTTTATTTATTTCCAAATATAAAAAATACTCAAAAATATTTTCATATTTTTTTCACATTTATTTGGCATTTTATTTTAATTTTTCTAACATAAAAAGCATTTAAATGCTTTTATATTTTTTATCAAGACTTGAAATATATATATATATATATATATATATATATATATATATATATATATATATATATATATATATATATATATATATATATATATATATATATATATATATATAATTATACTTTTATTTTTATGTCTTATTTTTATTCACATTGAAAATATTATTATAAATATAATTTATTTTTGTACATATTTTATTTTATATTACACATATTTAATATAATTAATATACATATATATATATATATATATATATATATATATATATATATATATATATATATATATATATATATATATATATATATATATATATATATATATATATATATATATATATATATATATATATATATATATATATATATATATATATATATATATATATATATATATATATATACTTTTATTTTATTAAATACTTTAGAATAAAAATATAAAATATTACATTTTTACTTTTATTATTATTCATACTAAAAAATACCTTTTTTAAATATATTTTATTTTTGTACATCTTAATATATTTTATTGTATATAAATAATATAATATATTTATTTTTTTAAAGAAATTAGGGTTTTACCCTTAAACAAATAAAAATAAATCTTTTATTCATTTCTTTATTTTTTACATTAAATACTCTTACATACATAGGTAAACAAAAACCTTTTTGCATAATTCATATTATTTGATATATTTATCTATTTTGTCCATTTATTATTCATGCAATTAAATTCAATTTGGATGTAATAGTAAACTAGGGTTTATATTTCTTGTCAAATACCCCCATTCAAAGATTGTACCCCCATCCCCATAATCATGTTGTAATAGCTTAGAATTTTAATTCTCGCACTTTACACTTTCAATTATGCCATGATTAGCGAATGATGGTTTGTATGCAAAAATCCAAATCAAAGACAAAAATGCATGAAAACCAAACACAATGCACACTTGCACCCCTAGGGTTACAATCCACTTGTTGCCTTCAAAAATGGGCCATGTTATGCATGTTGGGTACTTTGGCAAAGCAAAAACAAAACAAAAGATCATAGTCCCTCGATGACGCTATCTTGGTTGCCTAAACAAAAAGGATCAAGTCCCTCAAAATTGCCAAAGATACTTGACACAATTGCTATCATGGTCTATACGATGACCCGCGCCTGTTCGTTTAACATCCTAACACAAGGTTGCTCACCAAATGCAATGGTGAAACAACACTGTCAAAAGGGTTAAGAACATTAGGAAAGATCTTTGAGTAAAATAGGGTAGATAACTCTTAGTTACTTGATCAAAAAGCTTGCAAAAACACCCTTGCTATTTTCAAACACACTTCACAACACAATTTCAAAACATTTCCCAAATCAAACTTTCAAACATTGAAATCTTTTCAAAAGACAAAAACATCTTTGTATACATTCAAACAAGAATCATTACAAAGATTGCCACAACGATGGCCTCTTTTCAAAATATCTTTCAAAACCACCCACAAAGCACCATTTCAAACAATTGAAAAGCAAAAGCAAGTGATCTAAACAAGTAACTAAGAGCCCATGGATAACCATGGATGAAAAGGGTGCTTGCACCTTCCCTTTTCATAATATACTCCTCGAACCCAAGAAAACATCTCAAAGGTCTTTCCTGTGCTTTTTGACCTTTCCTTAGGATAAAATAAAAAGTTGGTTGCGACTCTTGCTAAACCGAAACATTTGCAAACACAAAACGCGAAACCTCAAGTCAGTTCTCCCACCGTATCACAAGATAGAAGAAGAAGTTGATGAGAAACCTTAGTTTTATGATATCAAAATATATCTTGAAATGCAAGAATACCCAGAGGGTACTGATATGTGGTTTATCCACCTATATTTACAATTGATTTTAGTTATAGTTTCTTTATTTTTATCAAGTGTTTTAGTTCATTCTTCTATGTTTTATGCGTTGGCTGTGTATTTTGTTGTTTTTAGGCTTAGAGGAATAAAACCAGAAAAATCAATGCGAAAAGTGCAGAATTCGAAGTTTTGGAGGAAGTCTCAAAAACCAAGCTATAGGACACCTGACACGGTCACCCGTGTCGCTTGACACGGGCCGTGTTAGAAGAGGATGTTTAGCAGACAGGTTTAGGAGAAGAGGTAGAGACTGACATGGATGCCCCTTTCAGTTGACACGGCCTGTGTCAGAAGGTCTGGGCGAGAGAGTTATTGGTGTAATGGACAGAGAACGACACAGGTGCCCGTGTCAGGTGACACGGCCCGTGTTGGCCTATGATGCTAATTTCCTGATTTTTTCATACTTTTCCATATGTTAAGATGTGAGGGCGTTTTGGGTACTTCCAACTGACCCGGATGTATAGTGACTATTTAAATGAGTTTTCAAAAGGAATAAAGGAACTTTTTGGTAGCGAAGAATATTTTACACGACTGAATATTGGAGAAGTCAAGGTTTTCAGAGAGCGAGAGATTTTCATGCGCGGAAGCAATTGAAGATCAAAGTTCATCCCAATCCTTGTAATGTCTATATTTTGTCTTGTGATTATTTTGAACAATATGAGTAGCTAAACCCCCCAATGCTAGGGGGTCTCCCTGATTTGAATATGTAATGATTATGACTTCCTGAGTTCTTTAATAAAGTATTCTATATTCGATTCAATTGTTTAATGTTTTTATGCCTTCTTGATCGGACAAATTAGGATTGATTTAAGGTTAACAACCAGCTGGACCATGGTTGTTAAGGTTTTTGTATAATTAGGCTATAGTAGATATCACCTAGGACTAGGGATACCCTATAGTTACCAGAGTTAACCCTTGATAAAATAAAGGCCTGTCTCCATCAGATATCTCTAAGAACTTAGGATTTAGGATGGATGGTTAAAGGTCTTCCCACTAAGGACTTAGGGGAAGATAATCTAAAGGGATGGTAATTGAAGGATATGAACTTGTTGAAGAGATCATGATTCAAGGTTGTTACAGGGAAAATTATACACCATACCATTGTTAGAACATAGTTTGGTTCTATATCCTTGTAATAATTTTGATGATAACAAACACATGATATATATATAAAGAACAAATATTCTCTCTAATAAAGTATTTAAATATGTAGAGAAACTATGATGAAAGAAGCATAGAAGATGAGAAAGTTACGCTTTGAAGCTCTATTTAGGCACAACATACTTAGAAGCAAATTCGTGTAACGCGCTAAAATGAAGAAGTTCTAATGTTAGAACTTCTAAAAGCACCAATGCTGTGAGCAAAACTCTGATAAGTAAAGTTCTGGAAGAACAAAAGAAGTCAACAGACTCATCTACTCATTAGTTCTAAAGATTCAGCACTTGAGCTACACTCTGGTAGTAAAAATTATGATATGCAAAAGAAGCTCCAACCTATCATTCAATTTCTAATGGATATCAAGAAACTCTGAGGATCTAAAGTCTCAACGGTAATATTCTTATTCTGATATGATCACAAGAAAGAAGTGTTCTGATGCGTTACAACTCATTCATTACAAATCAAAAAGCAATGGATGAACCAAGACAAAGATCTATACTTTTGGAAAGTGAATTGTGATACGGTGGCAGAACTGACTATTATACTAGTTTTGCGTTTATATTCGCAAATGTTGCAGTAAGCAAGAGTCATCGCCGACTTTTCTTTTATCCAAATTAAGGAAAGGAAGAAAAGAATAGAAAAAGACCTTTTCGATAATTTTCTGAGTAAGGGGGGTAGATTATGGAAATGGAAGGTGTTAGCACCCTTTCCATCCATAGTTTTCTACGGGCTCTTAGATGTTTAGCTCATTTTAAAAGTACCTTGTTCTTTGTGTGTTTTGAAAAATATTTTGAAGTGACTTAGTGCGGCGATTCGCTTTGTGATAACTCTTGTATCAGTCCTTAAGAGTGTTGACAAAGAAAATGTTTTTGAAAGTTGATTTTGAAATGTGTAAGTGTGAAAAGTTTGTTTTGAGCATAGCATCTAAGAACTATCTACTTATACTCGAAAAACTTTGTTCTTTTCCTCCTATCCTTTAGATAGTGCTATCTGACTCTTAGTGAGTATGTAGCCCTATCGTTGGATGTATGAGGAACAATCTAAGGGACATTACAGTCACAAAGGCAACTTGGCAAGAAGCCTTAGTAACCACCCTAAAGTTCTAAGATCACTTTTATCTGTGGCAACATCTAGAGGGTCATCGAGGGACTAGTGATCTTTAAACTAGAGGATAGTCACTAAAACTTCTCACATTTCGAGAAATGTGACTATTTTCCGAAGGCAACCGAAGTGGGGTACCTTAGAGGTGCACACATGCAAGTGATTCAATTCAGTTTATTTATCTTTGTTATTAGGCTTGCTATCGCTTTATTATTAGTCTTTCCATACAAACCTAGTTACTAGCAGTTAATATGTACCAAAAAAAATGTAAAGTGCGAAAATATAACCCTACGCTATTACATGGCTTCGGGGAGAGGGTATTTACATGTCCAAATGGGGGAAAGAAAATAAAGAAAGCGATAAAGATAAATCATAAATTAAGCTATTACATTCCATCAGCAGATACATAATATATAAAAATGGGAATTTAAAACAAACGTGCGCGAAAACGGATAGAAACGTTTTACAACCTAAAAAAGTCTAAGTAAAGAAAAAAAATCTTTTTGTTTTGTTTATCTTAAGAAGATAATTAAAATTAAGTTAAATGAGAAAGACTAAATTTAATCTTAATTAATTAAATAAATAAAATAAAACTAAATCTAATTTTTTTTTTGTATTTTTGTAAAGAAAAATATTTGACTTAAAACCTATGTCTAATTGATTTTAAATTAATTAAAACAAGTAAAAATAATTAAGTAAATTAAATTATGAAAATTAAATTAATTTTAGAAAAAAAACCTAAGTCTAATTATTATTATGATTTTTATTTTATGTTATTAAAAAATGGTTAAATGAAAAAAACTAAAACAAATATAATAATAAAAAAACAAAAATAGATTGGGCCTGGCTTTGAAGCAAATGGGGGGTGCGCTGGAATTTTTGTTTAGGCCCACTCAAATTGTACCCAACGTTCCAAATAATGATCTAGTGAGTTCCATCTTTGAGGCTATAGAGTGGAAACGCATCCTTGGGTAGCCAAATCTCTTTGCGTTGGCATCTGATGGTCCTAACGTGATCGCTTGGTGAGACAACACATTGAATCCTGCAAGGAAATGTTAGAAAAATCAAAATCCATACCTGGGTATCGAACCCAGGTCTCTTCCCTTCACACACGTTCCCTTTACCAACCGAGATGCTTTACCAATCGTTTATAAAATCAACAAAATAATAAAATATATAAAGCAATGTCCGAATTATATTTGAAATAAAAAAATGCGCGCTGAGTGGATCCCATATTATTTGAATGAACGAATCATAAAATGACCTTCAGACACGCCAGCATAGTGGGGGTCAAACCACCATCCACGGTGGTTGACCACTTTCTTCTCCGACCAATAAAAATTCCAACCTGCGAAATAGTGAGATTCAAGACCGGAAATTTGGTCTACCCCCCCGAAACCCTAGGCTGTGAATCCAAACATGGTGTTGGTTTGGACTGAAAGTCTCTACATCATGCCATTCTAATGTTATCTCTGAATTATGCCCTAACAATGGCAACCTTCGATCCCTGCGTCAAACCTTAATAAAAAGGATTCTAAAATGGCCCTAACATTAGTATGAATATACATGTATGCTTGCAATCAAATTGTAACGTAAAAAATGGAGTTTTGAGTTCACGATACTATACCCAATAAGAGCGATTGAAACTGGTGATTCCTGGGGGCGTTGGGCTTGTGCAAGGGGTGGAAACGATCCCTGGAGATTTCAGGAACACGCTTAGGCACTTGGACTTGACTGAAAATGGATGAGAGTCAGGTTTTGGAATTTGACAACTTTGGAAATTTTTTGAAAATTTTGTAGAGTTCTCCTAGGCCGTGTTCAGTGTGCCTGAGGCTTGAAAATTCCATCCTTATATAGAGAAGATGGAGGGGACAAGGTAAGAAGGAAAGAATCAAGGCTTTAAAGGCTTTGATAAAGCCATGATCTCATTTTGAAAAATTGCCATAACTTGTGATTTCATTCCATGTTGGGAGCTGGATGAACCTGGTCACTTCTTGTACGAATTTATGGGCTTCTAAGCAAGCTAAAACACTAGCCCAAAGGTCAAGGCCCATCTTTATACATTTTGTGAAATTTATTTTATATTTATTAGAAATAAATTAAAATAAATATGAACAAGATAGATAAAAAGGGAGAGGCAATGTAAAAATGAGATTAGAGGTCCTCTATAATCTTAAGAAGATATTTTAAGTCCAAGAAATTAAGCCATTGACCTAAAATTTTAAGTTTGGTCAATGCACAATTCTTGAAATTTCCAAAATTTTCCCAACTTGGGAAAGCCATAACTTGCTCAATTTTTATCTCATGACGATGACCTTAAAATTTTGGAAATCCCAAGATGTCTACTTCAATCCCTCTTTTGATCAACTTTACATTTGAAGACTTTATCTTGATTTAAATGGTCTTGACAAAAAGTGCCTTTTGTTGACTTTTCGAAAATGACTTGTAATGTATGAGCTTGTATCTTTCAAATGGTGCATTTCTTGGACTTGAGTGAAAAAGAGAAGTTGTAGGGAATTGGATTATCTGCAAAATGAGATTTGGTTGGGGGAAAATGGATGAAGTATGTTAAAGTTATGCCTAGTCAAAGTTCAGTTGACTTTTCCTATATAAACCCTAATTTAGCAATTCTTGACTTTTGATAGATTAGGAGCATTTCTTGAGGAATCATGATCAACCCTTGATAAAATGATGGATATCACTTCAAAATTTTGATATTGACCAAAAATCTTGAAGTTTGACTATACATTGGCCACAATAGACTTTTGACCTATTACAGTTGATTTTCCAACACTGGAGCAGATGACTGAGCAAACTTGTAGTGGAAGGCATGATATTTGTCATGGAAAATCTTGAAGGCATATTAGGATAATGGAAAACATTTGAGACCTTTGGAGCTCACACATCTTGATGAAAAGTGAAACCCTAGTAAGATGTTCATTCCTTAAGAGGGGAATTTGTCTGATCAATTCTTGGTCAACCTTGAGCAATTGAGGACCTCTAGGAGCATGTTTTGAGTAAAAATGGGAGGGAAAATTTCGGGGTACAACTGCTGCCCCTGTTCAATCTTCTTAAACCTGAGGATTTAGATTGGCTTGTCTGCCTTTCGTGATCTGATGGTGGAAGATGATTGAACACTAGAGTGCCCAGAAATTTGCACTCCGTGAAGTAACACCGATGTTTGATGATGTCGAGAATGGGCTTTCAGATTCCATTTGGAGAAGATGACTGAGAGTTATCGGAGATGGGCTTAAAGATGCCATCCAAAGTAGATGCTGATTTCATAAATGGTCCCTTTTGGGGGTTCCTGTTTCTGTTGTCTTAGGAGGAATCCGCTGAGGAATATGGATTTCTGTTGTTCTCCTGCTCGAGGAAAACTCTATGGGGAATATAATATTAGGAACTTCAGTTGTCCAAGGCTCTACTGAGGATTTATCTCTGTATTGGAGAGAGGAACGTTCACTGCTTTCTGGTTGAAATCCAGGCTTCACAGTAACTTGCTGGGGATAATGGAATTAACCGTTACCTGAAAATGTAATAAGAAGAGCCTGTGTAGGGCTGTTTCGGGACGAGTCAGTGTTAGTCTGCATCCAGAGAGTTGAGAAGGAATCCGTGTAAGATAACTTCAGGACGAGTCCGTGTTAGACTGCATTTGGATGATGAGAAGTAACCCGTGTAAGATTGCTTCATCTGGTTATGTAGATAGTTTTCCTGGATTGTTACAGGTATTAATCTACAGTCGGTCATCCACAGATAGTTCGCCTGACTTGTTACAGGTATTAATCTGGAACTGGGTTTTGTTGGTCATTGAGATAGTTATCGTGGCTTGTTACAGGTATTAATCTATGACCTGAGAAAGAAATATAGTTTTCTTGGATTGTTACAGATATTAATCTTCAATTTCTTCATATAGATAGATCTCCTGGCTTGTTATAGGTATTAATCTATAGTCGGTCGTCCAAAGATAGTTCTCCTGGCTTATTACAGGTATTAATCTGGAACTTGAAAATTGTCGGTAACTGAGATAGTTGTCCCGGCTTGTTATAGGTATTAACCTCTGACCTAAGAAAAAGAAAGATAGTTTTCCCGGCTTGTTTCGAGTGTTAATCTTCAATCTGTCGTCTACAGATAGTTGTCCTGGCTTGTTACAGGTATTAATCTGGAACTTGGCAATGTTGGTCGTTTGAGATAGTTGTCCTAACTTGTTACAGGTATTAATCTCCGACCTGTTGTATAAGTTGATAGTGTTTGTTTGTCTGCCAATTTAACCTGAAAAGGTTAAACCAGTTTCATGCGATGTCATGATGTATGAATTTCATGATGCTCTCAAAATAAATGAGATTGTGATATATGCATTCATAATGTATATGCTTATGAAACTTGTAAAATGGTGTATGAATGCAATGTATGAACGTGACAGTTGTTCTATTACAGTGTTGTTGAACTAGGGAAAATAATTCCCTAATTGTTGCTGGCGATGAAGAATGTAGGTCTTCAGATTTTATTTGAAGTTGACGTGCTGGGAGGTTGACTTTCGTTGTTAGAGAAATAAACTCCGTTGGGGAAGGAAAGTTCCATGAGCTGCTTGGGGATTTTTTTGTGAAATTCTGCTGGGGAACCCAAAAAGCTTGACGACTTTACTGGGGAATTTTTGTCAGATGTCGGAGCAGTAGTTTGAAGATTCTTTCTCTGTCGAGGATATGAGAACATCTAATACCATTAGGCTGCATGCTAAGAATATGGCAGTGTCCTTATAGTAGGATGTCTCTTCCTCTGTATCTGTTGAAAAAGGTATCTACTGGAGGAGATATCTATGTGGATTTTGTGGATGGCCCTTAGATATTGTCCTGTTTCTTAAAGTAATTAGAAACTGTATTTCTGTTTTTATGTTTATATTTGTAAGAAGTAATCACATTCAAATGCATATGTTCAAAAATAATCATTGGACGTTTTGCACGCAAAACAGAAAAATAAAAACAGGAGTTTTGCACTTTCAAAGGAATAGTTATGTATTAACTTGAATAATTATTTTTGTACAAGGAGACGAACATCCTAGTAAGAGGATGCCGTCGTAAGAATGGTGACTATACAAAAATAGTGTATAAATAAAAAAGCTGTGTGCAATAATCCCATGGGATTCCCATTCTGCTATTGCTTTTATGCCTTTGAGTGTCTCATCTCTTTCGCTACTTGTTTGAAGCTGACTGGATTGATAGTACCGTTTGAGCTTGATAGTTGATACTGAATATTGGATGTAACGTGATCCAACGGGACATAGTTATACGCTTTAAATCCCTAACTTTTTCCTGGACCGCCCTTTCGGGTTTTCAGTCCATCGGGATACCCCATTTTGCCCAAGCCGCCTTTTCAGGTTTTCGACTTGCCGGGTGTACAGATTTTTTGTGTATATCCCTAATTTTTTCCCGAACCCTTTTGGTTCACCGGGATGCCCTTATTTTTTCCTAGGCCAGTCGACCTAGCGGGTCTTTGTTCATGAGTAGTATCTTTTAACTATGTCTGTGTTTATCGGATGTGGAAGGTCGTCACTGTCCATGGTAGTTAAGATCATAGTTCCACCAGAAAATATATTCTTGATCACAAACGACCCTTCGTATGTGGAAGTCCACTTGCTCTTGGGATCACCTTGAGGCAGTATGATGCGCTTGATTACCAAATCACCAGCCCGATATTCCTGATGTCTGACCTTCTTGTTAAAAGCTTTGATCATACACTTTTGGTACATCTGACCATGGCAGACTACCGCGAGCCTCTTCTCATCAATCAAGTTTAATTGATCAAGTCGAGTCTGAACCCATTCGTCTTCATTCAAACCTGCGTCCTTCACGATTCTCAAGGAAGGGATCTGGACTTCTATGGGTAGGACAACTTACATACCGTATACCAAAGAGAAAGGAGTTTCCCCTGTTGATGTGCGCATTGTGGTGTGGTAACCATGGAGAGAAAATGGTAACATCTCATGCCAGTATTTGTATGCCACCGTCATCTTCTGTATGATTTTCTTGATATTTTTGTTAGCAGCTTCAACAGCGCCATTCATCTTTGGTCGGTAAGGAAAAGAGTTATGATGCTGGATCTTGAATTGCGTGCAAAGCTCAGTGATCATAGTGTTGTTGAGATTGGTACCATCATCCGTAATGATTCTTTCTGGAACACCGTACCGACATATAAGGTTATATTTGATAAGCAAATGAAGCTACCTCGACCCACTTTGTAAAGTAATCAATGGAAACCAGGATGAAGCGGTGCCCATTAAAAGTTATAGGTTTGATTTCCCCAATTATATCGATGCCCCACATTACGAATGGCCAGGGAGCAGTCAAGAAATTTAGAGGAACCAGAGGTACATGTACTTTATCAGCATAGATCTGGCATTTGTGACATGTTCGTGAATGCTGATAACAGTCTGCTTCCATAGTGGACCAGTAATATCCTTCCCGTAGGATGTTTTTAGCCATCGTGTACCCACTGGAGTGGGTGCCAAAGCTACCTTCGTGTAAATCAGCCATAATCTTTTCCGCCTCACTCTTGTCTACACACCGAAGCAAGGTAGAATCATGGTTGCGCTTGTAGAGGACCCCATTACTGAGGAAGAACTTGGCAGAGAACCTTCTTAGGAACTTCTTATCATTGACTAAAGCTCCCTCGGGATACTCTTGGTCTTCGAGATATCTTTTGACTTCATGGAACCAAGGTTTTTCCACTACTTCCTTAGTACCAATCTCGTGACAGTGTGCTGGTTCATCCATCCTTTCAATAGTGATCTGATGAGCTTTGTCGTCCCACCTGACTTTGAACATGAATGACATCGTAGTTAGCGCGTCCTCTAGTTAATTTTCCTCTCGTGGAAAATGCTCAAAGGTAATTTCCTCAAAGTATGGAATCAGTGTCAACACATGCTCTTTGTAAGGTATGAGATTGGGATGCTTCATGTCTCATTCTCCTTTGATTTGATTGATGACTAGGGCCGAATCTCCAAATACACTGAAGAATTTGATCCTCAAGTCGATAGCAGCTTTGAGACCCATGATACATGCTTCATACTCAACCATATTGTTGGTGCAATTAAAAAATAATCTAGTAGTGAAAGGAGTATGGAAGCCTTCAGGAGATATGATTACAATGCTGATGCCATTGCCAAGAGCGTTGGAAGCCCTGTCAAAAACCATAGTCCATCAGGATTCTTTTTCAGGTCCTTCATCCGTTCCAGGTTCTTCATAATCAGTTACTAACATGAGGTTCTCGTCCGGGAACTCAAAATTCATGGATTGGTAGTCATCCACAGTCTGATGAGCCAAATGATCAACTAATACACTTCCCTTAATTGCTTTCTGGGTTGTATACTAAATTTCGTATTCTGTCAGGATCATTTGCCATCTTGCTATTCTTCCGGAGAGAGCGGGTTTCTCAAAGATTTACTTGATAGGATCTGTTTTAGATATCAACAAGGTAGTGTGAGTCAACATATATTGTCTTAGTCAGCAAGAAGCCAATGCCAAAGAGCAACAAGTCTTCTCGAGTAGTGAGTATCTTGTTTCACAGTCGGTAAACTTTTTGCTAAGGTAGTATATTGCATCCTCTTTTCGACCGGACTCATCATGCTGCCCCAGCACACACCCCATTGAGTTCTCTAATACTGTTAAGTACATGATCAAAAGTCTTCCTTCAACTGGAAGCATCAAAATCGGGGGCTCTTGAAGATATTATTTGATTTTTTAAAGGCATTCTGGAAGTCTTCATTCCACTTCATTGCTTGATCTTTCTTCATTAACTTGAAGATTGGCTCACAAGTAGCAATTAGATGAGAAATGAATTTGGCAATGTAATTTAGGCGTCCCAAGAATCCCTTGACCTCCTTCTCAGTGCGAGGTGTTGGAATTTCTTGTATATCTTTAACCTTTGTGGGGTCTACTTCAATGCCTTTTCCGCTGACAACAAAACCTAAGAGTTTACCAGATCTTACTCCAAATGTGCACTTATTCGGGTTCAACCTCAATTTGTACTCTTTCAACCTTTCAAATAGCTTCTGTAGATGATCAAGGTGCTCCTCTTCGGTCTGAGACCTGACTATCATATCATCAACATAGAGCTTTATCTCGTGATGGATCATATCATGAAACAAAGCTACCATGGCACGCTGATAAGTTGCCCCAACGTTCTTTAGCCCAAATGGCATAACTTTGTAACAAAAAGTGCCCTACTTTGTGACAAAGGTTATTTTCTCCATGTCCTCAGGTGCCATTTTGATCTGATTGTATTCGGAGAAGCCATCCATGAAGGAGAATACCTTATGCTGTGCGGTATTGTCAACTAGAACGTCAATATGGGGAAGCAGAAAGTCATCCTCGGGGCTTGCCCTGTTCAGGTCTATGTGATCCACACACATACGTACCTTAATGTCCTTCTTAGGTACGGGAACAACATTAATGACCCATTGTGGATAAGATGTGACAGCTAAGTAACCGATATTGAACTGTTTCATGACTTCATCCTTGATGTTTTCTGACATCTCTGGCCACATACGACGAACTTTCTATTTTACTGGAGGGAAGTCCTCTTTCGTAGGTAGGCGATGAACCACAATATCAGTGTCAAGTCCCGGCATGTCTTCGTATGACCAGGAAAAAACCTCAACATAGTTATGTAGAATCTGAGTTAACCGTTCCTTAATACTATGCTCCAGATCGGCACCTATCTTGACTTCCTTCTTTTCCTCTTCAGTACCCAAGTTAACTGTCTCAACCGGCTCTTCATGAGGATGTATTTCCCTTTCTTCCTGTTGTAAAAGTCTGGCAAGTTCTCCTGGTACTTCACAATCTTCCTCACCTTCATCCTCGACTTGGTAGATCGGACTTTCAAAATCATATTTGGCAATAGCAGAACCATTATCAATAGGATCCATAGTGGATGTGGATCTGCAGTTTGATACGTGGGTGTGTGTAAGAGCATAGCTGTATATTTTTTATAAAGTAAAGAGGCAAAAAAGAAAAACAAAGAGCGTAAAATTTGTATGCAAAACGTCCAATGTTTTATTGATGACTGTTGTACCCCAATATTTGCCCTCCCATAATCTTCAAAGTTTTGCCAAGCATCACTTCAAATGGTTCAAAGTCTACTCAAGGGCTACACAGTCAACCATTCTCCTAAAGCCAGTCAAATTAGGGTTTTGGTTTCTTGCAAGGAAGTTGAAGTTTTAAAGGGCTCAATCAAGTCCCATATGCTCATATACATTGTCAAGCACCTACATGTCAAGTTTCAAGGCTCATAAGGTCAAGTTGCACAGTCAAAAACCCCAATTGCCTCACAATCAACTGTAGGGGTAAAATGGTCATTTGGCAGTCAAAAGTCAAAATTTTTGGTCAACATCTTATTTTGAAGCCACAATCATCATTTGATCAAGTCTTGATCATGATTTCACAAGAATGGCTCAAAAATCATCAAGGTGTCAAAAGTTTCTATTTTTGGACAGCTGAAAAGTCAATTGTAATTTGACCAAGGCATAACTTTTTCATGGTTCATCAGAAAAGTCCCATCCAATGCTCATCTTGAAGGGGAAGACATTTCCTACAACTCATCTTCACATTCCAAGTCCAAGAAATGCTCTCACAAAAAGTTATCAATTTCAACATTATAGGTCATTTTCAAAAGTCAACAAAAAGGCACTTTAAGTCAAAGACCATAACTTGAGATTGGTAAATCAAAATGACATGGGACCAAAGGAATTGGTTAGAGAACTTCAAGACCTTTCCAAAATGTCCAAGAACATGTTCATAGCTTCAAAATTGAGCAAGATATGCATTGGAGAAGTTGGGAAATTTTTGTGAAATGGCCAAAGTCAATTATCCTTGAAATTTCATTTTTGACAAAAGGGGCCCACTTTTTCCACTTGATTCAGCTTGGCCATGCCTCCCACGTGTCCCACAATTTATTTCAAGATTTAAAATTAATTTTTCCATTTTTATTTAATTTTATTTGATTTAATTCATTTTAAATCTTTAAAATTCAAATAAAAATCAAAGAAATTAATGGAGGGATATATTTTGTGTTGATTAGCTTTGATACACCTTGAAATACCTTCCAAATTCGTGCAAGGCCTATTCCAAGCAAGAAAATTCAAATTTTCACAAATATGGCAAATGGTTCAATGTTGGTTATGGAGGAAATCAAGAACATAATTGCATAAGCTTAATGACCATTATTCTTATTGATACACTTTACATTACTATATATACAAGTCTTCCCAACCTCATTAAAAAAAAATAGTGTGTGCAGAAACGGCCAAGAGCAAAACCAAAAATTATTCAAAAAGTGAGAGTTCTAAAACATAGTTGCGAGCATCTTTAGATCAAAAAAAGCACGGGGTTCTATTCCTTGCCACACCCTGAAGCTAAAGCAACCTTTGCCAAGTCCTGAGGCTCATACCACGCTGTAAGTTCTTCCCAGGTCCCCTATAATTTCCATATCATTTTTTTCATTACTTTCATGTGCAGATTCTCAAAGGAGGAACACCATAAACCTCATATCCCAGCGCTCCAAGTGTCATCATCGCAGATCCAAAGGACAAAAGGTGTAGCACACCATACTCTGGAGTCAAGCGTGCTGCAGGCAATCATGAAAGTCAAACGTGGCTTAGATTTCAGTGGGCTTGGATTGCTTCAATAAACCTCCTATTTGGCCCACACCCCCCTTGGTTTTTACTTTCTTTTTTATTTTGTTTTGTCATTTTCTCTTATTTTTAATTGCTAACCTTTTAATTATTTTTATTATTAACAATTAACTTAATTAACGCATTTTCATAAAAAACCAAAAAATAGAATTAACATTATTATTATTATTATTTTATTTTGTAAATAAATATTAACCAAAATGTTTAATTAGGCAATTTTAATTCCTTTTCTTAAATAATTAAAATAAATCTAGAATTAGGTAAAAGTTAACTTTTAATTTTATTCCATTTCTTTTATTTCATAAAAACATAAAAAACAAAAAATATTTCTTTTTAATTAAATTAATTAATTAGCCATTAATTAGCTTTAATTTCACTTTAATTATAAAAAAAAGCCAAAAAATCAATTTCTTTTCTTAAAAGGGTCAACACCCTTAGAACGTTCCCGATTATTTTATTCGCGCGCATTTACTTTATTTGATTATTATGTAATTTCCTTCAAGAATGTAATAGTTAAATAGGTTTACCGCTTTATTTAATTTCCGTACTTATTTACTAAAAAACGGGTCTTTGTAAATTTTTGGCGATGTATAGACCCGCGCCTTGTAATAGCGTAGGATTTATGTTTCCGCAATTTACTTTCCGCACCCCTTAACTGTTAACTTGCATGAAAGAATGTATGTAAATAAAAACAACTCGTAGCCCACTAATTAACAAGACAAACATTAACTGAATACAACACACAAATACACACACCACTTCTAGGGTACGCCTCACTTGTTGCCTTCGAAACGTGGTCGTCAAGTATAAGATGTCTTAGCGGTCCTTATGTCCATGATCCAGTTGCCTCGAAACAGTTGCCTCTAAATAGTTGCCTCGAAATGGTTGCCTCGGATTAAAAAAAGGATCAAGGACATAAGGGTAGCTTCTAAGGTGTCCTAATTGTTGCTTCGGTGACCACAATGTCCCTAAAATCGAATTGACCCGAACACCTCCAACGGTGGTGCTACATACCTCTCAATGGTGGGATGGCACTACCTAAAGGACACTTACACAGCTTAATTCCTTAGGGTAGGTAGATGACTCATGGGTACTTGCTCTGTTCAAAAACAAACAAAATACTTTTCACACCTTACACTTTCAAAAGCTTTCAAAACAAATTTTTTCAAACACTCTTGAGGACAGATACAAGAGTTATTCAAAAATCTTTCAAAGAAATTTTTTCAAGCCCACTCACATTTTAAAAAAGAAAACATTTTGAAAACATAAGAGCAAGTACCTAAGAGCCCGTGGATAACCACGGATAGAAAGGGTGCTAACACCTTCCCTCTCTATAAATCTACCTCCCGAACCGAGAAACATATTTCATAAGGAATTTTGCTGTGCTTTTGTCCTTTCCTTGTTGGAGAAAATAAAAGACGGTGGCGACTCTTGCTTCCGCGACATTTCGTGAAACCAGCTAAAAAACAGTCAGTTCTATTTCCACCGGTCACAGAACTGGCGACTCTGCTGGGGAAACTTTAAGTGAGGTGTACCTTAGGATAGCTCATACTTGTGTTTTCATTTGCTTTGTTTTGCTTGCTTTAATATTATTGGGCCTGTCTTGGGAGTTCTATAGATCCTAACCCGGATCTGGGGGATACCTTCTTAGAAAGTAGCAACAAGGCTGTGAGGGAACTGTGCGGGGTATACCGACACGGTTGAAGCAATCTGCTACGTTGATGTGGCACTTTGGTGAGTACCGGTAACCCTTGAGTCAAGTCAAGGAGAGTACGGGGCCGCCGCGTGGTGTCGTGAAGCATCAACTGACCTTAGGAACCTTAATTGAACCATCCTGGCCTCTTTAGGGGTAGTGAGATAACTGACTTTGGTGCAGTTCGAAGTTGGTTGATACTCGATACTACACTCATTGAGGGTTGTTTTCTTGGAATATTTTGATCGCCAGTTCAGTGGCTAAATCGAAACGATGAACACAGAAAACAATCCAATGATATTGAGCTCTTTAGAACCCGGTTACTTTGATAGGACAGGTTTGAACCCACCAACTTCAAGAGGGTAGCACCCCAAACTTCATGCTGGCATGAACTCTAAGGGCTATCTTGTGTGACTTGTGTGCCTTCAAACTTGACTACTTGCATGCTTGTTATCTGACACTTGAGTTTCTTGCAGGTTTTGTTTACAGTCCTTAACAGGGGCTCATAACAGGGTTACTTACATCACTCCATGCATAGCATAACATCATACCATTGCATGCATCTTGCATAAAAACTAATCCATTTCAAGGATCTCAAGGGCTTGTGATGCAGGTCATGATGAATCAAAGTGTCTAGCAAAGGGCAAAGGGGATTTATTTTCCTCTAGCCAAGGTTGATAACTTGAGTCAGGGGCTATGACCCACTTGATATGGTGAGCCTTGACTCTTGAAGAAGGACTCGCAACAATATGAAGTTCCTTCCATCAAGATACCAAATTCAAATTCTAACAAGTTTCTCTGTTTACCCCGCGAGATCCTTGAAAACATCGCATGCATACATACATATCATTGCATTATAGGTACTCTGTTCTACAGGTTGCTTAATCTTCTTCGCTGTTTATTTCAGCCATCATCATGAATCCTGAATCATCCAATGGACAAGCTATCAAGGCCCTCCAGGCCCAGAACGCCCAGTTCCAGGAGCTGGTCATGAGCTTAGCCCAGGGACAACAGGAATTGAAGACTCTGCTTTTGAAGAAAAAGAAGAAGAGGACTGTTTTGTTCAACCCTAGCCGCAGATCTGGGAATACACTACAGAATGAAGGTGAGCGGACTACTCCATCTGTTGGGGAAGGCAGTCACCAAGAGGTAAGGGTTCCAAGTCCAGTGGTCTCCGACACTGAGACGGATTACAATGATGAGCAGTACCCTCAAGCTGAGGACAGGTATAAGCAACTAGAGGACCGTCTAAATGCCATGGAGATTCAACAGGTGCCCGGGTTGGACTTCGGAGACCTAGGCTTATCTTCTGGGGTGGTGATCCCTCACAAGTTCAAGGCACCTGCCTTTGCAAAATACGACGGGGCCTCTTGTCCTAAGTTACACCTCCGTTCATACGCAAGGAAGATCCAGCCCTACACGGCAGACAAGAATCTATGGATCCATTTCTTCCAGGAGAGTCTTTCAGGGACTCAGCTCGAATGGTTCTATCAATTGGTTGGAACCAGTATTCGTAACTGGGAGGACTTGGCAACTGCTTTTTATAAGCAGTATCATTATAATGCCGATCTCGCTCCTACGCGTACCCAACTCCAGGGTATGTCACCGGGGACGGGTGAAGGTTTTAAGGAGTACGCCCAAAAATGGAGAGACCTTGCTGGAAGGGTACAACCACCTCTGACTGACCGTGAGCTCGTTGACATATTCTTGGGGACTTTGTCTTGTCCATTCTACAACCATTTGATTGGGAATTCTTCTGCTGGGTTCACAGATCTTATCTTGACTGGGGAGAGAATTGAAGCTGGTATCAAGTCGGGGAAGATTCAGGAAACCGCATCTGCTGATGCTCAGAAAAATCCCCACAGTGGGAAGAAGGAGTCCAATGCTATACATGGTAAAAAGGGTCGTCATGATGTAGGGGCAATCCAGATCTCTGATCCCACGCCCGTTCAACCAAGAAAGAGCAATAGGCGTAGGATAAAGTATCAAGATAGGAAGTATACTGACATCAACATGTCTTTGTCTCAGGCATTACAGCAATTGCTGAAGGAAAAACTGATCACACTAAAGGATCCTCCTCAAAATCCTGATACTTCCTCTTCCAAGTACAACCCGGGTGTGAGATGTGCCTACCATTCTGACAGTCCTGGACATGGCACCGACGACTGTTGGACCTTGAAGAACAAGATCCAAGACTTGATTGATGCCAAGGAGGTCAAGTTTGAACACTGATCCTACACCAAATCATCGAGAATGTCTTTTGTTCATTAGAATTTTCAATTTGTTATTTTCTTTTGATTGTTCAAACATTGTATTCATGTCAAACGATGTTATTTCATTAATGCATTACACATGTCTGTTTTGAAGTAATTATTTCGTATTCACTATATGCCAACTGTTTTCATATTTTTGTGATGATCAACTCTTGATTGAAAAATTCTAAGCCTCTTGAGGGAGGATGACGAAAACGATACCACGATTTACAGTATGCTTTTGAACAGACCCCGCTAATGAGGTACAGGCATTGCTTCAATTCCTAAACACTGGAGTTATAAGGAAGATAATCCCTCGTAAACCCCTTTGAGCCAAAGAAGTCGGAGTTTTTCTTTTAAAAAAAAAAAAAATTTTAAAACCCTTAGTCATAACCTGGGGCAGGGTAGTTCTCTCAGTTAATCCAGGTGCACAATGAATGGCATCAAAAGAAGTCCTTCTGAAACAAAATACAATGATGGTCCCGAATAATCATAAAGACAGGCAGTCATTATCCCTCAAAATAAACACCCATTAAGTCAAAACTTATGAAGGAGACTTACAAAACTGGGGCATCCCGCTGACTGTAATCACAAAAGAAACAGTTCAGGCAAAAAACAGGGATAACAAAATCAAAAAGAAAATAGGACCTGCAAACCCTCAACAAGGAAATGACTGCCTATTCAAAATAAAATGTCAACATCCGAACCATCATGGGAATATAAGTACAAATACTCAAACAAAGTCTAACGCACGATTAGCTGAGTTTAGGTCGAAGAACATCACGAAGAGCGGGTGGGTACAAATAAATTTGAGCCTTTATCCTTTGTTTCTTAAACCGTGAACCAGGTCACGCTACAACCCTTAAAAGTCCTAGCTGAAGCATGGGTTAGTTCGAAAGCATACTGTTACCAAAGGTATCCTGACTCCTATAAGGCTCGCTGTAAAATCTTGAGTGGACATCACATTTTACAAAAAAATCACTTGTTTATTGAAAATCGCATTTTCAAAAAAACTTCAAGACAGACATAAGCTTTGCATTTTTAATATAACATTGTTTGCATATGACTATTTGTTTGAACAACATAGAAATTCGCACGACGAATATCTAGTGAACAAAAGCCTTCTCAACAAAAAAGGTCATCTCAAATGGAAGAAGCACCTCCAATCAAGGGGCATGGCATGATCATTGTCCATCATCTGGGGCAGTCCAGTCAAGATTCAGAGACTCTCTCAAATGCCTAATAGCCTGGGACAAATCTCCGCCTGAGTCACCTGGGGCATTGGACATGAGTTCCAGCTACGAATCTTGCCTGATCAAACATCTTCTGGTCGCATGGCAACACAACAACAGTGACAACTCCCTGCACTCTGAGAGCGTGGACATAGTCGAAAAATACTACGCATAATCAAAGACCCGCTAGGTTGACACACCTAGGCAAAAATAAGGGCTTCCCGGCGAACCAAAAGGGTTCGGGCAAAAGTAAGGGATGAAATGAAAAAATCTGTACACCCGGCAAGTCGAAAACCTGAAAAGGCGGCTTGGGCAAAAAGGGGTATCCCGGTGGACTGAAAACCCGAAAGGGCGGTCCAGGCAAAAATTAGGGATCAAAGTGTACGACTATGTCCCGTCATCTCGTCACTGGCCTACCAGAAGAAGATTTGTCAATCGGTAGTTGTCAAACACCTCCACAGGTACCTTCTTCTCCCGCAGAAGCAGGGGCAATAAGAGTTGTCCAAACTGTACAAGTTACTCTGTCCTCCAGGTACCAAGATAGGTTCGGCTAAAGAATCTGACCAAGACATCTTCACTCCCCGCGAATTAAGACAAGATTCAGCAATACTCTCCCAAGCAGTTGGTCTCCCATCAACCCTAACAAGGTACAATATCCCAAGCAAGTCAGCAACACTCCCCCCGAGAAGAGTTAATCTACTGTCAGCCTCAAGGAGTTGGGTTATCCTCCAGAAGATCTCAACATTCCCCAACGGAGTACACAAACATTCCTAGCAAGCATCCCCGGCAATCTTGATATAAGATTGTTCCCCGGCGGTATACAGAACGTCCAGTGGAGCCACTTCCCCAGTGCAATCTCAAAAGTTTCCCCAGGAAAGTTCAATCAATCTCCCCAGTAGGAAGCTTATCCCCAGTAGATTCTGGAAGCTTATCACCTGCAGAGTACGAGAGCCTCTCCCCGACTTTATTCAGAAGGTTATTCCCCACCAAAGCTTATAATTGGGTTATCCTCAGCTAATTAACAGAAAGACCGTCCTCGGCGAAGTTCTTCCTATCCCCAGCGAAGTTCATCAGATCTTCCAACATAACTCATCAGCAGAATCCCCAACAGAGTTATCATCAAAACCTCAGCGAAGTATCTCTTCCTACAGAGTAATTCCCCGCAGAGTAATCTCTCCAACAGGTTTATTCCCCGACGGAGTCATCTTCTCCTACCGGTTTATTCTTGCAACAATTATCCCCAACTGAAACAAAGAACGCTACTCTTCCAACATCAGCCCAGGATTCAGCTCCCGGCATTCGTCAAGGATTTATTTTCCTAGACGAAAATACATTCATAAACATCACATTGTCATACATTATGATACATGCATACACGCATCATATCACCCCAATCTCATTTATTTTTGAGAACATCATGACATCATGCATGTCATACATTATGACATTGCATACAACTAACTCGTTACTTTTTCAGGAAAGAACGATCAACAGATAAAAGTCTTTACCTTTTGAGGTAGAAGACGTCTAAGATTCCTTCATCATTCTGCTGAGGTTGTAGTCGCCTAAGATTCTCTCATCGTCCCGTTGAGGTAGTAATCATCCAAGGTTCTCTCATCGTCCCGTTGAGGTAGTAATCGTCCAAGGTTCTCTCATCGTCCCGTTGAGGTAGTAATCGTCCAAGGTTCTCTCATCGTCCCCTTGAGGTAGTAATCGTCCAAGGTTCTCTCATCGTCCCGTTGAGGTAGTAATCGTCCAAGGTTCTCTCATCGTCCCGTTGAGGTAGTAATCGTCCAAGGTTCTCTCATCGTCCCGTTGAGGTAGTAATCGTCCAAGGTTCTCTCATCGGCCCGTTGAGATAGTAATCGTCCAAGGTTCTCTCATCGTCCCGTTGAGGTAGTAATCGTCCAAGGTTCTCTCATCGTCCCGTTGAGGTAGTAATCGTCCAAGGTTCTCTCATCGTCCCGTTGAGGTAGTAATCGTCCAAGGTTCTCTCATCGTTCCGTTGAGGTAGTAATCATCCAAGGTTCTCTCATCGTCCCGTTGAGGTAGTAATCGTCCAAGGTTCTCTCATCGTTCCGTTGAGGTAGTAATCGTCCAAGGTTCTCTCATCGTCCCGTTGAGGTAGTAATCGTCCAAGGTTCTCTCATCGTCCCGTTGAGGTAGTAATCGTCCAAGGTTCTCTCATCGTCCCGTTGAGGTAGTAATCGTCCAAGGTTCTCTCATTGTCCCGTTGAGGTAGTAATCGTCCAAGGTTCTCTCATCGTCCCGTTGAGATAGTAATCGTCCAAGGTTCTCTCATCGTCCCGTTGAGGTAGTAATCGTCCAAGGTTCTCTCATCATCCCGTTGAGGTAGTAATCGTCCAAGGTTCTCTCATCGTCCCGTTGAGGTAGTAATCGTCCAAGGTTCTCTCATCGTCCCGTTGAGGTAGTAATCGTCCAAGGTTCTCTCATCGTCCCGTTGAGGTAGTAATCGTCCAAGGTTCTCTCATCGTCCCGTTGAGGTAGTAATCGTCCAAGGTTCTCTCATCGTCCCGTTGAGGTAGTAATCGTCCAAGGTTCTCTCATCGTCCCGTTGAGGTAGTAATCGTCTAAGGTTCTCTCATCGTCCCGTTGAGGTAGTAATCGTCCAAGGTTCTCCCATCGTCCCGTTGAGGTAGTAATCGTCCAAGGTTCACTCATCGTCCCGTTGAGGTAGTAATCATCCAAGGTTCTCTCATCATTCCGTTGAGGTAGTAATCATCCAAGGTTCTCTCATCGTCCCGTTGAGGTAGTAATCGTCCAAGGTTCTCTCATGGTTCCCTTGAGGTAGTAATCATCCAAGGTTCTCTCATCGTCCCGTTGAGGTAGTAATCGTCCAAGGTTCTCTCATTGTTCCGTTGAGGTAGTAATCGTCCAAGGTTCTCTCATCGTCCCGTTGAGGTAGTAATCGTCCAAGGTTCTCTCATCGTCCCGTTGAGGTAGTAATCGTCCAAGGTTCTCTCATCGTCCCGTTGAGGTAGTAATCGTCCGTGATTCATTCATAAAAAACCTTTTGAAGTTCCAGATCCGATTCCTGTATCCTGCCAGGGCAAATCTGTTGACGACTATTTCCAGACTCGATTCCTGTATCTTTCCAGGGCACGTCTGAAGAGTTTGAAGATCTGATTCCTGTATCCTGCCAGGGCGTATCTGTTGACGAATATTTCCAGACTCGATTCCTGTATCTTACCAGGGCACGTCTGAAGAGTTTGAAGATCCGTTTCCTGTATCCTGCCAGGGTGTATCTGTTGACGACTATTTTCCGGACTCGATTCCTGTATCCTGCCAGGGCATGTCTGAAGAGTTTGAAGATCCGATTCCTGTATCCATCCAGGGCGTATCTGTTGACGACTATTTCCAGACTCGATTCCTGTATCTTGCCATGGAACGTCTGAAGAGTTTGAAGATCTGATTCATGTATCCTGCCAGGGCGTATCTGTTGACGACTATTTCCATATTCGAATCCTATAACCAGCCAGGGCACGTCTGAAGAGATTGTAGATTCGATACCTGTATCCAGCCAGGGCACGTCTGCATGAAAAGTTTGAAGATCAACACCTGTAATAGGCCAGGTAATTATCTTTCTTTCTCAGGTACGCAAGTTCTCGCTAAGGAATCTCTTACGCGATCGACACCTAGATGGCATCTATAAGCCCATCCTCCCATTATAGTTCCAAATGGCATCTATAAGCCCATTCCCGACAAGGTTCTGTCACATCTCCAGATGGAATCTATAAGCCCATCCTCCTACCCATCATCTCTCCAAATGGCATCTGTAAGACCATTCCCTACACCGCACTGCTGATACTCAACTATGTGAGTGCAAATTTCTGGGCACTCTAGTGTTCAATCATCTTCCACCTTCGGATCACGAAAGACACACAAGCCAATCTACATCCTCAGGTCTAAGAAGATTGAACAGGGGCAACTGTTGTACCCCAAAATTTGCCCTCCCATAATCTTCAAAGTTTTGCCAAGCATCACTTCAAATGGTTCAAAGTCTACTCAAGGGCTACACAGTCAACCATTCTCCTAAAGCCAGTCAAATTAGGGTTTTGGTTTCTTGCAAGGAAGTTGAATTTTTCAAGGGCTCAATCAAGTCCCATATGCTCATATACATTGTCAAGCACCTACATGTCAAGTTTCAAGGCTCACAAGGTCAAGTTGCACAGTCAAAAACCCTAATTGCCTCACAATCAACTGTAGGGGTAAAATGGTCATTTGGCAGTCAAAAGTCAAATTTTTTGGTCAACATCTTATTTTGAAGCCACAATCATCATTTGATCATGTCTTGATCATGATTTCACAAGAATGGCTCAAAAATCATCAAGGTGTCAAAAGTTTCTATTTTTGGACAGCTGAAAAGTCAACTGTAACTTGACCAAGTCATAACTTTTTCATGGTTCATCAGAAAAATCCCATCCAATGCTCATCTTGAAGGGGAATACATTTCCTACAACTCATCTTCACATTCCAAGTCCAAGAAATGCTCTCACAAAAAGTTATCAATTTCAACATTATAGGTCATTTTCAAAAGTCAACAAAAAGGCACTTTAAGTCAAAGACCATAACTTGAGATTGGTAAATCAAAATGAAATGGGACCAAAGGAATTGGTTAGAGGACTTCAAGACCTTTCCAAAATGTCCAAGAACATGTTCATAGCTTCAAAATTGAGCAAGATATGCATTGGAGAAGTTGGGAAATTTTTGTGAAATGGCCAAAGTCAATTATCCTTGAAATTTCATTTTTGACAAAAGGGGCCCACTTTTTCCACTTGATTCAGCTTGGCCATGCCTCCCACGTGTCCCACAATATATTTCAAGATTTAAAATTAATTTTTCCATTTTTATTTAATTTTATTTGATTTAATTCATTTTAAATCTTTAAAATTCAAATAAAAATCAAAGAAATTAATGGAGGGATATATTTTGTGTTGATTAGCTTTGATACACTTTGAAATACCTTCCAAATTCGTGCAAGGCCTATTCCAAGCAAGAAAATTCAAATTTTCACAAATATGGTAAATGGTTCAATGTTGGTTGTGGAGGAAATCAAGAACATAATTGCATAAGCTTAATGACCATTATTCTTATTGATACACTTTACATTACTATATATACAAGCCTTCCCAACCTCACTCAAAAAAAATAGTGTGTGCAGAAACGGCCAAGAGCAAAACCAAAAATTATTCAAAAAGTGAGAGTTCTAAAACATAGTTGCGAGCATCTTCAGATCAAAACAAGCACGTGGTTCTATTTCTTGCCACACCATGAAGCTAAAGCAACCTTTGCCAAGTCCTGAGGCTCATACCGCGCTGTAAGTTCTTCCCAGGTCCCCTATAATTTCCATATCATTTTTTTCATTACTTTCATGTGCAGATTCTCAAAGGAGGAACACCATAAACCTCATATCCCAGCGCTCCAAGTGTCATCAACGCAGATCCAAAGGACAAAAGGTGTAGCACACCATACTCTAGAGTCAAGCGTGTTGCAGGCAATTATGAAAGTCAAACGTGGCTTAGATTTCAGTGGGCTTGGATTGCTTCAATAAACCTCCTATTTGGCCCACACCCCCCTTGGTTTTTACTTTCTTTTTTATTTTGTTTTGTCATTTTCTCTTATTTTTAATTGCTAACCTTTTAATTATTTTTATTATTAACAATTAACTTAATTAACGCATTTTCATAAAAACCCAAAAAATAGAATTAACATTATTATTATTCTTATTTTATTTTGTAAATAAATATTAACCAAAATAGTTTAATTAGGCAATTTTAATTCCTTTTCTTAAATAATTAAAATAAATCTAGAATTAGGTAAAAGTTAACTTTTAATTTTATTCCATTTCTTTTATTTCATAAAAACATAAAAATAAAAAAATATTTCTTTTTAATTAAATTAATTAATTAGGCATTAATTAGCTTTAATTTCACTTTAATTATTAAAAAAAAAAGACAAAAAATCAATTTCTTTTCTTAAAAGGATCAACAACCTTAGAACGTTCCCGATTATTTTATTCGCGCGCATTTACTTTATTTGATTATTATGTAATTGCCTTCAAGAATGTAATAGTTAAATAGGTTTACCGCTTTATTTAATTTCCGCACTTATTTACTAAAAAACGGGTCTTTGTAAATTTTTGGCGATGTATAGACCCGCGCCTTGTAATAGCGTAGGATTTATGTTTCCGCAATTTACTTTCCGCACCCCTTAACTGTTAACTTGCATGAAAGAATGTATGTAAATAAAAACCACTCGTAGCCCACTAATTAACAAGACAAACATTAACTGAATACAACACACAAATACACACACCACTTCTAGGGTACGCCTCACTTGTTGCCTTCGAAACGTGGTCGTCAAGTATAGGATGTCTTAGTGGTCCTTATGTCCATGATCCAGTTGCCTCGAAATGGTTACCTCGGATTAAAAAAAGGATCAAGGACATAAGGGTAGCTTCTAAGGTGTCATAACTGTTGCTTCGGTGACCACAATGTCCCTAAAATCGAATTGACCCGAACACCTCCAACGGTGGTGCTACCTACCTCTCAATGGTGGGATGGCACTACCTAAAGGACACTTACACAGCTTAATTCCTTAGGGTAGGTAGATGACTCATGGGTACTTGCTCTGTTCAAAAAAAAAACAAAATACTTTTCACACCTTACACTTTCAAAAGCTTTCAAAACAAATTTTTTCAAACACTCTTGAGGACAGATACAAGAGTTATTCAGAAATCTTTCAAAGAAAATTTTTCAAGCCCACTCACATTTTAAAAAAGCAAACATTTTGAAAACATAAGAGCAAGTACCTAAGAGCCCGTGGATAACCACGGATAGAAAGGGTGCTAACACCTTCCCTCTCTATAAATCTACCTCCCGAACCGAGAAACATATCTCATAAGAAATTTTGCTGTACTTTTGTCCTTTCCTTGTTGGAGAAAATAAAAGACGGTGGCGACTCTTGCGTCCGCGACATTTCGCGAAACCAGCTAAAAAACAGTCAGTTCTATTTCCACCGGTCACAATGACATATGAAAATGAAGTACTGACCTTCACAGATAGACCATTGTGCCTCGGGTAAGACACAAGGCTTTAATGTTTCAACTGTTTAAATATTACACATCCTCAAAACAAAAAGACAAATTACTCTTGAATACAAGAAATGGGCACAAAATCTTTAGCCTCCCAATTGCTGAGTCCACCGTTGATGGTTGGGAAGATCCACTTGTCCAGGTCATGGTCACAATCACTGTCTTCCAGGGCATTGACTCCATGGTTGCTGATCCATAAAGGTGGTCCCTGATGCGAGCACGACGAATAGATCTCTGGGCTCCTGAAGTAAAACCCAAACCAAATTTGTCAGATTTGTAGGGAATATTCGGAAGTTGGCCCCAAATTATACACCCACCTTCTTCGACTACTGCCTTGGCATCCTTCAGAGAAGCCATCTTTAGCGGAGGTCTAATAGTTTTAGGAACACCGCAGTGATCTTGGTTGCAACAACGGTCTGTGGAACCTCCTCAAAGTTATGACAAGGGGTCTCAATGATCTCGCCGTCCATTTCAACGTACCTGAAAGAGTTCAAGTGGCTCACCTTGTACTCCTCTTCCTTATGAACTATGATATTCTTCCCATTGACTGGGTACTTCAGCATCTGATGTAGGGTGGAAGTCACAGCACGATCCCCATGGATCCAAGGTCTACCCAATAAACAAGAGTAAGATGGGCGGACGTCCATCACATAGAAAGTGGAATTAAAATTCTGAGTACCAACTTTAATAGGGATGTCTACCTCCCCGTGCACCATTCTTTTAGAACCGTCGAAGGCCCCCGCCACAATGTTACTGGGCTTTAGTGTGAGTCCTTTGCAATCTAACCGGTCAAGAGCATCCTTGGGTAAGACATTCAGTGACGAGTCTGTATCCACCATAACATGGGCTAATGTAGTGCCCCTGCACTCAATGGAGACATGTAGGGCATCATTGTGTTTCCTTCCCTTGGGAGTTAGGCCAGCATCATAGAATCCTAGTCAATTATCAGCAGTCAGACTGGCCACGTAATTCTCTAATTGATCAACGGAGGTCTCCTGAGGCACATGGGAAGACTTAAGGAATTTTACTAAAGCTTTAGCGTGAGCTTCAGAGCATAGCAGTAGGTCCAACATTGATATTTTTGAAGGGGTCTTCTCCAATTGCTCCACGACATTATAATCATTTTTCTTGATTATCTTTAAAACCTCTTCCATCTCCTTCTTAGAAGCCTCGGGAATGACTTCTCGATGCGCCTTCGTCCGGACAGGCTCAATCAATACCTCTTTGCCCCAAGTCTCAGCCGCCTCGATAGTAGGGATAACAATAAGAGTAGCAATGGGAATATTGATAGGAGAAGCAACATGAATGATAACAAGAGTTGTAATGGGAGTATTAGCAGGAGCAACAACAAGAATGATCACAGGAGTAGCAACAGTTTTTAGAGAAATCTCGGGAGAGAAAACTCTTCCACTTCTCATTATTTTACTGGTCCCAACGATATTGTCGACGTTAGGATCAGTATCTTTAGCAACTTTGTCTTCAATAGCCAACATGTCTTGCTTGACGCCGTGGTAATAGACGTCAGCCCCATAATTCTAGGGAACAACTTTATCTAAGGAATATGGTATTGGCCCCGGCATGGTTATGATCAGGGGAGCAAACTTTGGAACATATGTAATCTTGACGGGTCTTTTGGTGGAGACCATGGGAGGATTGTCGGAAATGGTGATTATCGAAACATCTTTGCATGAACTTTTGGAAAGAGGAACTTTCTCGAACAAGATTTCTTTATTAACCATCTGGAGTTGAACGCCCATCTTCAGTAACAAACAACTATCTGGTAGAGACATACATGAGTGACAACCTTCACCACAACCCAAAAATAAATCGGCACTCAATAGATTCTCTTTAACAGTCAGGAGAGGAGTGGTTAATTCATCCACGGAGGAAACAAAATGGTCATCATGAACAACATTGACGCCTTGGCCATGTTTGGGAATTGGCGCAATTATTACATTATGTGTCTCTGGAGGGTCAAACTCAATCTCCTTCACCTCAATAAGATCCTGCACCTTATTTTTTTAAAGCCCAACAATCATTTGTATCGTGCCCAGGAGTCTCATAATGGTAAGCACATCGAGCATTCGGATTGTAGCGGGGAGAGGTAGTATTAGGATTCTTTGGGGCCTCCTTCAGAGTTACCAAATTGGACTTCAGCAGGTATGGCAAAACCTAGGATAGGGTCATGTTGATCAGAGTAAACAGCCTTCTAGGCATATCTGGTCTGCGCTGATTATTTCGTTGCTGGTTTGAGGTAGGATTAGAAATCATAAAAACCCCTACCGTCGGAAGACACTCAGTTTTGTTATGATTTCTTTGGCCATAAGAAGCACTGACCTCCTTCTTTCCTGTGAAAGGTTTCTTTGCAATACTGGAGGATGCATCTCTCTGGATCTTACCACTTTTGATGCCAGCCTCTACACGTTCACCAATTAAGATCAATTTAGCAAAACCCAACAGAAGAACTTCCAATCAAATCGTTAAATAACGGCCCGAATAACGTTCCCAAAAACATATCCACCAGCTCCCTATCAGACAACAAAGGCTGGACCCTTCCCGCAAGGTCTCTCCATTTTTGGGCATAATCTTTAAAACCCTTGCCAGAACCCATAGACATACTTTGCAACTGCGTACGGGTCAGGGCGAGGTCAGTATTATATTGATACTGCTTGTAGAAAGCAACAGCCAAATCTTCCCAATTGTGAACGCTGGTTCTCTCCAGTTGATAGAACCATTCCAACTGAGTCCCTGCCAAACTTTCCTGGAAGAAGTGGACCCACAGATTCCTATCAGTAGTGTGGGGTTGAATCTTCCTGACATACGACCTTAAGTGAAGCTTAGGGCAGGAGACACCGTCGTACTTAGGAAAGGTAGGAATTTTGAATTTTTGTGGGATGACCACCCCTGAAATCAATCCTAGCTCCTCAAAATCCAGCCTGAGTATCCTCTGGATCTCCATAGCATTGAGTCGATCCTCTAGCTATTTGTATTTATCATCAGCAGGAGGATATTTCTCCTCAAAATAGTCAGGTTCATCTTCCTCAGACCCTGGATTGTTGTTTTCTTCCACTAGCTTCTCTTCTTGATTGTCCCCTTCATCTAACGAGGTTGCGAAATCTATAGCTCGCTTAAACGGTCCTCTGATCCTTCTTCCTAAATTCACTACACCAACTGGTTTCTTTGGCTTCTTGGTCTTATCTTTGATGATTAAAGCTTTCAGATCTTCTTGCCCCTGAGCCAGAGCCAGGAACATTTGCTGAAACTGAGCGTTCTGAGCTTGAAGGTCCTTCACTGTCTGTTCGAGTGCCATTTCTTTTGTTGAAATAAACAACGAAAAGAATAAGAAACTTGTCTTGAAAAACCTGCTTATGCGATGAAATTTATGATAATGTTTATGCAATGTTTTCAAGGACTTTTAAGATCTTAAATTTACTTAGCCAAAAAAAAGAACAAACATTAATTGCATTCAATAGTTTGAATCGTTACAAAGATGCCTTTTGGGCTTTACAATAGAAGAAACAAAGATAAAACAAGACTCCTAAATCAGACAGGACCCAGGCTTCCCATGGGCGCATCCTCTTTGGTGCAATATAGGCGTTCAAACTCCGTTCTTCACGCAGTTGTCTTGTAAGCTCCAAAGCCTTTTTCTCTCTTGCATACAACTGGGCTTCAAAGGTACCTCGCTCCTCTTTGATCTGGATCCAAGATCTTTGCAACTCCTAGAGAGTAGTCGACATGTCAGGATGGAGAATGGTATAAGGTACCTCTTCATCAGCAACAAGTTCCATTATGATAGGTAGGATGGCAGGATAAGGCATCATAAGATTTTGAGTGCGTGCTCGTAACCACTTAAGATAAGGCTCCAAAGGGATATAGTTCTTATGCCCCAATGTCTTGCTATCCACTTTGTTTACCATGCCCCAAGCTCGTATGAACCTCTGAAGGTAACCTTGAACATCATCCTCGTAGTTGAACATGATGCCTTTAACCAATACATCATGAGTACCATCCCTCTTAGCATACCCAAACGGTCGCAATGCTAAACAAGGATTATAAGTGATTCCTCCCCTAATGCCAAGGAGAGGGACATTAGGGAATTCCCCACAACGGTCGATGATGGTAAAATTCTCCAAGGATCAAGGACACCAATGAATATCCGAATGTGTGAGGGACATCAACCTATTAGACCATCTCATGCCCTGCTCATTCTTCAAAACAGATCGAGGTAGGTGTGAAATAAACCACCTAGCCAACAAAGGAGTGCAACACATAAGATTCCCTTTTCTCTTTACAGTGCGGGTATGCAGATAGTGTAGAACATTTCCAAGTAAAGTAGGCACCGGATTGTGAGACAGAAAAACCTTGACCGTGTTCACATCTATGAGTTGGTCCAAATTAGGAAATAGTACCATCCCATAGATGAGAAGGGCCAACACTTCTTTAAAAGCTTGTAAATCTAGGGTATCCCAAAAATGGTGAGCCTTCTCAAATAGAAACTTAGCTAGAAAACCTTTGACGCCTCTTCTTATTTCCCAATTTGCCACGACATCTGACCATTGTAAAGACAGAGCTTGAGCAATCTCCTCAGGCTTTGGGTCCTTTTCCATAGTATTGAGTGGTAATTGATTAAGGATGGGTACTCCCAATAACTGAGAAAAATCCTCCATAGTAGGCACCAATTGGTAATCAGGAAAGGTGAAGCAGTGATATAAAGGGTCGAAGAACTGAAAGAGCACCTTCAACATTTCTTCATTAGGGCTTGAGGTGACCATATTGAGAAGTCGACCATGTCTTTCAGTGAATGGAGAACTCTCAGGAACCCTTGATACTAATTCCTTGAGTTGAGGAGGTACTCTTACAAGGTTGACCTGGATAATACTTCTGCGAACGGGAGCCATGTCCTATAAAACAGACACAAAGATAAGTCCTAAAAGTCCTTGAAATGGTTAGTATGATATGCCATGTTATGATGTTATGTACAAACAGATATATATATATATATATATATATATATATATATATATATATATATATATATATATATATATATATATATATATATATATATATATATATATATATATATATATATATATATATATATATATATATATATATATATATATATATATATATATATATATATATATATATATATATATATATATATATATATATATATACAATCACACAAACAGATCCTTAGGTTTAGGCTTGCATGGATTCCATAGATAAGTTCCCTCTTGAAGTATAATTGGTTCAACCTATCTTATTAACAGTAACTGGGTTCTAGGGAATCTCAATATCACTGATTTTTCCCACAAGTTTTGTTCCGATCGACAACTGACTTGCAACCAAATAAAACTCGGGAGTCAAATCTAAATGAGTGTAGTATCGAGTATCAAGCGACTTAAGACTACATTAAAGACGACTATCTCACTACTTCCTAATGTCCAAGTCGTTCAATTAAATGTTCTAAGGTCAGTTGATGCTTCAAGACACCATGCAGCGGCCCCGTATTCTCCTTGACTACTCAAGGGATATCAGTACCAACTAAAGTGTCACATCAACATAGCTATCGCTTCAACCGTGTTTATATACCCCGTACAGCCCCCACGATCTATTGCTACTAACCTAAAAGGTGCCCCAGATCCAGGTGTAGGATCTTTAGTAACAACCCATACAAGCCCTCAAAAGTAAAGCAAGCAAAGCAAACAAGGAAAGCAATTTTAAAATGAACTAACTCTAAGGCAATCCCACTTTTTTCCCCCCAGCAGAGTCTCTAGTTCTGTGATATGGTGGCAGAACTGACTGTTATACTGGTTTTGCATTTGTATTCGCAAACGTTGCAGTAAGCAAGAGTTGCTACCGACTTTTCTTTTATCCAAATAAGGAAATGGTGAAAAGAATAAAAAAAGACCTTTTCTAGAATTTTCTGAGTAAGGGGAGTAAATTATGGAAAGGGAAGGCGTTAGCACCCTTTCCATCCGTAGTTTTCTATGGGCTCTTAGATGCTTAGCTCATTTTAAAAGTACCTTGTGCTTTGTGTGTTTTGAAAAATGTTTTGAAATGCCTTAGTGCAACGATTCGCTTTGTGATAACTCTTGTATCAGTCCTCAAGAGTGTTAACAAAGCAAATGTTTTTGAAAGTTGTCTTTGAAATGTGTAAGTGAGAAAAGTTTTTTTTTGAGCATAGCATCTAAGAACTATCTACTTATACTCTAAAAAGTTCATTCTTTTCCTCCTATCCTTTAGACAGTGCTATCCTACTATTAGTGAGTAGGTAGCCCTATCGTTGGATGTATGAGGGACAATCGAAGGGACAATACAGTCACGAAGGCAACTTGGCAAGAAGCCTTAGTAACCACCATAAAGTTCTGAGATCACTTTTATCCGAGGCAACACCGAGAGGGTCATCGAGGGACTAGTGATCTTTAAACTGGAGGATAGTCACTAAAAAATCTCACATTTCGAGAATTGTGACTGTTTTCCGAAGGCAACCGAAGTGGGGTATCCAAGAGGTGCACATGTGCAAGTGATTCTATTCAGTTTATTTTTCTTTGTTATTAGGCTTTCTATCGCTTTATTATTAGTCTTTCCATACAAACCTAGTTACTAGCAGTTAATATGTACAAAAAAATGTAAAGTGCAAAAATATAACCCCACGCTATTACATGGCTTCGGGGAGGGGGTATTTACATGTCCAAATGGGGGAAAGAAAATAAAGAAAGCGATAAAGGTAAATCCTAAATTAAGCTATTACATTCCATCAGCAGATACATAATATATAAAAATGCGAATTTAAAACAAACGCGCGCGAAAACAGAGAGAAACATCTAACAACCTAAAAAAGTCTAAGTAAAGAAAAAAAATCTTTTTGTTTTGTTTATCTTAAGAAGATAATTAAAATTAAGTTAAATGAGAAAGACTAAATTTAATCTTAATTATTTAAATAAATAAAAGAAAACTAAATCTAATATTTTTTTTTGTATTTTTGTAAAGAAAATATTTGAATTAAAACCTATGTCTAATAAATTTTAAATTAATTAAAATAAGTCAAAATAATTAAGTAAATTAAATTATGAAAATTAAATTAATTTTAGAAAAGCAAACCTAAGTCTAATTATTATTATGATTTTTATTTTATGTTATTAAAAAAATGGTTAAATGAAAAAAAAAAAACAAAAACAGATTAGGCCTGACTTTGAAGAAAATGGGGGGTGCGCTGGAATTTTTGTTTAGGCCCACTCAAATTTAACCCAACGTTCCAAACAATGATCTGGTGAGTGCCATCTTTGAGGCTATAGGGTGGAAACACACCCTTGGGTAGCCAGATCTCTTTGCGTTGACATCTGATGGTCCTAACGTGAAGGCATGTGGTGATCGCTTGGTGAGACAACACATTGAATCATGCAAGGAAATGTTAGAAAAATCAAAATCCAGACCTGGGTATCGAACCCAGGTCTCTTCCCTTCACACACATTTCCTTTACTAACCTAGCTTCTTTACCAATCGTTTATATAATCAACAAAACAATAAAATATATAAAGCAACATCAGATTATATTTGAAACAAAAAAATATGCATTGAGTGGGTCCCATATTATTTGAATGAACGAATCATAAACAACGTTCAGACATGCCAGCATAGGGGGGGGGGGGGTTAAACCACCATCCACGGTGGTTGACCAACTTCTTCTCCGGCCAATCAAAATTCCAAAATGCGAAATAATGAGATTCAAGACAAGAAATTTGGTCTACCCCACTAAACCCTAAGCTGCGAATCCAACCATGGTGTTGGTTTGGACTTAAAGTCTCTACATCATGCCATTCTAGAGCTATCTCTGAATTATGCCCTAACAATGGAAACCTTTGATCCCTGCTTTCAAACCTTAATAAAAAGGATTCTAAAATGTCCCTAACATTAGTATGAATATATATATATGTATGCTTGCAATCAAATTGTAACGTAAACAATGGAGTTTTAAGATCACGATACTATACCCAATTGGAGCAATTGAAACTGGTGATTCATGGGGGCGTTGGGCTTGTGCAAGGGGTGGAAACGATCCTTGGAGATTTCAGGAACACGCTTAGGCACTTGGACTTGACTGAAAATGGATGAGAGTAAGGTTTTGGAATTTGACAACTTTGGATTTTCTTTTGCAAATTTTGTAGAGTTCTCCTGGGCTATGTTCAGCGTGCCCGAGGCTTGCAAATGCCACCCTTATATAGAGAAGATGGAGGGGACAAGGTAATAAGGAAAGAATCAAGGCTTTAAAGGATATGATAAAGACATGATCTCATTTTGAAAAATTGCCATAACTTGTGATTTCATGCCATGTTGGGAGCTGGATGAACCTGGTCACTTCTTGCACGAATTTGTGGGCTTCTAAGCAAGCCAAAACACTAGCCCAAAGGTCAAGGCCCATCTCTATACATTTTGTGTAACTTATTTTATATTTATTTGAAATAAATTAAAAAAAATATGAACAAAATAGATAAAAAGGGCGAGGCAATGTAAAAATGAGATTAGAGGTCCTCTATAAGCTTAAGAAGATATTTTAAGTCCAAGAAATTAAGCCATTGACCTAAAGGTTTAAGTTTTCTCAATGCACAATTCTTGAAATTTTCAAAAGTTTCCCAACTTGGGCAAGCCATATATTGCTCAATTTTTATCTCATGATGATGATATTTGACTTTTTGGAAATCCTAATATGTCTAATTCAATCCCTCTTTTTATCATCTTTGAAATTTGAATACTTTATCTTGATGTAAATGGTCTTGACAAAAAGTACCTTTTGTTGACTTTCTAAAAATGACCTGTAACGTATGAGCTTGTATCTTTCAAATGGTGCATTTCTTGGACTTGAGTGAAAAAGAGAAGTTGTAGGGAATTAGATTCTCTTCAAAATGAGCTTTGGTTTTGGAAAAATGGATAAAGTATGTGAAAGTTATGCATGATCAAAGTTTAGTTGACTTTTCTTATTGAAACCCTAATTTAGCAATTCTTGAATTTTGATTGATTAGGAGCATTTCTTGAGGAATCATGATCAACCCTTGATAAAATGATGTATATCACTTCAAAATGTTGATGTTGATCAAAAATCTTGAAGTTTGACTGTACATAGGCCACAATAGACTTTTGACCTAGTACAATTGATTTTCCAACACTTGAGCAGTTGACTGAGCAAACTTGTAGTGGAAGGCATGAATGTTGTCATGGACAATCTTGAAGGCATATTAGGACAATGGAAACATTTGAGACCTTTGGAGCTCACACATATTGATGAAAAGTGAAACCCTAGTTAGAGGTTCATTGCTTAGAAAGGGAATTTGTTTGATCAATTCTTGGTCAACCTTGAGCAATTGAGGACCTCTAGGAGCATGTTTTTAGTAAAAATGAGAGGACAAATTTTGGGGTACAACATGCATTAACTACACTCTATCAACCTTCCAAAAACAACTTCTCTTGTCTCCCATGCCTCGCTTATATAAAGAAGACTTGAAGAAGAAATCAAACAACACTACTGCGCACTTAAAGAGAAAAATATTATTATCCAGTTCTATCTTGTGCTTTACAATTATGTATTCATCACTGTTGTGATATAGTTTTGTTTATAAAACATCTTTGTACTAGCTTTTAATTGATTTATCTTGAATACCTTGAGAAAAACGAGTTGTGGTTTAAACTCAAGAAGACATTGATAATAGTCATTGTATCTGTGTAATCATGTTTTGATTAGTGGATTATAACCTCATTTGAGAGAGGAGAAATCACCTTGGCGGGTGGACTAGAGTAGTTTAAGTTCAAAGGAACCAGGATAACCAATGTGTCTACTATTTTTATTTTTTAAAACCCCAATTCAAACCCCCTGCTTGTGTTTTTCCATTCTTCAATTAAGATCACAACTCCTGGTTCTGGGTGCAAACACTTAATCGTTTAAGAAAAAGATCCTAGCAAGAATTACACTATGGTGGAACCAAGTCAGATCATCAACAATGATAACCATGATGAGAAAAACAGAATCAGCAGTAAACCTCCAATCCTTGATGGTGAGAACTTTGATTACTGGAAAGATAAAATCAAAAGTTTCTTTTCTAGATGACATTGATCTATAGGATATGGTGACTGATGGATACATTCATCTAGTTGACGAAAGAGGTCAGAAGATCGACATAAATAAAATGACAGATCAACAAAAGAAAGAAGTCAGAAATCATCACAAAGCCAAAACAATCCTCTTGAGTGTTATCTCTTACACTGAGTATGAGAAGATCACGAACAGAGAATCAACTAAAACCATGTTTGACTCTTTGAGAATGACGCATGAAGGAAACAAGCAAGTCAAAGAAACCAAAGCTATTGCACTCATTAATAAGTATGAGGCCTTCAAAATGGAAGGAGATGAAACAGTTGAAACAATGTTCTCAAGGTTTCAAATTTTGGTTGTTGGGATGAAAGTTCTGGAAAAAGGGTACTCAACAATAGATCATGTAAAGAAAATCATCAGAAGTTTACCCAAGAAATGGAGACCCATGGTCACAACCTTAAAACTAGCCAAAGATCTGAATAAAATATCTTTTGAAGAATTTATCAGCACCTTGACAAGTCATGAGATAGAACTAGAAGAAGATGAGCCTCAGAAGAAAGGTAAGTCTCTCGTTCTTAAATCTAATAAAAAATATGAATCTAAAGTTTTTCAGGAAAAAGAAGAAAACTCTGGTGGATCCTCATCAGAAGAAGATGAACCATCTCTTCTCTCTAGAAGAGTCAATCAACTACGGAAGCACAAACAAAGGAAGTTTAGAAACCCCAGACAAACAGTAAATCACTCTGAATCATCTTCTGGATACAGAAAATCTAGTAACAAAGATATTTTATACTATGAATGTAATTAACCAGGTCACTACAAAAGCGACTTCCCAAATCATCAGAAAGAAAAGCCTAAAAAGAAGTTCTCCAAAGAAAAGAAGAAAAGTCTTAAGGAAACATGGGATGATTCAGAATATTCTGAAGCTAAAACAGAATTAGAAGATGAACGAGCCAATATATCCCTAATAGACAAGATATCAAATGACACTGGATCATCTGAATCAGAGCCAGACTCAGAGGTAGAAGAGGTATTCTCTAACTTTTCTAGATCTCAGTTAGAAGATAGTCTGTCAGAAATTTTTGAAAGGTATCAGAAACTTCGAGTCAAAAACAAGAAGCTGAAAAAGGATCTAGTATTTGACTCTGAAGAAACTAAGAAACAAAAAAAGGAAACACTGAGCTAAAAGAAACCATATCTAAACTTGAAAAGGAAAACTATGTTATTAAAAATAAATTACAAAAAGCTCAGAAAGAAACTGTTTCAGAAGTTTCAAATAGTTCTGATAAAATCATAAATGAATATGATCATAACGTTCAAAAATTTCTAGCTAAATACATAGATAGGAGCAAGATGGTCTCAATGATCTATGGAGTTATCGGAAATGGCAGAAAAGGTATAGGATATGTGAAACCAAGGGGATAAAAAACATCTCAACCAAAGAAAATTGATGATATAGTTATAAAACACACACCTCTCTATTCACACTTTACATATGGACATGCACATGATATAAAATATACTAGTAATGCTTTCTCTGCAAAACCAAAATTCAAACAGAATTTTGGAAACTCTAACAAACAATGACCCAAAAAGATATGGGTACCTAAGGATAAATCATCTATGTTGCAGATGTCTTTAACAACAAGGTTGAAACACCAATATTGGTGGTACCTGGACTATGGATGATCTCGACACATGACGAGAATAAAGCATATGTTCCAATGTCCGGAGCTTAAATCTGGAGGCTATGTAGGTTTCAGAAGTAATCATAAAGGAAAGGTTATTGGCTCTAGAACTATTGGTAACAATACACTTCCCTCTATAACTAATGTTTTGTTGGTAGATGGATTAATGCATAACCTGTTATCCATAAGTCAATTAAGTGATAATGATTATGATATAATCTTTAATCAAAAGTCTTGTAAAGCAGTTAGTCAGAAAGAAGGAATAGACTATACAGAAACCGTTTCTTCAGTTGCCAGGTTAGAATCTATCAGACTTTTAATTTCTTTTGTTTTAAATAAAGGCATCACCCTTTATCAGATGGACGTTAAACATTATTTTTTTTTAAATGGCTACATTGATGAAGAAGTTTATGTGCATCAACCCCCTGGTTTTGTAAATACAAAACATGCATAATATGTGTGATACGGTGGGAGAACTGACTATGGTTTTGCGTTTGTTTTCGCAAATGTTTCGGTTGAGCAAGAGTCGCCACCGACTTTTTATTTTATCCTAAGGAAAGGTTTAAAATACACAGCAAAAACCTTTGAGATGTTTTCTTGGGTTCGGGGAGTAGATTATAGAAAGGGAAGGTATTAGCACCCTTTCTATCCATGGTTATCCATGGGCTCTTAGTTACTTGCTTAGATCAACTTGCCTTTTATTTCAATTATTTGAAATGGTGCTCTTGTGTGTGTGGGTTTGAAAATATTTTGAAAAGAAGCCAATGTGGTGGCAACCTTTGTAATGATCCATGTTGGGATGTATACAAAGGTGTACGTCTTTTGAAAAGGTTTTCATTTGTTTTTAAAAGTTTGTTTTGAAAGCGTTGTGAGGTGTGGTTTTAGGAAATAGGCAAGTGTTTTGTTTTTGCAAGTTTGATTCAAGTAACTAAGAGGTTATCTACTCCCAAATTTCTCAAAGATTATTGCTATGTTTTAACCCTTTTAACAAGTTTGTTCCAGCATTGTATTTGGTGGACAATCTTGTGTTAGGATGTGAAAGGGACGGGCGCGGGTCATCGTTTAGACCATGATTGCAATGGTGCTAAGTATCTTTGGGCAATTTTCTTTAAGGGACTTGATCATTTGTTTAGGCAACTTTTTTGAAAGCGTCATCGAGGGACTATGATCATTTGATTTGTGTTTGTTTTGCCCAAAGAGACCTAACATGCAATATAGCCCATTTATTGAAGGCAACAAGTGGAATACCCTAGGGGGTGCAAGTGTGATTTGTGTTGTCCATTTTCATGCTTGTTTATCTTTAAATTAGGTCAAACTATTTTTTGTCGTTTTTGATTCGCATACAAACCCTAATTCTAACATGGTATAATTAGAAAGCAATAAAGTGCGAAAAAATAAATTTACTAAGCTATTACAACACAATATATGGGAAGGGGGGTACAAATGTTCAAATGGGGATTTTGACAAGGAATTTAAACCTAAACTATTACATCAATATTGAATTATTTACAAGATAATTTAATTGCATAAATTAAATAAAATAAGAATAAATATGCAAGATGCAAAAATGTTTTTTGTATGTATGGAAAAAGGTATTTTCATATGTCAAAATAAACAAAAATAAGAGTATTATTTTTTTGGAGTTTTTTATGTTTAGGGCAAAACCCTAATTTTATTAAATAAAATGTATTAATTATTTAATATGTATAATATTTATTTATTATATACAAAAATAAAATAAAAATGAAGTATATTTGTCAAAAAGGCATTTTTTATATTAAATATTAATAAAAAATAAAAGTGTGTATATTTTGTAATTTAACCTAAATATATTAATATCTATATAAATATTTGTATTATTTACTAATATGTATTATATATGCAAATTAATAATATTTAATATTTAATAAAAAAAGTATTTTTTTATATAAAATATTTTCAGAAGATAAAACAAAATAAAAATGAAAATAAAAATGTGTTTGTATGTTTTTAGTATTTTTTAACAAAAGTGTATCTATTTATTTATTTATGTATAAAAACTAACCTAAACAAACAAATACCTAATAAATAGGAAAATAGTGCAAAAAATTATTTTTATATTTTTTATATTATGAGGAAAAATAATCAAGTCAAACCAAAAAAGAAAAGTCAAAAAATCATTAAAATGAACAAAATGGGCTCAGGGGGTGTAGAAGCAAAATCAGGATGCAAAAAGAAATGTGAAACAGGCCCAGCCCAGAACCAGGTCATCTTCAACCTCAGAACATCTTTGTTCAAGCAAACACGCGTTTTCTATCTCCCAATTCCTGGACTTTCAAGCAAAACTTTCAACATGAAAAATGTAGAGCATGAGAAGACGAATCCAGGGATATAAATAACTTTACTTAACTCTCTAAGATGAGGGAGAATTTCTTCTCCCCCAATTCCTGACCTAGTTTTTCATCAATTTTCAGACTCAAAATTCTCTAAGCATACATAATATAAATGAAATCTAATCATATGGGCATGTTCAGGGCTATGATTGTGGCATGTTTCCTTCACGAACCTAAAGCTAACAATGCCTATATTGAGACATAGAACTTCATGAATATACCTGTTCAGTTGGAATCGTGCCTTGCAATGGAGGAGCTTTCGGAGCAAGATGATGATTTGTACAGCTTCCTTGAAGTGTGAGGATGCTATTCCAAGTTCTACTTTGTCTTGAAACCTCTTGAATCGTGCTAGAGAACTTCAACTGCAAAACAAGAAAATGAAAATGGTGAAGTGGCCTGGGAGTGTTACAGGTCGTGTTTTAGGTTTTGGTTAGCTTCAAGGGATGCTATGGAATGTATTTGATGAGTTTTTAGCAAGAAAGCATGGAAGTTTTGAGCTATGGGATTCAAACTGCAGGGATGCCCTGCTTTGAGCAGTTTGAAGGTGATTCTGGAAATGGGGAGGTATTGGGGATCTTAGGGTCGTGCTTCAGCTTAGGATCAATGTTTAGAATGTGTTTGATAACTTTCTCTAAGCCTTTTTTAACTGATATGGAAGTTGGTATCTGTTATGCTATCTTTCTTGAACATTAAGCAAGCAATGGTCAAGTTGTGCTTCTAGCCTGTACAGGCCCCCATACTATGCTGCTAAACTTCTCCTTGATCAGTGTGATTAACTCATAAACTTGTGCCAATTATATTTCCTTTGTACCTTCTTGATTTGCTTTAGACATAAAGTGTAACTTTTGCAAAAATGGATATAATGCTTTTTCCAATTTGGGATTAATCCTTTAGGCAATGCTTGAACACATAGAACATGGTCTTGGCACAAGGGATTGGCATTAAATTTATGAGTGTAATTGAGATAAAAGACCTGTAATCAAGTTGTGCAAGCTGAGATTGAAATGCATAGTGTTATGAACATGTAACTTGGCCAATTCAAAAGTGAGTTTTTCCCATATTGCAAAATTCGATTCTCTCTAACCACGAGGTTGTTTGATGAGTTCTTGGACATTTTGGAAATCTTGGAATGTGTACTACAATCTATCTTTGAAGTGAAAATTGAAATTCCAAGTGGAAGTGTATGGAAAATGGTCTTGAAGTTAGGTAAAAAACTTGCCTAAAATAGGTCAAATTTTCACTAAGTTAAGAATGGTTTGGTACCCTTGTTCCAAAAATTGTAACTTGAGATACAAGCCTCTTTTGGGAAAACTTTGTGAATCAAAGTTGTAGATTATGAAATAGGCTACAACTTTCATGTTTTGACTTTTGCTTGAATCCAAATGAATCTTGGTGAGAAAGTGGGGCAAAGTTGGAAAAAAATTAGGGTTTTTCATAACTTAGAAAAATTCTAAGTTATGAAAAATTCTCATTTCAAACCCTAATTTGCAATTTTTGATTTCTTGGTGAACAAGTTTCATGATTTGGCATGCTTTGATGAAAAATGAATCTTGACCCTTGATTTTGACCAAAAAGTCAAAGTTTGACTTTTCAGTATACAGTCAAAATTGATCAATTGACTGGGAAATTCAACTGTCAATCTTGTGCATTTGGGATCTTTTGAACTTGTTGAGCATGTCAAGATAATTCCATGGGGTCCTTGAGTCCATATGTGAGCTTGGTTTGCCATTGGCTAGGTCAAACAGTCAAAAATTGCCTTTGTGCAGTCAAAACCCTAAAAATGACCATTTTGCCCTTTTGGTGATCTGATCAAATTTCTTGTGGAATTGTGATCCAAACTTGATCAAATGGTCCATATGAGTTCATAATGTTGATGTGGGTCAATTTTCATGAGGTTTGACTGTCAATTGGCCACAGTTGACTTTTTCCCCAATACAGTTGATTTCTAGGTCAACTGTCCAATTGACTAGGCAAAATTTGGAATCAAGACTTGAAACTTGGTATGGATAAACTTGGGAGTCCAACATGAAGCATGAAAGTCATCTTAGGCATTTTAGGTCAAAATATCTTTGTGCAATCACAAACCCTAATTTGGGTCAACAGTGCAAGGAGAAGTCTTGAGCAGAGGAAACCCTAACTGGATCTTGATCTTCAAGGGTCTTGTGATGAGAAAATGTTGAGGAAATGGGAGGGAAATTTTGGGGTACAACAGTTTCCCCTGTTCAATCTTCTTGAACCTGAAGAGTTAGATTGGCAAGTTTGCCTTTCGTGACTCGAGGGTAAAAGGAGATTGGACACTAGAGTGCCCAGAAATTTGCACTCGCATGTTGAAGTATCAGCAATATGATGTCGGGAATGGGCTTACAGATGTCATTTGGAGAGATAGTGGATAGGGAGATGGGCTTATAGATGCCATCTGGAGATGCGACAGAACCTTGTCGGGAATGGGCTTATAGATGCCATTTGGAAGTGTTGATCGCATAACAGATTCCTTAGCGAGAACTTGTGTATTCGAGAAAGACAGATGTTTTCCTGGCTTGTTACAGGTGTTTGATCTTCAATCTCCTCATGCAGATATGCCCTAGCTAGATACAGGTGTTGAATCTACAATCGGTTGCTCACAGATGTGCCCTGGCTGGATACAGGAATCGAATCCGGAAATAGTCGTCAACAGATATGCCCTGGCTGGATACAGGAATCGAATCTTCGAACTCTTCAAACGTGCTCTGGCTAGATACAGGAATCGAGTCTGGAAATGTGGTCAACAGATATGCCCTGGCCGGATACAGGAGTCGAATCTGGAATTGTGATAGTTGATAGATATGCCCTGGCTGGATACATGAATCGAATCTTTGAACTCTTCAGACGTGCCCTGGCTAGATACAGGAATCGAGTCTGGAAACTGATTACTCACAGATGTGCCCTGGCTAGATACAGGAATCGAATCTGGAATTGTGACAGTTGAAGGTAGTTGTCTTTGAGATTGTCTTTTTCCCTGAAAAGGTAAAAACATAAGTTGTATGCAATGTCATGATGTATGAAATGCATGATGTCATGATGTTCAACATGAGATAGTGTTGTATGCGCTTTATCATGTATGTAAGCAAGATGTATGAAAATGTGAAATGTTTATGAATGTATTTTTGTCTAGGAAAATAAATCCTTGACGACCGGCCGGGGAATTAAATCCTGGGCTGGCATTGAAGAGTAGAGCTCTTCACTTCCGCTGGGGGTAATGATGATAAACTCTGCTGGGGATACCAAAGATAAACTTCGCTGGGGATACCAAAGATAAACTCCGTTGGGGATGATGTTGATAAGTTATGTTGGGGAATTTTGCTGAACTCCGCTGGGGGATAGGAAGAACTTTGCCGAGGGCGATCTTCCGTAGCAATTAGCTGAGGATAACCCAGTTATAAGCCCTTGTAAGGAATAACTTTGAATAAAGCTCGGGAGAGACGTCCGTACTCTGCAGGGGATAGGCTTCCAGAATCTACTGGGGATAAGCTTCAAAACCTGCTGGGGATAAGAATTTCCACTTTCCTGGGGAAACTTTTGGATTTGCACTGGGGTATTGATATTCCTCCAGGGAACAATCTTAGATCAAGACTGCCGGGGATGCTTGTTAATGAACGCTTATACTCCGCTGGGGAATGTTGCCATCTTGTCTTACTCTGCGGGGAGTTGAGATAACTTGGTCACATTCTTTAGTTAGATCTACCTCGGTACCTTGGCGGACAAAGCAACCAGACTGCATCAGACAACTTTATATTTCCCCTATTTCTGATGTCAACAGTAGTTAGCCTTTTGTTTCATATGCAAATATTTATGAATTAGCAATTTTAATGTCAAATGCATATATCAAAAATGAACATTGGACGTTCTTCGCAAGACAAAACAGAAAAAGGAAAACAATTGGCAATTTGTATGGAAAAGTGAATTTGCATTGATTTTGAATTTTGCCTGTGAATAGGCGTTTTTGTACAAGAGGCTGACATCCTAGTAAGAGAATGCCGCCGAATAACATAGAATTTACAATTTTGAAAAGGAAACAAAACAGATATGTGAACAATCCCACTGGGTTCCAACTTTGCTATCGCCTTTATGCCTTCAAGCGTCTCATCACTTTGCTGCTTGTTTGAAGATAAAGTTGATTGATCGATGCCGAGATCTGAGCCAGATAGTTGATGTCGAATTCTGGATGCAAGGTGATCCAATGAGACACAGTGTTACGCTCTATCCCTAACTTTTGCCTGGACCGCCCTTTAGGGTTTTCAGTCCACCGGGATACCCATTTTTGCCCAAGCCGCCTTTTCAGGTTTTCGACTTGCCGGGTGTACAAATTTTTTCGTTTTATCCCTTATTTTTGCCCGAACCCTTTTGGTTCGCCGGGAAGCCCTTATTTTTGCCTAGGTATGTCAACCTAGCGGGTCTTTTATTCATGCGTAGTATCTTTTTACTATGTCTGCATTGGCGGGGTGAGGAAGGTCGTCACTATCCATGGTGGTTAGAATCATGGCTCCTCCTGAGAACACATGTTTAACCACAAATGGCCCTTCGTACGTAGGGGTCCATTTGCCCCGGGGATCACTTTGAGGAAGTATGATGCGCTTGATTACCAGGTCCCCAACTTGATACTCTTGTGGTCTGACTTTCTTGTTAAATGCCCTGATCATCCGTTTTTGGTATGTCTGACCATGACAGATAGCGGTGAGTCTCTTTTCATCAATTAGGTTTAATTGATCAAGTCGAGTCTGGATCCCGTCATCTTCACTCAAGTCTGCATCCTTCATTATCCGGAGAGAGGGTATCTGGATTTCAATTGGCAAGACTGCCTCCATGCCATAGACCAAGGAGAAAGGAGTTACCCCGGTTGACGTCCTTGATGAGGTACGGTACCCATGAAGAGCGAACGGTAACATCTCGTGCCAATCTTTATAGGTCACTGTCATCTTCTGCACAATTTTCTTGATATTCTTGTTAGCTGCCTCTACAACCCCATTCATCTTCGGCCGGTAGGGAGAAGAGTTGTGGTGCTGTATCTTGAATTGTTCGCAGAGCTCAGTGATCATTTTGTTATTGAGATTGGTACCATTGTCCGTAATGATCCTTTCCGGGACGCCATACCGACAGATCAGGTTATGTCGGATGAAACGTGCCACGACGCTCTTGGTTACCGTGGCGTAGGAAGCTGCCTCAACCCACTTCGTGAAGTAATCGATCACTACCAAGATGAAGCGATGCCCGTTGGATGCCGTTGGTCGGATCTCACCGATCATATCAATGCCCCACATTGCAAAAGGCCAAGGTTCCGTCAGGACGTTTAGAGGAACCGGAGGGATGTGCACCTTGTCAGCATAGATCTGGCATTTATGACAAGTTCGAGAGTGTTGGTAAAAATCGGCTTCCATTGTGGACCAGAAATATCCTGCCCTAAGGATTTTCTTTGCCATGGTATGTCCACTGGAATGTGTTCCGAATGTACCTTCATGCAGTTCTATCATGATCTTCTCTGCTTCAGCCTTATCCACACAACGCAGTAGAGTTGAATCATGATTCCGTTTGTAGAGAATGCCGTTGCTGAGGAAGAATTTTGCCGCAAACCTCCTCATGAACTTCTTGTCATTGACAGATGCACCTTCAGGGTATTCCTGAGCTTCCAAGTACCTCTTCACCTCATGATACCAGGGTTTTTCAGTCACCTCTTTGGCCTCAAGATCGCAGCAGTATGCCGGTTCATCCAATTTCCAGATAATGATCCGGGGAGCCTCATTGTCCCATTTAACTTTGAACATTGAATACATCGTAGCCAGTGCGTCCGCTAGCTGATTCTCCTATCTTGGGAAATGCTCAAAAGTTATCTCTTCAAAGTGGGGAAGCAAAGTCAACACATACTCCTTGTAAGGAATAAGATTTGGGTGTTTCGTATCCCACTCGCCTTTGATCTGATTGATCACGAGAGCGGAATCTCCGAAGACACTCAGAAATTTGATCCTTAAGTCGATTGCAGCTTGTAGACCCATGATACATGCCTCATATTCTGCCATGTTGTTGGTGCAGTTGAAACACAATCGGGCGGTGAGTGGAGTATGAGTTCCTTTGGGAGTTATGATTACAGCGCCGACACCATTACCCAAAGCGTTGGAGGCTCCGTCAAAATGCATAGACCATCGGGATCCTTCCTCAGGTCCTTCATCCGGTCCAGGTACTTCACAGTCAGTTACCACCATGATGTCTTCGTCCGAAAATTCAAAGTTCAATGATTGGTAATCGTCCACAGGTTGGTGTGCCAAATGATCTGCCAGTACACTTCCTTTGATTGCTTTTTGAGTTGTATACTGGATATCATATTCTGTCAGGATCATTTGCCATCTCGCTATTCTTCCAGACAGAGCAGGTTTTTCGAATATGTACTTGATGGGATCCATCTTTGAAATCAACAAAGTGGTGTGAGTCAGCATATACTGTCTCAGCCGGCGAGCAGCCCATACCAGAGCGCAGCAAGTTTTCTCGAGCAGTGAGTAACGAGACTCACAGTCGGTAAACTTTTTGCTCAAGTAATAAATAGCGTGCTCTTTTCGGCCAGACTCGTCATGCTGCCCCAGCACACACCCCATTGAATTGTTAAGCACAGTCAAATATAGTATCAGAGGCCTCCCTTCCACTGGCGGCAAAAGAATGGGTGGCTCTTGGAGGTACTCCTTTATCTTTTCAAAAGCAGCCTGACATTCATCGTTCCAACGTACTACTTGATCTTTCTTCAGTAATTTGAAGATTGGCTCACAGGTAGCAGTTAGGTGTGAGATGAATTGGGCTATGTAATTTAGTCGTCCCAGAAAGCCTCTGACTTCTTTCTCTGTCTTTGGAGTTGGCATCTCTTGTATGGCTTTTACCTTGGCAGGGTCCACCTGAATACCCTTATCACTTACAATGAAACCTAGCAATTTTCTGGACCTCACCCCAAAGGTACATTTGTTGGGATTCAACCTCAGCTTGTATAACTTTAGTCGGTCAAATAGCTTCCTCAGATGGTCAAGGTGTTCCTCTTCAGTTTGAGACCTTGAAATCATGTCATCCACATATACCTCAATCTCATGATGGATCATATCATGAAATAAAGCAACCATGGCGCGTTGGTAGGTTGCCCTAGCATTTTTCAACCCAAACGGCATGACCTTGTAGCAGAAGGTGCCCCACTGAGTCACAAAGGTAGTCTTTTCCATATCTTCCGGAGCCATCTTGATCTGATTATATCCTGAAAAACCATCCATGAAGGAGAACACCTTGTGTTGAGCAGTATTGTCAACAAGAACGTCGATGTGAGGTAGAGGAAAATCATCTTTGGGGCTTGCCCTGTTTAGATCCCTGTAGTCGACACACATTCTGACTTTACCGTCCTTCTTTGGCACTGGCACCACATTAGCAACCCACTGAGGGTAAGAGGTCACTGCAAGAAACCCGGCATCGAATTGCTTCATAACCTCAGCCTTGATCTTTTCGGACATCTCGGGACGCATGCGGCGGACCTTCTGCTTTACCGGAGGGCATTCTTCTTTGGTTGGCAGGCGATGAACTACAATGTCGGCATCCAAACCAGGCATGTCCTCATAAGACCAAGCAAATATCTCCATGTAATCATGTAGCATTTGGATCAATCGTTGCTTCACGCTGAGCTCTAGATTGGCACCAATCTTGACCTCTTTCCTATCTGTCTCAGTACCCAGGTTCACTGTTTCCACCGGCTCTTCATGCGGCTGAATGGCCCTCTCTTCCTGGAGTAGTAGTCTTGCGAGTTCGCCAGGCACTTCGCAATCTTCTTCACCTTCGTCCTCGGCCAAGTTGATCGGATTCTCGAAGTCATAACTGGTGGTAGCAGAGCTGTTACCAGTGAGATCCAGAGTGGATTGAAACCTGTATGAGTGAGTGTGTGTAAATATAGCTGTTTTGCGATATATAACACAGAAAGAAAAAGAGCACAAGATTTGAAATGCAACAAACGTACAATGTTTTGATTGATGATATAATGAAATGTCATACAAAAATCCCTCACAAATGGAGCTACGATGCCCCGGGTAGGACACCGAGCCAATAAAAGTTTCAACATATTTGTTTGTTACAAATTGAAAATCAAAAGAATTAATTACTGCGTGACAAATGTGATAGGTGTAAAATCCTTTGCCGTCCAGTTGCTTGGTCCGTCGCTGGTGGTTGGATAGATCCAACTGTCAAACTCTTCTTCCTCTACATCCTCCTCGATAGCATTCACCCTTGGATTGGTGATAAACACCAGAGCCTTTCTGATCTTTTCCTTGCACACAACCCTCTGAGCCTCTGCAGTAAAGCCCAGCCCAAACTTGTCATTCTTTTGAGTGAAGTCAGGAAGCTGACCCCAGTTTGCACATTTGCCTTTCTCGATTACAGCCCGGGCATCCTTCAAGGACGCCATCTTCAACGTAAAGTCTTCTTCAACCACTGTTTCAGCTGATGCCAACGTTGGAGGAACCTCCTCAAAATGCTGAAAGGGGGTTTCAATAAACTCCCCATCCATCTCGATATACCGGAATGAATTCAAGTGACTAACCATGTATTCCTCCTCACCCTGCACAGTAACAATCTTCCCTTTGACAGGGTATTTAAGGTTTTGGTGTAGAGTGGATGTTACTGCCCCAGCCTTGTGAATCCAGGGTCGACCCAACAAGCAGGAGTAAGATGGACGAATGTCCATTACATAGAACGTTGAGTCGAAAACTTGGGAACCCACACGAATAGGAATGTCTACTTCATCGTGCACCATCCTCTTAGAACCGTCGAAGGCTCTAACAATGATGTTACTAGGTTTCAACTCCAGGCCCTCACAATCCAAGCGATCCAATGCCTTCTTGGGCAAAACATTCAGGGAAGAACCGGTATCCACTAACACGTGTGCGAGAGTAGTGCCCCTGCATTCTATGGAAACATGCAGGGCATCATTGTGATTTTTCCCTTTGGCGGTGAGGTCAGCATCCGAGAACCCCAAACCATTGTCGGCTGTCAAATTGGCCACACAGTCAGTGAATTGATCCGCGGAGGTCTCTTGCGGCACATGGGCCGTTTTCAGAAATGAAATCAGGGCTTTTGCATGGGCCTCTGAGCATAGCAGCAATGATAGCATAGAGATTTTGGAGGGGGTATGCCCCAACTGTTCAACAACATTAAAGTCACTCTTTTTGATGATTTTAAGGATTTCCTCCATTTCTTGTTGGGAGGCTTCAACAGCAGTCTTTTTTGATGCCTCCGTCCTGGCAGGCAAATCGGTAGCAACTTCTTTGCCCCGAGTATCAGAGGACTCGGCGGCAGTAGTAGACACAAGAAGTTGAATTGGAACATGCACACTTGCGGGTGTGATGATAAGCGGCTTTCGGATAACTGGCGGTGCAATGTCAGACGAGAAGAGCCTGCCACTGCGAGTAATCTTGGCGGGACCAGTGATGCTACCGCTACTGGTACCGGTGTTGAACTCCTGCTTCACTCCAAGAACATACACGTCGGCCCCATAATGCCATGGGACAGCTTTATCAGACTCATAGGGGAGAGGCCCCGGAACAGTAATAGTAATGGGCGCAATAGACATAATTTGGACTGGCTTCCTCGGGGGAGCTTTGGTAGGATTGTAAATTGTGACAACAGATACTTCTTCAACGGAAACAAACGGAACAGCAGTTTTCTTGAATAGAATTTCTTTGCTGTCCATTAGGCTTTGGATGCCTGATTTCAGCAGTGGACAACCGGTAGGGATAACAGCACACAGGAGGCAACCCTTGCTACAACCCGAAAATAAACCGGCTAGTAGTAAGTTCCTCTTAACAGTCAAAAGAGGGGTAGTAACATCATTTACCGAAACAGCATACAAATCTTCCTCAATGGCATTTACTCTATGCTGGGGCATAAGATCAGTTACAACGTTTGGTCTCTCAGGCGCTTCAAACTGAATTTCCTTCGCGTCGATAAGGTCTTGCACCTTATTTCTCAAGGCCCAACAATCATCAGTAGTATGCCCGGGGCTATCGGAATGATAAGCACAACGGGCATTTGGGTTATACTTAGGAGATGCAGTATTCACGACCTTTGGCGCTTCTTTGATGGTCACCAAGTTGGTTGATAACAGTTGCGGTAAGATTTGTGACAAGGTCATACTCAACCGAGTATACTGCCTCTTGGGCCTTTCACCTCTTTGTTGATTGTACTGCTGAGGAACAGCAACAGGTTTTGAAATGACCAAAGCATTGACGGCTTGGCGGCTTTCTGGCTTGACTTGTCTTCTAGGACCATAGACTGCACTTGCTTCTTTCTTGAAAGGCCTTTTCTCAGTACTTGTGGAGGCAGCTTTTTGTATCTTTCCTGACCTGATGCCAGCTTCAATTCTTTCTCCCGTCAGAATCAAATCCGTAAACCCAGAGGAGGAGTTACCAACCAAATGATTGAAAAATGGACCAGACAAAGTCCCTAGAAACATATCAACCAGCTCACGATCAGTCAATGGAGGCTGCACCCTGCCAGCCAAATCTCTCCATTTTTGTGCATATTCTTTGAATCCTTCGCCCGTTCCTAGAGACATACCCTGAAGTTGGGTACGCGTAGGAGCGAGATCAGAATTGTATTGATATTGTCTGTAGAACGCGGTTGCCAAATCTTCCCAGTGTCGGATATTAGTTCCATCTAGTTGGTAGAACCATTCAAGCTGTGACCCCGAAAGGCTATCTTGGAAGAAGTGAATCTAAAGGTTCTTATCTGCCGTGTAAGGTTGAATCTTCCTTACGTACGACCTTAGATGCAGCTTTGGACAGGAAGCCCCGTCGTATTTGGCAAAGGCAGGCGCCTTAAACTTGTGTGGGATTACTACCCCAGAAGATAACCCCAAATCTCCGAAATCTAGCCCCGGCACATTCTGAATCTCCATGGCGCTCAAGCAGTCTTCTAATTGCTTGTATCTGTCAGCAGCAGGTGGGTATTGTTCGTCATTATAGTCCGTCTCGTTGCCAGAGACTGCAGGACTAGGAGCTCCTCCCCCTTGGGGACTGTTTTTCTCAGCAGAAGAAGTAGTTGGATCAGCCTCATTATGGAGTGTGTTCCCAAACCTGCGTCCGGTGTTGAATAACGCAGTCCTCTTTTTCTTCTTCTTCTTCAGGAGTAGGGTCTTCAACTCTTGCTGACCTTGGGCCAGGCTCAGGACCATTTCTTGAAACTGGTCACTTTGGGCCTGAAGGGCCTTGATTGCTTGCTCACTGGATGAATCTGGATTCATGATGACTGTTCAAAATAAACAGCGAAGGAGATTAAGCAACCTGTGAAATAGGGTACCTGCTATGCATATGGTGCAATGAGATGCGTATGTTTTATGTTTTCAAAGACAAACAAGATTCAACTTTGTAGACAAAAGGGAAACATACTTCATTAGATTCAAATTTTAAATTGTTCAACAACTTTCCCTTAGGCATTACAAGAATGAAAAATACTGAAAAGGAAATAAAAGCTGTAAAAGGAAATATCCAAAGCCCATCAGTGCTCCCATGGCCTCCTCTTCTCAGTGCGGATGTAGTTATTCAGGACCCGCTCCTCCTCCAATTGCTTAGTCAGCCTCTGGACCTTCCGTTCCTGCTCGTTGAACTTTTCTCGATAGAAATCCCGTTCTTCCTTTAGCTGCGCCCAAGATCTCTTCATTGTGTAAAAATCAGTGGGTATCTGAGGAGGGAGGACAGTTGGAGGAGCCCCATCTGCATCAGGAGATTCAAGAATGATAGGTCTGACAGCTTCGTACGGCATACCTAACTTCTGAGCACGGATCCAGACCCATTTGCAATAGGGTTCCATTGGTAGAGAGGTCTTTGGTCCCAACTCATGTGGGTCAGCTTTGTGAATTCTGTCCCAAGCCTTAATGAATCCATGGCGTAGTTTGTCACTGTCTACCTGAAACTCAAAATGGAAGTGAGGAACCAATATTTCATGAGGCCCAACTCTTCTGGCTCTTCCAAATTGGCGGAGAGCTAAGCATGGATTATAAGAGATTCCTCCTTGGATACCGATCAACGGAACATTAGGGTATTCTCCGCAACGATCAATAACAGCTACCTCATCCAAACCTCTGAGAGCCCAAGTGATGTCATTATCAGTGAGAGACATTAGCCTACGAGCCCAACCCTTTCCTTCTTCATTCTTCAGTACGAACTTAGGAAGGTGCGAAATAAACCACCTCACTAGCAAAGGAGCACAACACCATGGAGTTCCCCGTTTTCGGGCAGTACGAGCATAGTGTTGTTGCAGGATATCACCCAAAAGAGTGGGTACAGGGTTCCGAGACATGAAGATCCTTATGGCATAGATACTGATAAAGGTGTCAGGATTGGGAAACAGTACCAGACCATAGATTAAAAGAGCCAAAATGTCTTCGTACGCCTTGAAGTCCAAGTCATTCCAGAAATCATTAGCTTTACCAACCAGAAATTTGACCAAAAAGCCCTTAACTCCACTTCTAGTTTCCCAGTTAGCCAATACCTCTTCTTTGGTCAAGGGGAGAATTGCAGCAATCTCTTCAGGCCTAGGAGTCTTTTCCAAACCAGTGAATGGAGTTTTCTCCAAGACAGGGATACCAAGCAAATAAGAGAATTCTTCCAGGGTAGGGACCAGCTGGAAGTCTTGAAAGGTGAAGCAATGATACAGGGGGTCATAAAACTGGGTCAGAACACTTATCAGTTGTTGGTCCCAATTTGCAGTGATCAAGCCAAGGAGAGAACCATGCTTGTTGATGAAGGAAGAAGTGTTTGGAATCCTACCAACCAAATCCTTGAGCAAAGTTGGTGGTTGAACAAAGTTGAGCCGGATAGTATTCCTACGCACGGGCATCATGATGTCCTACAAAATAGAGCAAAGATGAAACTTTTTTGTCTTTGAAATGGGTTAGTCCTTTATACAGGATGCATGCAATGGTATGATGGCATGATGCTATGATGAAGCACACCACAAGTATTCACATTGACAAGCATGATAAGGCACACAAGTCACACAAGACAACCCTTAGGTTTCAGGCCAGCATGAAGTTTAGGTATTACCCTCTTTTGGCTTCGTTGGTTAAAACCTGTCCTATCAAAAGTAACCGGGTTCTAGAGTATCTCAAATCATTGACTACCCTCAATCGGTCATAACTCCAGCATCGCAATCTTTTCTTGCGGCCAGAACCATCGCGAGAGTTTAGCCTCAATGAGTGTAGCATACTGCTACTGTTCTAATGGCCAAGTTTGGTTAATTTAGGATTCTAAGGTCGGTTGGTGTTTAATGACTCCTTAGAAGACCTATATTCTCCTCATTGCAACACAAGGGATATAGGTACAGACCAAGGTGCCACACCAACGTAGCCACTGCTTCACCCATGTCGGTCTACGCCGGACAGGTCCCTCACAGATTATGCTACCTAAAAAGGGTATTCCCCAGATCCGGGTTAGGATCTATGAAACTCCGATGCAAAACCCACAAATATAAAAGCAAACAGGGCAAACAATTGAAAACAAAGGTGATCTAAGCCCTAAGGTTACTCCATTTTTAAAGTTTTTCCCCAGCAGAGTCGCCAGTTCTGTGATACGGTGGGAGAACTGACTATGGTTTTGCGTTTGTTTTCGCAAATGTTTCGGTTGAGCAAGAGTCGCCACCGACTTTTTATTTTATCCTAAGGAAAGGTTTAAAAAGCACAACAAAAACCTTTGAGATGTTTTCTTGGGTTCGGGGAATAGATTATAGAAAGGGAAGGTATTAGCACCCTTTCTATCCATGGTTATCCATGGGCTCTTAGTTACTTGCTTAGATCAACTTGCCTTTTATTTCAATTATTTGAAATGGTGCTCTTGTGTGTGTGGGTTTGAAAATGTTTTGAAAAGAAGCCAATGTGGTGGCAACCTTTGTAATGATCCATGTTGGGATGTATACAAAGGTGTACGTCTTTTGAAAAGGTTTTCATTTGTTTTTGAAAGTTTGTTTTGAAAGCGTTGTGAGGTGTGGTTTTAGGAAATAGGCAAGTGTTTTGTTTTTGCAAGTTTGATTCAAGTAACTAAGAGGTTATCTACTCCCAAATTTCTCAAAGATTATTGCTATGTTTTAACCCTTTTAACAAGTTTGTTCCACCATTGTATTTGGTGGACAATCTTGTGTTAGGATGTGAAAGGGACGGGCGCTGGTCATCGTTTAGACCATGATTGCAATGGTGCTAAGTATCTTTGGACAATTTTCTTTAAGGGACTTGATCATTTGTTTAGGCAACTTTTTTGAAAGCGTCATCGAGGGACTATGATCATTTGATTTGTGTTTGTTTTGCCCAAAGAGACCTAACATGCAATATGGCCCATTTATTGAAGGCAACAAGTGGAATACCCTAGGGGGTGCAAGTGTGATTTGTGTTGTCCATTTTCATGCTTGTTTATCTTTAAATTAGGTCAAACTATTTTTTGTCGTTTTTGATTCGCATACAAACCCTAATTCTAACATGGTATAATTAGAAAGCAATAAAGTGCGAAAAAATAAATTTACTAAGCTATTACAACACAATATATGGGAAGGGGGGTACAAATGTTCAAATGGGGATTTTGACAAGGAATTTAAACCTAAACTATTACATCAATATTGAATTATTTACAAGATAATTTAATTGCATAAATTAAATAAAATAAGAATAAATATGCAAGATGCAAAAATGTTTTTTGTATGTATGGAAAAAGGTATTTTCATATGTCAAAATAAACAAAAATAAGAGTATTATTTTTTTGGAGTTTTTTATGTTTAGGGCAAAACCCTAATTTTATTAAATAAAATGTATTAATTATTTAATATGTATAATATTTATTTATTATATACAAAAATAAAATAAAAATGAAGTATATTTGTCAAAAAGGCATTTTTTATATTAAATATTAATAAAAAATAAAAGTGTGTATATTTTGTAATTTAACCTAAATATATTAATATCTATATAAATATTTGTATTATTTACTAATATGTATTATATATGCAAATTAATAATATTTAATATTTAATAAAAAAGTATTTTTTTATATAAAATATTTTCAGAAGATAAAACAAAATAAAAATGAAAATAAAAATGTGTTTGTATGTTTTTAGTATTTTTTAACAAAAGTGTATCTATTTATTTATTTATGTATAAAAACTACCCTAAACAAACAAATACCTAATAAATAAAAAAATAGTGCAAACAATTATTTTTATATTTTTTATATTATGAGGAAAAATAATCAAGTCAAACCAAAAAAGAAAAGTCAAAAAATCATTAAAATGAACAAAATGGGCTCAGGGGGTGTAGAAGCAAAATCAGGGTGCAAAAAGAAATGTGAAATAGGCCCAGCCCAAAACCAGGTCATCTTCAACCTCAGAACATCTTTGTTCAAGCAAACACGCGTTTTCTATCTCCCAATTCCTGGACTTTCAAGCAAAACTTTCAACATGAAAAATGTAGAGCATGAGAAGACGAATCCAGGGATATAAATAACTTGACTTAACTCTCTAAGATGAGGGAGAATTTCTTCTCCCCCAATTCCTGACCTAGTTTTTCATCAATGTTCAGACTCAAAATTCTCTAAGCATACATAATATAAATGAAATCTAATCATATGGGCATGTTCAGGGCTATGATTGTGGCATGTTTCCTTCACGAACCTAAAGCTAACAATGCCTATATTGAGAGATAGAACTTCATGAATATACCTGTTCAGTTGGAATCGTGCCTTGCAATGGAGGAGCTTTCAGAGCAAGATGATGATTTGTACAGCTTCCTTGAAGTGTGAGGATGCTATTCCAAGTTCTACTTTGTCCTGAAACCTCTTGAATCGTGCTAGAGAACTTCAACTGCAAAAAAAGAAAATGAAAATGGTGAAGTGGCTTGGGAGTGTTACAGGTCGTGTTTTAGGTTTTGGTTAGCTTCAAGGGATGCTATGGAATGTATTTGATGAGTTTTTAGCAAGAAAGCATGGAAGTTTTGAGCTATGGGATTCAAACTGCAAGGATGCCCTGCTTTGAGCAGTTTGAAGGTGATTTTGGAAATGGGGAGGTATTGGGGATCTTAGGGTCGTGCTTCAGCTTAGGATCAATGTTTAGAATGTGTTTGATAACTTTCTCTAAGCCTTTTTTAACTGATATGGAAGTTGGTATCTGTTATGCTATCTTTCTTGAACATTAAGCAAGCAATGGTCAAGTTGTGCTTCTAGCCTGTACAGGCCCCCATACTATGCTGCTAAACTTCTCCTTGATCAGTGTGATTAACTCATAAACTTGTGCCAATTAGATTTCCTTTGTACCTTCTTGATTTGCTTTAGACATAAAGTGTAACTTTTGTAAAAATGGATATAATGCTTTTTCCAATTTGGGATTAATCCTTTAGGCAATGTTTGAACACATAGAACATGGTCTTGGCACAAGGGATTGGCATTAAATTTATGAGTGTAATTGAGATAAAATACCTGTAATCAAGTTGTGCAAGCTGAGATTGAAATGCATAGTGTTATGAACATGTAACTTGGCCAATTCAAAAGTGAGTTTTTCCCATATTGCAAAATTCGATTCTCTCTAACCACGAGGTTGTTTGATGAGTTCTTTGACATTTTGGAAAGCTTGGAATGTGTACTACAATCCATCTTTGAAGTGGAAATTGAAATTCCAAGTGGAAGTGTATGGAAAATGGTCTTGAAGTTAGGTTAAAAACTTGCCTAAAATAGGTCAAATTTTCACTAAGTTAAGAATGGTTTGGTACCCTTGTTCCAAAAATTGTAACTTGAGATAAAAGCCTCTTTTGGGAAAACTTTGTGAATCAAAGTTGTAGATTATGCAATAGGCTACAACTTTCATGTTTTGACTTTTGCTTGAATCCAAATGAATCTTGGTGAGAAAGTGGGGCAAAGTTGGGAAAAAATTAGGGTTTTTCATAACTTAGAAAAATTCTAAGTTATGAAAAATTCTCATTTCAAACCCTAATTTGCAATTTTTGATTTCTTGGTGAACAAGTTTCATGATTTGGCATGCTTTGATGAAAAATGAATCTTGACCCTTGATTTTGACCAAAAAGTCAAAGTTTGACTTTTCAGTATACAGTCAAAATTGATCAATTGACTGGGAAATTCAACTGTCAATCTTGTACATTTGGGATCTTTTGAACTTGTTGAGCATGTCAAGATAATTCCATGGGGTCCTTGAGTCCATATGTGAGCTTGGTTTTCCATTGGCTAGGTCAAACAGTCAAAAATTGCCTTTGTGCAGTCAAAACCCTAAAAATGACCATTTTGCCCTTTTGGTGATCTGATCAAATTTCTTGTGGAATTATGATCCAAACTTGATCAAATGGTCCATATGAGTTTGATGTGGGTCAATTTTCATGAGGCTTGACTGTCAATTGGCCACAGTTGACTTTTTCCCCAATACAGTTGATTTCTAGGTCAACTGTCCAATTGACTAGGCAAAATTTGGAATCAAGACTTGAAACTTGGTATGGATAAACTTGGGAGTCCAACATGAAGCATGAAAGTCATATTAGGCATTTTAGGTCAAAATATCTTTGTGCAATCACAAACCCTAATTTGGGTCAACAGTGCAAGGAGAAGTCTTGAGCAGAGGAAACCCTAACTGGATCTTGATCTTCAAGGGTCTTGTGATGAGAAAATGTTGAGGAAATGGGAGGGAAAATTTTGGGGTACAACAATATGTTTATAAACTTAAGAAATCATTATATGGTTTGAAACAAGCTCTCAGAGCTTGGTATGAAAGACTAAGTAATTTTTGTTAGAAAATGATTTTACCAGAGGGAAGGTGGACATAACCTTATTCTGTAAACTATTTAAAAATGACATTCTGGTCTGTAAAATTTACGTAGATGATATGATTTTTGGATCTACTAAAGCCTCTTTGGGAAAAGAATTTGCTAAGTCTATACAGGCAGAGTTTGAAATTAGCTTGATGGGTGAACTCAAGTTCTTTAGGGGTATCCAAATCAATCAAACTCTAGAAGAAACCTACATTCATCAAATCAAGTATGTTAAATAACTTCTGAAGAAATTTGATCTATCAGAATGTAAGCCATCCAAAACTCCTATGCATCCTACATGAATTCTGGAAAGGGAAGAGGTAAGTAAGAAAGTAGAACAGAAGCTCTACATAGGTATAATTGGTTCTCTCTTATATTTAACAGCTTCAAGACCTGATATTATGTATAACGTTTGTCTTTGTGCCAAATTCCAATCAGATCCTAGATAATCTCACTTAACAACAGTTAAACGAATTTTCAAGTATCTGAAAGGTTCTACTAATCTCGGCCTTTGTTATATAAAATCTAGAGAATATAAATTAGTAAGGTACTGTGATGCTGACTTTGCCGGAGACAGAATAGAAAGAAAAATTACCTCTAGAAGCTACCAGTTTCTGGGAGACAATCTAATCTCGTGGTCCAGCAAAAGACAATCCACTATTGCACTATCAACTATTGAAGCTGAATATATAGCTGCAGCTGGATGCAGTACACATATGCTCTAGATGAAGAGTTAGCTTAAAGACTTTAACATATATGAGAGTAACATTCTTATCCTCTGCGATAATAATTCTACTATATGTCTTTTAAAAAATCCAATTTTACATTCTAGGGATAAACATATAGAAATTAAACACCATTTTATTAGGGACTATATTCAGAAGAGAATTCTTTCTTTAAAATTTATAGACACAGACCATCAATGGACTGACGTCTTCACTAAACCCCTTTCTAAAGATAGATTTAATTTCATTCTGAATCACCTCAGTATGGAATTATACCCATAATGAAAATGTAATTTCTATAAATTTAACCCTCAAAACTTTATGCTTTAATTTCTTAAGTGTGAACATCTGAACAATAGTTCTTCAGAAGTGAGAAGGAAAGTTGTATCAGAAACTATCCAAAAGATACAAACATTTTCCAAAAACATTTCATTTCTAAGATAGAAGGAAGCAGTTCACAATATCAACATCTGTCAACTCTAAACGCAAGTTTACCCTCTAAGGCTGAACACGTATTCAAAATCTGAAAGGACTAAAATGGTTGAGTTGATGCATTGAGGCGCGAGTCAAATCAGTAACTATTCAAAATCTTCACGCTATCCCTCTTTTCAAGAATAATTAAATGCACTTAATCATTGTTTTATTTATTTTAATTAAAATTAAAATTCCTATTTTTTCTTCTGTTGGCTATTTATACTCCAGTCTTTCACAAACATTCTCACATATTTACCTTCACTCATTTTTCTCTCTTTATTTGTTCCTCTTTCAAAACCCTAAAAGAGTCTGAACAATGGCTTATTCTCAACAAATTTCTCAAGTTTCTCAAATCATTCTTGGTTCTTCCTCCTCTAATAAAGAAAGATACATTAAACCATCAAGAACTCTTCTCACCCCTGTTGATTCTCTAGAAGTTCTATGTGAACTTATTGTTAATTTCGTAAATATGAAAGAAAATGGGTATGACTTAACCCCTAATGTTGAGTTCCAAGGATGGACGAAATACTTTGATAATCTCATAGGTCTAGTTTTCCCAAAATTAGTGAAATATTTTTGGATCCATGCCACAACTTCAAATCATCAGGTAATGTCTTACGTTATGGGAAACAAGATCATCATCACTGAAGATCTTATTGGGAAGCTTATAGGTCATGACAGTAGTGGAATAAGATGCAATGAAATGGAAGAAAAAGGTTCTAACCTAACCATTGTCTCAAAATAAATGTTTTCCTCTGGACAACCATCAAACAAAATCAAAGATCTGAAGGATTATCTCAGAATTTGGTCCAAAATAATTCTGGGGTGCATATATCACAGAAAACCAACCAACTCTCAAGACTACATCAACATTGAACAACAATACCTTTTGTACTTCATCGCCACCAAAGACAAAGTTCATATCCCTCACATTATGTTCAACCATCTGAAGACTAGTGTCACAGAAACAAGGGAAGAAGAAAGAACCAAGTGAGATTGGATTCCTCTGGGAAGACTCATTTCAGATATTCTGACAGAAAACAGACTGATAGAACATCTAACTGAGGCTCAACAAGCAAATGTTCTAGAAGCTTGTGCTAGAAAGCCTCTAAACACCAAGAATATAAAAAAGATGAAGATCTTTGAAACCATTAAGGACCCAACAATCACCACCAAGGAAGTCATCACCATCCAAAGAGTGCCTCTGAAGGATTTCCTCTCTTCACTCAAGCAGAGTCCTCTCTAAAAATTGTTCTCAGGTATCTAGAAGCCTGCAAAAGTGATGGTACGATTCCAGATGTGAATATTCTTGATTTAAGGAAACAACCTTTGGAAGTTTCTACCAGAAAGTCAAGAAAAAGGAAAGTTGTTGGAGAAGGAACTTCTCAGAAAACCCCCAAGGCTGCCAAAAAGAAAGGTAACTCGTCTTCTATTTTTGTCATTGAATCTATATTTTTATCAACATCTGAAACCCCCTCATCTCCAAAACCCGCTAAAGATCAATCTCCTCAAACCCTTGATAATTTTGACTTACAAATTGACACCTCAATACCTACAAATAATCCTCTAATTAATCCACCTTCCACCCAAGTTGATCAGACTCAGCCAGAACTTGCACAAGTTCTTTCTGATATTGATCAATTTGATCCACTATTTAAAGCTCCCAAAACCGTAAATCCAAATATTGACTCTGATACCATGATAGCCATCTCAGGCCTCACTTACCCTATCATGATTGAAACCACCTGGTCGAACCGTCATCTCATAATGAAACATCAATAAAGTCGCCACTGAACGTCTTTTATCCCGCCAAAAGGGAAAGGTAAACATCGAGAAAACCTGAAGAGGGAGAAATCACGGTCTTTCGACCGAGAGATCGGGTAAGGGAGTCTGTTACGCGAGGGGAAGGTATTAGCACCCCACATGCCCGTAGTACTCTACGGTATCCACTCTTGTTGTCTAATCTAATGGGTGTGGTCAAAACCTATGTCTATGGCTTAAAGCTAAAAAGGGAATGCATGCGAAAGAAGATAAAATGTAGGGAAAATAAAAGTTGTGCTCGGTTGGGCCCTACCCCAATGCCTACATATCCCTTTTAAGGAATCAGAGCAGCCGTAGTTCGGCTTATATATTCTGGTTGGTTTGTGCTTTTTAGTTAAGACAACAAAACAGTCAAGATGGCAAAACATCAAATGAAACAACAAACAAATGAGATGGTAAAACATCGACTAAATAATAACATAGTAACATGTCAAAGATGGCAAAACATCAAACGATAAAACATCACACCTAACAATGACATTGAGAGTCAAAGTAGGATAACCAACATGTGCAATGGCGAAACATCAACTTCAAACAAATGTGCGATGACGAAACATCGGCTAAAAGATAACAAGGTATCATGGCAAAGATGGCGAAACATCAATAAACCGGATGTTAAAACATCACACCTAACAATAATATTGAGAATCAAAGTAGGATAATAAACAGGTGCGATGGCGAAACATCGGCTTCAAACAAATGTACGATGGCGAAACATCGGCTATAAGATAACAAGGTATCATGGAAAGGATGGCGAAACATCAATAAACCGGATGACAAAACATCACACCAAACAATGATATGAAGAATCAAAGTAGGATAACAAACAGGTGCGATGGCGAAACATCAGCTTCAAACAAATGTGCGATGGCGAAACATCGGCTATAAGATAACAAGGTATCATGGCAAGGATGGCGAAACATCAATAAACCGGATGAAAAACATCACACCTAACAATGATATTAAGAATCAAAGTAGGATAACAAACATGTGAGATGGCGAAACATCGGCTTTCAAACAAATGTGCGATGGCGAAACATCAGCTATAAGATAACAAGGTATCATGGCAAAGATGGTGAAACATCAATAAAACGGATGACAAAACATCACACCTAACAATGATATTGAGAATCAAAGTAGGAAAACAAACATGTGCGATGGCGAAACATCGGCTTCAAACAAGTGTGCGATGGCGAAACATCGACTATAAGATAACAAGGTATCATGGCAAAGATGGCGAAACATCAATAAAACGGATGACAAAACATCACACCTAACAATGATATTGAGAATCAAAGTAGGATAACAAACATGTGCGATGGCAAAACATCGGCTTCAAACAAGTGTGTGATGGCGGAACTTCGGTTATAAGATAATAAGGTATCATGGCAAAGATGGTGAAACATCAATAAAACGGATGACAAAACATCACACCTAACAATGATATTGAGAATCAAAGTAGGATAATAAACATGTGCGATGGCGAAACATCGGCTTCAAACAAGTGTGCGACGGCGAAACATCGGCTATAAGATAACAAGGTATCATGGCAAGGATGGCGAAATATCAATAAACCAGGTTTAAAAACAAAGTCAAGAGGCACACAAACAAATAAGATTGATTTGTATATTTTACCTTGAAGAAGGGTTTGAGTTTATTAGAAGTGTTTTATGATTTGCCAAGAAAACAATTTTTGTTTTAAGATGCAAAATGCAAAGAAAGGAAAAACAACTAAGGGAAACTAGCCTAGCACTATCCCTAGTGTTATCATAAAATGATTGACCCTAAGGTTGAGGATAAAGGAAATTCCTACCCTATGCTAGCATACATGGATTCCTACCTTAATCAACATGTCAAAGGAAGCTTAACAAAAATATCCTATAGGGAACAGACAACGAGAGCGAAGTCGTGATCTCAATTTCTAAATTGAGTGACTCATCGATCAACAATTAAAAAAACAATAAATATCCTATAGGGAACATGCAATGAGAGCGAAGTCGTGATCTCAATTTCTAAATTGAGTGACTCATCGATCAAAAATTAAAGAGAAAAGACAATGAACATCCTATAGGGAACATGTACTGAGAGCAAAGTCGTGATCTCAATTTCTAAATTGAGTGACTCATCGATCAACAATTAAAGAAACAAACACAAACACAACACATGCATCTAACAAAACAGAGGGCCTCCTGACATATATCAGCAACTGAGGTCCCGTCATGCAACATAGAACTATACAAAATGAAAATAGAAGAAAGGATGCAATACCAAACGGATAACTATCCTTAGTAACTGAGCAAGAATAAAAGAAACCCATAGAACTTCAAGCAAGCTGGCATCAGCAGATAAATCAAGTCAGAAATTACGCCATCAGGATGTAAGTATTGAGATTTTCAGATATGAACAGATCCCATGGGCAATGTATAGCATTCATAATCACATATACATATCCTGCATAGACTATCAAATATGCCAAGCACAAGAGTAGTATCAACATAATAAATTGTGTTCCACAAATAAAGTGAAACACAGTAGCCTCAAGTCAAAAATGGAAAACTTTTCTCAAAGTACCTCGCACATTCAACAGCCAAGTTAGTATTCCCATAAATAGAATGATGAATCACATAAGGGATGGATGATGACACCATAATGAAGTGAGAAAACATGATAGCAACTATGAAAACATTAGATATGAGAAACAAAAAAGAAACAGGCATATGCACAATTTGGTCAAAAGTTAGAGGAATGTTGCTCCTTTCTATCACCATATTGAATTGACAATTGAATATCAATCAAGGATCATAGGAGCTTGAGAAGAATACAATCAAAGACCATGAAGGTCAGTAGCAACCACAATTAAATCATACTCAATTACTTCATCACAACTCACAAGGATAATAGAAGAGGAATCCCACACAATGCATCAAAGACTTAGATCTCAAGCTAAACATGGAAGAAAGTCAAACAAGGACAAAATTAGAGAGCTTGTAACAATAAAAGATTTGAAGTAAAGCTTCCAAAACATGATTAGGAAATGATCACAAGGTTAAAGTATTGATTCTAAAACATGCTACACAAGTGCATTCAAAATTCCTAAAAAATTCAACAAGGATAAAAGAAAGAAGCCAAGCTCTATTCATGATTAGAACTAACTTAAGTAATAGGGATCAATTACTCTCAAGTCCTCATGAGACTATAATTGAAGTATCATTTCCCTTCATGTTATCATTGTCCATTTAATGACCTCAAACTCAAATTGAAAGCTCAAGTTTCAAAGTAAAAATCAACAAGAAAGCAAAAACTCATAAAACATGCATCAAAAGATTCAATCATTCAAACATGGGGCATTAAGTGAAATGACTTGAGTTTATATGGATAAACAGAACCAACATGATCATTAGGTGCCCAATTATAGGCCTCACTCAAGTTCATTGGCCATCAAGCAAATTGCAACAAGATATGCAACATTAATTGGGTACCTTCACTTCAAAAATACATCAAAAAAAGAAAAGGGCTTCCATAATTCAAACAAAAAATTTCTTAGCATCCTTGATATGTGTAGAGGTCAGAAAACAAGTTTTAAGTTCATGGATAGTAGAGGAGAGGATCTAATGAGGCCCAAAGATCAAAACTAGTTGGCAAAACTACCAAACTAGACAAGCTTTCAAAATAATTTGTGGAAAAATATCCAATCAAGTCAAATAATTCAAGAAAAATGGTTTTCATATCCTCAATACATCCATGAACCTTAACCAAGATCAAAATTCCAATGGAAACCCAAGGCAAATTGGTTTTGAAATTTAAACTTGCAATGTAAGCTACAAAACCCTAATTGTTTGAATTTTAATCTTAAATATTAATTAGGTAAGATCAAAATTCAAATAATTCAAACCAAGATCATGAAAATCACAAGGAATCCCTAAATATCAGAATACATATTTTTTTTCTTCACATTTTTAGGATTTAAAGAAAAGTCAAAAATAAAATCAAAATTCAAACCATTAATCAATTAAACAAATAATCACATCTCAAAATAAAATTCTAATAAAAAATCAAAAAAATATCCAACCAAAATTATATTCAAATATTAGAATTAAAAACCAGCATCCATGATTTTTTGTGGAATTTTTTAATTAAAGTAAATATTAAAATAAAATCAAAAAAACAATTAAACAATTAAAACTATTATTTAATGGAAAAATGCAAACCCTAGCCAAAATTCACAAAAAGGTCAAAACAAAATTATATTCAGACACTATGATTAAAAACAAACTTATATGAATTTTTTGAGGATTTTTGAATTAAAGGAAATATTAAAACAAAAATTATGAAGCAAACATTTTAAATAAACTTCTCAAATTAAATTTCTAATAAAAAATATAAAAAATGCTAAACCAAAATCAGAATCAAATTCTAAATTATTTTATGAGTCAAAGATAATTTTTGCAGAATTTTTAGATCAAAAGAACTATTAAAATAAAATTAACCATTGAACAAACAATTAATTAAACTTATGAAATTTTTAAACCAATCAAAACATTTTTAACAATTTCAATAAAATTACACAAGATGGTAGAATTTGTTTTGGATTTGTGATAATTTTTTCAGAATTTTTTAAAATTGTTTTGATTAAGAAACAAAAATCAGAAAATCAATTGAAATTAAAATATAAAACAAAATATTCAAAAATCCAAATGGACCACTCAAATGATGACACCTCATCATCCCTAACCTCCAGCCAAACCAGAAAACGCGCGTGCCCATCAGTTTGCACCCCAACTTCAGTCTTTCCAAACAAACTCGTTTCTCAACCATTTTTCATCAAATCAAGTGCAAATTAAAGCTAACATGGCAAGGAATTAAACACAATTCAAATCACATCAAATAGACAGCCATGGATCTAGAATTCTATGCACGAAATCATCAAAAACTCACTGAAACCTAGAGTTGCAGAGATCTCAAACAAGCATTGTAGACAAAATGAAACCTCAAATTGCTTCAGAATCATTCATATAACATCCACAAACAGATATTCATGCTTAATTTCAACAATAAACGGCTACATTTCAAAAATCAAAGTTGAATGAACCTACCTCAATTCAAAATCTGAATGCTTGATTCCCTCACTCCAGATGCGATTCAAAGCTTGCTTTAGCTTCCTTAAAACTTGAGGATGAAGAAGCAAGAAGAAAAACTCCAAATGCACCACTGAAACTTGAGATTCGAAGAAAAGTGAAACTATGGAAATTATGAGTTCAGATCTGGAATTTGGAAGCTGTGAGCTCTCTCCCTCGCCTTCAGTGCTTGCTTCTCATTATATATGACATGTAGAGTAGGTTTTTCAAGAGAAATGGGCTTCAAAATGAGTGCATTGCCCAATTGGAATTTTTGCTATGTTGAAAAGTGAAATTCTGACCATGCCAATGCCTCGTGCATTTTTCCTCATTTCAGTTGCTTTTGAGGCCTTTCTTACTCAGATTTTGGTCCACCAAATCTTGGCCCTTGATTCCTCATGATGAGATCATGCTAGTGTTTTTGCAAATTTGGCAAGTTTTGTCAATTTTGGAGTCATGGTGGTACAGTTGCACATGGGGAACGATTTTGCTGCCATTATGGGCTTCCTCAAATCACAAATGTGTCATGGGCATGATTAGAAGTGAAGAGAATGGCTAAAAATTAAGTTCTCAAGTTTTGGCATTTTGCTTGCATGGCTAAAGTTCAATAAATTGGCATGAAATTCAAAAGACCATAAATTGCCCATACTTTTGAATTTGGACACAAATGAGCATAATTTGGAAAGGTATTGAAAAGATATACAATCCCTTAGTTTTGTGTTTCTGCAATTGAATCCACTAAGATCCTCAAAATTTAACATGAGATTCACTAATTTTGGAAAATGACCTATAATTTTAACTTGAGGCATGAACTTCCAAAAACCATAATTCTTGACTCCTTGTCAATTTTGACATGAGACCAAAAGGAGATGAAAGATCACCCTCTTATCTTTCCAAGCATATTTCATTTTAATTTTTTTGATCAAAGGTGAATAAAATATGAATTTTTGAAGTTAAGTCCTTATTTTCCAAAATTAGAAACTTTTAGGGTTTCTTCATGAACAAGTTTCAACCCAAACCTCAATCTTTTTGATCCAATGATCAAAATGGACTTGAAATATGAAAAGTACACCCTTGAATTGATGGTTGACCAAAAGTTCACTTGGTCAACCTTGACTTTGACTGATTTTGACCAAAATGACCATTTTGCCGCTTTGAATCAATTGATCCACTTCCCTTCAAAATTGATGATCAAGACTTAAAACATATGATCTTCCAAATATATAGAGGCCATGTACAAAGTTTCACTTCAAAATTCTCAAGAAATCTTGATGAAATCCCAAACCCTAGTTTTGGTTAACACCTTAGGAGACTCATGAATCATCTTCAAAACTTCAAATCCTCTGGATATCTTGGCCAATTTCTTGTACAAAGACTTTTCAAATACCAATGAGATGTTGTAGCTTCCAGATCAAGATTTGTACATTGATCAATAGCCTTGATCAAACAAAACCCTAATTTGACTGGTGAATCAAAAGAGTGCTTCCTCTTATAATCAATCTCAAACTTCAATCCTTTGATGATCCAAAGAGATGGATAAAATATCTTGAGATATGAAAAAACTTTTGAGCTTGAAAGATCTAGAGGTTTAGATGATAAGGTTCTACTTGAGCAACTTGTCAATGCAATCAACCTTCAAAGCTTGAGGAAGACTTGATAACCAAATTATTTTGATCCTATCACAATGTATGAATGCAATGCAATATGATATTCATGATGAAACATAAGCCTAAATCAAGAGGGTAAATTTTGGGGTGCAACAATGATCTCTCAACAACCAATTATAACTACAAATACATCACAAACTTTCTCCATTCCAGATATTCCATCTCCATATCTATCAACACCACCGAACTCACCCATAATTCTTTCTGACTCTCCCTCTCCCAATAACTATCCAGAAGATCCCCTCAGAACAACCATTGACTTAGAACCATGGGACAATCTTGTCACAAGTTCTCAGAAGATAGTCGTTCCAAAACCAAAGGGAATTACAAGAATAAGCTCCATCTTTCTCACTCGCCAATCATCCGTGAGCCTCCCTGCCTTCCGCCTCCGACCACCGCGTGAGCATCTACCGGCCACCAGTCCCTCCGCCAGCATCTCCTCCTGTCATCACAACTTGCTGGTGAACCCTTCCGACATCGTGCGATCTTCCATCACGGCCTCTTCCCTTTGATTTCGCGAGCGTTTCTGATGATACTCCATCTCTTCGCGTGATTTTTCTGGCCAGCATCTTTCTCTGATCTCTATTTCAAATTTTCCGCCTCAATTTCTGTAACTTCTTTGATTCTTGATCTTAATTTGATTTTAAGTATTGATGATTAAATTGATCTTGAATTGTTTGGACATGTATTGAATTTAATTTTTGAATTGAGAAACACTTGATTCTTGAATTTCAAATGATGTTGAAGTGTGGAATTGATTAAATAATGATTCAAATAGTGTAGATCTTGATGTAATCAGTAAAATTGATGTTAATTTTTAAATACCAAATTTTGGATCTACATGTTTATTATTGAGTTTTGATGATATTTAATTGTGTTTTCATGAGTTAATGCAATTTTTGAATCGATTTGTTGAAAATTCACTTTTCCGACGTTAAAACCTCAAATCCGGTAAATTGTATTAATACTTGAACATTGAGGTGTTTTTGGCTTGGAAACAATACTTTTGTGTTTCATTAATTGTTTGCAATTCATTTGTGACTTCCAAGCAACGATACTTGAACCGATAAATGGTTTTGTGCATTCGTTTGCGATTGCTGAAATTAATTTTTATCGTTATTGGTTCAATTATGTGTTGCTGCCCATAAAATGCAAACGCCTTGTAAATCACTTTTCAAAAGTTGTTTGATGCTTATTCATGCATGTTTGTGTGTTTATGGACCGTTGTTGGTGAGTTATATCGTTTTCGATATGATTTTTTGATTGATTTTGTGGCACAGTGCAATGCTTCCCGGTTTTGGTAAGTTGAGCTTAAGGCATTATTTAATTGATGCTTTATGCTCAATAGACTTTGTTTTGGTACTTGGATGACATTTATGTCAAGTTTTGTTGATTTCAGAACAATATTTCGTGCAGTTCATGTTTTGACAACAATGCTTCTCGAGAACGGTAAGTGGTGCTTGCATGGTGATTTATTTCACGGTAGATGCTTATATGAGCTTGTTGGTACGCTTGGTGGTTATTGGTACCATTTGGATCGATTTTATTCCAAATTTTTGCACACTTGCATGTGTTGATAAGTTGTTGCCCGAAATTTCATTTTGATATTGCAATGCATGTTCTCATCTTATTTTTTCACATTTTAATCTTGGTTTAACTTGTGATGCAAATACTTAACTACAATTTTGTTTCTTTGTTATTTATAACATGTTTGTTGACCTATGCAAGGGATTTCAAGAGCTTTAAATCATTTAATTAATTATTGATTGTTCGATTGAAAATCATTATGTTCCACTCTCTTGTGCAGGTGTACCGTTGTTGTGAAGATGTGTATGATGCACATTTCACATGTGATTTATTTTCACAATTGATGATACTTCGACGCATATTCTGACTATTTTATTGTTGATGCTAGCATGCACGAAGTCTTTTGGAGTTATTTTGCTCTTACTTACTTGCTACGAACTCTTGTTCATTTGGTATTATTCTGTTTCTGGTTTAAATTTCTGCATCATTTACCACTTTGCTTGCCATGAGAAGTAGGAATAGAGATACCTCACTGGGAGTCCCTACTTTAGGTGGGCAATCTGTTTAAAGTCCTCAAAGGAGGCAATGTTTGTTTTCCAAAGTCCTCAATGAGGCCATGTTTGTGTTTGCTTGTGTGTAAAAGTCCTCAAAGAAGGCATTCCGCCCTCCTTTTGCTTTGTGATTGTTATCGAGTCAATAAGTAGAGCAGAGGGCCCGCAATCGGCCCTCACACATTTTAGTTGGTGTCGTTCTTAGCTCGCTGTGATCGGTGGAAATAGAACTGACTGTTTTTTAGCTGGTTTCGCGAAATGTCGCGGTAAGCAAGAGTCGCCACCGTCTTTTATGTTCTCCAACATGGAAAGGACAAAAGCACAGCAAAATTCCTTCTTTGAGATTTCTCTCGGTTCGAGAGGTAGATTTATAGAAAGGGAAGGTGTTAGCACCCTTTCTATCAGTGGTTATCCACGGGCTCTTAGGTACTTGCTCTTATGTTTTCAAAAAATTGTTTGCTTTTCAAATGTGTGTGGGTTTTGAAAAAAAAAGTTTCGTTTGAAAAATTTCTAAGTAACTCTTGTATCAGTCCTCAAGAGTGTATGAAAAATTTGTTTGAAAACTTTTGAAAGTGTGGGTGCGAAAAGTTGTTTTTGTTTGTTTTGAAAAGAGCAAGTACTTAAGAGAATCTACCTACTCTAAGGAATTAGGCTGTGTAAGAGTCCTTTAGACAGTGCTATCCCACTATTGAGAAGTAGGTAGCACCGTCGTTGGAGGTATTCGAGTCAATTCGATTATAAGGGACAATGTGGTCACCGAAGCAATGGTAGGACATCTTAGAAGTAACCCTAATGTCCTAGATCCTTTTTATCCGAGGCAACCGTTTCGAGGCAACTGGATCTTTTGGACAGGAGGGTGACCTCTAAGACACTCTATACTTGATGACCACGTTCGAGGCAACCAGTGAGGCGTACCCTAGGGGTGGCATGTGCATGTGTGTTGTTTTTCAGTTAAATTATCTTTGCATGTTATTTGTGAGCTACAGATTGGTTTTTATTTTTCATACATTATTTCATGCATTTTTTAACAGTTAGGAGTGCGGAAAAATAAATTACGGGAAGATAAATCTAGTTATTACAAGGCGTGGGTCTATACATCGCCAAAAACAAAAACCCGTTTTGGAAAATAAAGTGCGAGAATTTAAATAAGGCGATAAAATCCTAATTAACTATTACATACTCTGTACAGATACATAAATGTAATCAAAATAAATAAATACGCGCGAATAGAAATTTAATCGGGAACGTCTTAAGGGTTTTGACCCTTTTTAGAATTAAATTAAACATTAAACCTAATTAACTAATTGATTATTTAATTAAAGAAAAAATGTTTTTGTGTTTTTTTTATATTTTTAATGAAAATAAAATAAAAGGAATTAAAAGTTGTCAAAAGAAAGACCTAATTCTAAATTAATTTTATTTATTGTGAAAAGGTTTAAATTAAACCTAATTAAACAACTAAGTTAATTAATGTTAGAATTTATTTACAGAAAAAAAAGTAATTGGAATTAAAATTAATAAAAATGTTTTTTAGGTTTTTTTGTTTTTGAAAATAATTATTTGTGAATTAATTAAATAATAACAATAATAATAATTAATGCAAGAAATTAAAAGGAAAAAAAAAAGAAAATATAAGACATATTAAACCAGGGGGTTTGGGCCCAGAATAGGGGTGCATCTGGAAATTGCTGGCCCATTAATGATCAGGCCTTTTGACTTTTGCAATCAGTTGCGTGTGCATTGACCAGATGGCATGGTGTTCCCCTTCTTTGGCCTTTGGATCACTGCTTGATGACACTTGGCACGCTGGATGGGCAAGGTGCATGATGGAATGCTTTTGGGAACCTGTACATAATTATGTGAAGAAAAAATACATGGAAATTATGGGGGACCTGGGATTCGAACCCAAGTCCCAAGGGATTATGCATAAGTGCCTTGGCCAACTGAGCTGTCTTGTTCAGTTGAGATAATAATAATAACAAAATATTATATTAGTAAATCAAACGATGCCCTGAAAAAAAATAAAAACGCGCTTATTTTTGAAATGGCCAATCACGTATCAACACGCCATCATCATCTTCGCGTTTCCTGTAAAAACAAAATCAATTAGCGGGGGTTTATAACCCCCAAAATATGGAATGGCAGAAAATAGCGAATAGGTCTCTATGCAAGATAAATTGAGCGGGAGGATAGTTTTGTGTATGTCTCGTCAAGCCGGTTTCAACCATGGGCATGGGAAGTTCCAATTTTACTTATGCTGTAAAGCCCCGATCTGAGAGCTCTGAAAACCCTAGAATTCAACAATGGTGGTTTTCGTTCCAGGGCACCATAATCAAATTGAATTGTACCAAAAGCTTCGTATGGTCCCTCTGAACACAAAACAAACCACAAAATACGTTAATGATGCATGAATCAAAGGATGCGTTTATGGAAAAAAATTCAAACCGTGTGACTTGTGCTGGGCGTTTCCTTGAGGTTTATGGCTTGTTTGTGATTGCAATAGGTTCCTGGAAGGTCCAGCAAGGTGTTTGGATCACTCTAAGGCTTTGAATTATGCTGGAAGGTTGATTTCAGTTTTCAACTTTTTCTTGATTTTTTGGAATTTGGTTTGGCCGTTTGTATCGTGTTCAGGTCGTGAATGAGGTTGGGAAGGCTTGCATATGTACATGTGAATGAGATTAGGTCACATTATGAGCCAATGATCCATTGCAATTAAGTTTTGAGATTCTTCATAACCACCATTAAAGGACTTTCCAAGTTTATTCAAATTTTGAATTTTATGCATAATTGAGCTTGGCACGAATTTGGTATGTGGAATATGACACATGAAAGCCATTCAAACCTCAAAGATGCCATTCAATTAATTTTTAGATTTTTATTTGAATTATTATGAATTAAAATGAATTAAATCCATAAAAATTAAATAAAAATGAAAAAAATAAATGTTTGGTCTTGAAATTAATCATGGGACACGTGGGTGGCATGACAAGGCTGAATCAAGTGGAAGAAAGTGGGCCCTTTTGTCAAAAATTGAAGTTTTAAGGATAGTTGACTTTTGCCATTTCACAAAAATTTCCCAACTTCTCCAATGCATATCTTGCTCAATTTTGATCATATGAACATGTTCTTTGACATTTTGGAAAGGTCTTGAAGTACTCTAACCAATGCCTTTGGTCCCATGTCATTTTGATTTACCAATCTCAAGTTATGGTCTTTGACTTAAAATGCCTTTTTGTTGACTTTTGAAAATGACCTATAATGTTGAAATTGATATCTTTTTGTGAGAGCATTTCTTGGACTTGGAATGTGAATATGAGTTGTAGGAAATGTCATCCCCTTCAAAATGAGCATTGGATGGGATTTTTTTGATGAACCATGAAAAAGTTATGCCTTGGTCAAGTTACAGTTGACTTTTCAGCTGTCCAAAAATGGAAACTTTTGCATCTTGATGATTTTTGAGCCATGCTTGTGGAATCATGATCAAGACTTGATCAAATGATGATTGTGGCTTCAAAATAAGATGTTTGACCAAAAATTTTGACTTTTGACTGCCAAATGACCATTTTGCCCCTACAATTGACTGTAGAGCAACTAGGGTTTTTGACTGTGCAATTTGATGTTGTGAGTCTTGTAACTTGACATGTGGATGATTGACAATGTTTATAGGCATGTGGGACTTGATTGAGCCCTTGAAAGCCTCAACTTCCTTGCAAGAACCAAAACCCTAATTTGACTGGCTTAAGAGGGTGTTTGAACTGTGCAACCCTTGAGTAGACTTGAGCAAATTGAGATGATGCTTGTCAAAACTTTGAGGAATATGGGAGGGAAAATTTTGGGGTACAACAGTTGCCCCTGTTCAATCTTCTTATACCTGAGGATGTAGATTGGCTTGTGTGCCTTTCGTGATCCGAAGGTGGAAGATGATTGAACACTAAAGTGCCTAGAAATTTGCACTCACATAGTGGAGTGTCAGCAATATGATGTCGGGAATGAGCTTACAGATGCCATTTGGAGATATGGTGAATAGGAGGATGGGCTTATAGATGCCATTTGGAGATGTCGATAGGAGGATGGGCTTATAGATGCCATCTGGAGATGTGACAGAACCTTGTCGGGAATGGGCTTATAGATGCCATTTGGAAATGTGATGGATAGTTGTGGAGATGGGCTTAAAGATGCCATCTGGAGGTGTCGATCGCGTAAGAGATTCCTTAGCGAGAACTTGCGTACCTGATAAAGAAGGATAATTTCTTGGCCTGTTGCAGGTGTTGATCTTCAGACTCTTCATGTAGATATGCCCTGGTTAGATACAGGTATCGAATCTACAAACAATCGCTCACAGACGTGCCCTGGCTAGATACAGGAATCGAATCCAGAACTTCAGAAGGTTGCTTACAAACGTGCCCTGGCTGGATACAGGTATCGAATCTACAAACAATCATTCACAGACGTGCCCTGGCTAGATACATGAATCGAATCTGGAACTTCAAAAGGTTGCTTACAGGCGTGCCCTGGATGGATACAGGTATCGAATCTACAAACAATCATTCACATACGTGCCCTGGCTAGATACAGGAATCGAATCTGGAACTTCAAAATGTTGCTTACAGACGTGCCCTGGCTGGATACAGGTATCGAATCTACAAACAATCATTCACAGACGTGCCCTGGCTAGATACAGGAATCAAATCTGGAACTTCAAAAGGTTGCTTACAGACGTTCCCTGGCTGGATACAGGTATCGAATCTACAAACAATCATTCACAGACGTGCCCTGGCTAGATACAGGAATCGAATATGGAACTTCAAAAGGTTGCTTACAGACGTGCCCTGGCTGGATACAGGTATCGAATCTACAAACAATCATTCACAGACGTGCCCTGGCTAGATACAGGAATCGAATCTGGAACTTCAAAAGGTTGCTTACAGACGTGCCCTGGTTGGATACAGGTATCGAATCTACAAACAATCATTCACAGACGTGCCCTGGCTAGATACAAGAATCGAATCTGGAACTTCAAAAGGTTGCTTACAGACGTGCCCTGGCTGGATACAGGTATCGAATCTACAAACAATCATTCACAGACGTGCCCTGGCTAGATACAGGAATCGAATCTGGAACTTCAAAAGGTTGCTTACAGACGTGCCCTGGCTGGATACAGGTATCGAATCTGGAACTTGTCATCAACAGATATGCCCTGGCTAGATACAGGAATCGAATCTGGAATTGCGACAGTTGATAATAATCATCTTTGGGTTGACCTTTTTCCTGAAAAGGCAAAACACCAGTTATATGCAATGTCATGATGTATGAAATGCATGATGTCCTCAAAATTGTGTGATATGGTGCGTATGCAACTTTATCATGTATGTAAATAGGAGATATGAAATGTGAAATGTTCATGGATGTATTTTTGTCTAGGAAAATAAATCCTTGACGAATGCCGGGAGTTTGTTGAATCCTGGGCTGCTGTTGAAGAGTAAAGTTCTTCATTTCCGCTGGGGATGATGATTGCAAGAATAAACTGGTAGGAGAAGATGACTCCGTTGGGGAATAATCCTGGTGAAGATATTACTCTGCGGGGAGTCACTATGTAGGAAGAGATACTTCGTTGAGATTTTGATGAGAACTTTGCTGGGGATTCCATTGATAAGTTATGTTGGAGGATTTGATGAACTCCGCTGGGGGATAGGAAGAACTTCGCCGAGGACGACCTTTCCGTGGTGATTAGCTGAGGATAACCCAGTTATAAGCCTTGGTGGGGAATAACCTTCTGAATAGAGCCGGGGAGATGCGTTCGTACTCTGCAGGGGATAAGCTTCCAGAATATACTGGGGATAAGCTTCCAGAATCTACTGGGGAGATGGTTCAACTCTCCTGGGGAATCTCTTGGACTGTACTGAGGAAATGGCTCCACTGGGGTGTCTGGTATTCCATCGGGGAACAATCTTATATCTCCGTCGAGGAATATTAAGACTGTCGGGGATGCTTGTTGAGGAATATCTATACTCCGCTGGGGAATGTTGAGATATTCTGGGGATAACCAACTTCCTTGAGGCTGATAGTAGGCTAACTCTGCTTGGGGAGAGTATTGCTGACTTGCTGGAGATACTGTGCCTTTTTGGGCTGATTGGAGACCACCTCTGCTTGGGGAGAATATTGCTGAGCCTTGTCTTACTCTGCAGGGAGTGAAGGTATCTCGGTCATGACAGAGCAACTTGGTACAGTTCGGACCGTTCTTATTGCCCCAGCTTCTGTGGGAGAATGTATCTGCGGAGGTGCTTGATAACTGCCGATTGACAAATCTTCTTCTGGTAGGCAAGTGACGAGATAACGGGACATAGTCGTACGCTTTTGATCCCTAAATTTTGCCTGGACCGCCCTTTCGGGTTTTCAGTCCACCGGGATACCCTTTTTTGCCCAAGCCGCCTTTTCAAGTTTTCGACTTACCGGGTGTACATATTTTTTTCATTTTCATCCCTTATTTTTGCCCGAACCCTTTTGGTTCGCTGGGAAGCCCTTATTTTTGCCTAGGTGTGTCGACCTAGCGGGTCTTTGATTATGCGTAGTATTTTTTCGACTATGTCCATGCTCTTAGGATGTAGGGAGGTGCCCCTGTCAGTAGTGTTGCATTGTCATACCACCAGAAGATCTTCATTTGATCGTCCAATGCCCCAAGTGATCCAGATGGAGATTTGCCCCAAGCTGGTTGGCCTTTTGAGAGATTCTCCGAATCTTGACTTAACTGCCCCAGATGATGGACAATGATCATGCCATGCCCTTTGATTGGAGGTGTTTTTGTTCATTAGACATTAGTCGTGCGAACTTCTATGTTGTTTATACAAATAATCATATGCAAACAATATCATATCAAGAATGCAAAGCCTATGTCTGTTTTGAAGTTTTTGAAAATGCAGTTTTTAAGCAAATTTTGTAAAATGTGATGTCAACTCGTTATTTTACCACAAGCCTTAAGGAGTCAGGATACCTTTAGTAACAATATGCTTTCGAACTAACCCGTGCTTCAGCTAGGACTCTTAAGGGTTATAACGTGGCCTGGTTCACGGTTTAAGAAACAAAGGATAAAGGCTCAAAATTTTATTTGTACCCACCCGTTCTTCGTGATGTTCTTCAAACCTAAACTCAGCATATCGTGCGTTAGACCTTGTTCGAGTCTTTGCTCCGATATTCTGGTGATGGTTCGGATACTGAAAGCTTTATTTTGAACAGGCAGTCATTTTGTTGAGAGTCTGTAGGACCTTTTTGATTTTGTTATCCCTATTTTTTGCCTGAACTGTTTCTTTTGTGATTATAGTCAGCGGGATGCCCCAGTTTTGTAAGTCTCCTTCATAGGTTTTGACTTAATGGGCTTTTATGACGACTGCATGTCTTCATGATTATATGAACCATCACTGTCTTTTTGTCTCGGAAGGACTTCTTTGATGCTATTCGCTGTGCACTTGGATCAACTAAGAGAACTACCCTACCCCAGGTTACGATTAAGGGTTTTAATTTTCGAAAAGAAAAACTCCTACTTCTTTGGCTCAAAGGGGTTGACGAGGGATTATCTTCCTTATAACTCCAGTGTTTAGGAATTGAAACAATGCCTGTACCTCATCAGCGGGGTCTGTTCAAAAGCATATTGTAGATTGTGGTATCGTTTTCGTTATCCTCTCTCAAGAGACTTAGATTTATTAATCGAGAGTTTGAACATCACAAAAATGAAAGCAGTTTGAATATAGCGAATGTGAATATATTGATTCAAAACAGACATATGCGATGCATTGATAAAGTAATAAAGTTTGCTATGACAGTAATTGTTTGAACAATCAAAAGAAAATTACAACTTGAAAATTCTAATGGACAAAAAGTCTTCTCGTCTCAGGACTTGTCACTTCAAATGGTGAATCCTGCAGGGATGGTAGAAGAACTCAGCATGACCCTCTTGGGTGAAATCCACTGCTCCCTCATTAATCAGGTCCTGGACCTTGTTCTTCAGATCCCAGCAGTCGGCAATGTCATGTCCAGGACTATCAGAGTGGTATGCACATCTTTTGTTGGGATGATAGTTAGGAGCAGAGATGTTGGGATTCCGGGGAGGAGCCCTTAGTGTAATCAGATTCAATCTCAACAGGTGTTGTAAAGCTTGAAACAGCGACATGTTGAGCTGGGTGAATTGCCTCCTGGGCTTGTTTGGCTTACTCTGATCAACCTGTTGCTCTGGGCGAGGTTGTGGTTGGACCTGTGAAGTGGTAGCAATTTGGAGAGGTCTATTCTTCACCATACCAGGCTCTTGTCCTCTTGGAAGCTGATCAATGACCTGGTCCCTGACTTGGACTGGTTGCTTCATGTTGTATCTGTCTTGATGAAGCTGACTGATCATGGTCCTCAACTCTTCTTGCTCCCGAGCTAAGCCTTGGATGAGAGCCATTTGCCCCAGCATCTGGGTTCTCATTGTATCTACCTCAGCTTGCAGACGTTTCAGCCGTTCATCCTTATCATCTTCGGGACTTTTCTTGGACAAATTCCCCATGAGGAGTGTCCTCAACTCTTCCTGCCCCTTGGATAGGCTTAGGAAGATCTCCCTGAACTGAGTCTCTTGAGCATGAAGACCCTGGTTATCTTGTTGGGAAGCCATTGCTGAAATAAACAGCGAAGAAGGTAAGTGACCTATAACAAGGGTACATGTAATGCAATGATATGTATGATATGCATGCAATGTTTTCAAGGATCTCGCGGGATAAACAAGAAAGATTGTTAGAACTTGAATTTTGTAGCTTGATTGAAGGAACTTCATTTTGTTGAGAGTCCTTCTTCAAGAGTCAAGGCTCACCATATCGAGTGGGTCATAGCCCCTGACTCAAGTTATCAACCTTGGCTAGAGGAAAATAAATCCCCTTTGCCCCTTGCTAGATATGTTGGTTCATTATAACCTGCATCACAGACCCTTGAGATCCTTGAAATGGATTAGTCCTTATGAAGGATATATGCAATGGTATGATGTTATGCTATGCATGGAGTGATGTAAGTAGGCCCTGTAATGGGTCCTAATTAAGGACTGTAAACAAAACCTGCAAGGAACTCGTGTTGTTAGATAACAAGTATGCAAGTAGTCCAAGTATGAAGGCACACAAGTCACACCGAAGAGCCCTTAGAGTTTAGGCCAGCATGAAGTTTGGGGTACTACCCTCTTGAAGTTGGTGGGCTCAAAAACCTGTCCTATCAAAAGTAACCGGGTTCTAAGGAGCTCAATATCATTGGGTTGTTTTCTATGTTCATTGTTTTGATTTAGACACTGAACTGGCGATCAAAATATTCCAAGAAAACAACCCTCAATGAGTGTAGTATCGAGTATCAACCAACTTCGGACTGCACCAAAGTCAGTCATCTCACTACCCCTAAAGAGGCCAAGATGGTTCAAGTAAGGTTCCTAAGGTCAGTTGATGCTTCACGACACCACGCGGCGGCCCCGTACTCTCCTTGACTTGACTCAAGGGTTACCAGTACTCACCAAAGTGCCACATCAACGTAGCAAACTGCTTCAACCATGTCTATATACCCTGCACAGTTCCCTCACAGTTTGTTGCTACTTTCTAAAAGGTATCCCCCAGATCCGGGTTAGGATCTATGAAACTCCCAAAACAGGCCCACAATATTAAATCAAGCAAAGCAAGCAATTGAAAACATGATAATGAACTATAAGGTACACCCCACTTATTAAAATGTCCCCAGCAGAGTCGCCAGTTCTGTGATCGGTGGAAATAGAACTGACTATTTTTTAGCTGGTTTCGCGAAATGTCGCGGTAAGCAAGAGTCGCCACCGTCTTTTATGTTCTCCAACATGGAAAGGACAAAAGCACAGCAAAATTCCTTCTTTGAGATTTCTCTCGGTTCGGGAGGTAGATTTATAGAAAGGGAAGGTGTTAGCACCCTTTCTATCCGTGGTTATCCACGGGCTCTTAGGTACTTGCTCTTATGTTTTCAAAAAATTGTTTGCTTTTCAAATGTGTGTGGGTTTTGAAAAAAAAAGTTTCGTTTGAAAATTTTCTAAGTAACTCTTGTATCAGTCCTCAAGAGTGTATGAAAAATTTGTTTGAAAACTTTTGAAAGTGTGGGTGCGAAAAGTTGTTTTTGTTTGTTTTGAAAAGAGCAAGTACTTAAGAGAATCTACCTACTCTAAGGAATTAGGCTGTGTAAGAGTCCTTTAGACAGTGCTATCCCACTATTGAGAAGTAGGTAGCACCGTCGTTGGAGGTATTCGGGTCAATTCGATTATAAGGGACAATGTGGTCACCGAAGCAATGGTAGGACATCTTAGAAGTAACCCTAATGTCCTAGATCCTCTTTATCCGAGGCAACCGTTTCGAGGCAACTGGATCTTTTGGACAAGAGGGTGACCTCTAAGACACCCTATACTTGATGACCACGTTCGAGGCAACCAGTGAGGCGTACCCTAGGGGTGGCATGTGCATGTGTGTTGTTTTTCAGTTAAATTGTCTTTGCATGTTATTTGTGAGCTACGGATTGGTTTTTGTTTTTCATACATTCTTTCATGCATTTTTTAACAGTTAGGAGTGCGGAAAAATAAATTGCGGGAAGATAAATCTAGTTATTACAAGGCGCGGGTCTATACATCGCCAAAAACAAAAACCCGTTTTGGAAAATAAAGTGCGAGAATTTAAATAAGGCGATAAAATCCTAATTAACTATTACATACTCTGTACAGATACATAAATGTAATCAAAATAAATAAATACGCGCGAATAGAAATTTAATCGGGAACGTCTTAAGGGTTTTGACCCTTTTTAGAATTAAATTAAACATTAAACCTAATTAACTAATTGATTATTTAATTAAAGAAAAAATGTTTTTGTGTTTTTTTTTATATTTTTAATGAAAATAAAATAAAAGGAATTAAAAGTTGTCAAAAGAAAGACCTAATTCTAAATTAATTTTATTTATTGTGAAAAGGTTAAAATTAAACCTAATTAAACAACTAAGTTAATTAATGTTAGAATTTATTTACAGGAAAAAAAAGTAATTGGAATTAAAATTAATAAAAATGTTTTTTAGGTTTTTTTGTTTATGAAAATAATTATTTGTGAATTAATTAAATAATAACAATAATAATAATTAATGCAAGAAATTAAAAGGAAAAAGAAAAGAAAATATAAGACATATTAAACCAGGGGGTTTAGGCCCAGAATAGGGGTGCATCTGGAAATTGCTGGCCCATTAATGATCAGGCCTTTTGACTTTTGCAATCAGCTGCGTGTGCATTGACCAGATGGCATGGCGTTCCCCTTCTTTGGCATTTGGATCACTGCTTGATGACACTTGGCACGCTGGATGGGCAAGGAGCATGATGGAATGCTTTTGGGAACCTGTACATAATTACGTGAAGAAAAAATACATGGAAATTATGGGGGACCTGGGATTCGAACCCAGGTCCCAAGGGATTATGCATAAGTGCCTTGGCCAGCTGAGCTGTCTTGTTCAGTTGAGATAATAATAATAACAAAATATTATATTAGTAAATCAAACGATGCCCTGAAAAAAAATAAAAACGCGCTTATTTTTGAAAGGGCCAATCACGTATCAACATGCCATCATCTTCTTCGCGTTTCCTGTAAAAACAAAATCAATTAGCGGGGGTTTTTAACCCCCACAATATGGAATGGCAGAAAATAGCGAATAGGTCTCTATGCAATATAAATTGAGCGCGAGGATAGTTTTGTGTTTGTGTCGTCAAGCCGGTTTCAACCATGGGCATGGGAAGTTCCAATTTTACTTATGCTGTAAAGCCCCAATCTGAGAGCTCTGAAAACCCTAGAATTCAACAATGGTGGTTTTCATTCCAGGGCACCATAATCAAATTGAATTGTACCAAAAGCTTCGTATGGTCCCTCTGAACAGAAAACAAACCACAAAATACGTTAATGATGCATGAATCAAAGGATGCGTTTATGGAAAAAAATTCAAACCGTGTGACTTGTGCTGGGCGTTTCCTTGAGGTTTATGGCTTGTTTGTGATTGCAATAGGTTCCTGGAAGGTCCAGCAAGGTGTTTGGATCACTCTAAGGCTTTGAATTATGCTGGAAGGTTGATTTCAGTTTTCAACTTTTTCTTGATTTTTTGGAATTTGGTTTGGCCGTTTGTACCGTGTTCAGGTCGTGAATGAGGTTGGGAAGGCTTGCATATGTACATGTGAATGAGATTAGGTCACATTATGAGCCAATGATCCATTGCAATTAAGTTTTGAGATTCTTCATAACCACCATTAAAGGACTTTCCAAGTTTGTTCAAATTTTGAATTTTATGCATAATTGAGCTTGGCACGAATTTGGTATGTGGAATATGACACATGAAAGCCATTCAAACCTCAAAGATGCCATTCAATTAATTTTTAGATTTTTATTTGAATTATTATGAATTAAAATGAATTAAATCCATAAAAATTAAGTAAAAATGAAAAAATAAATGTTTGGTCTTGATATTAATCATGGGACACGTGGCTGGCATGACAAGGCTGAATCAAGTGGAAGAAAGCGGGCCCTTTTGTCAAAAATTGAAGTTTTAAGGATAGTTGACTTTTGCCATTTCACAAAAATTTCCCAACTTCTCCAATGCATATCTTGCTCAATTTTGATCATATGAACATGTTCTTGGACATTTTGAAAAGGTCTAGAAGTCCTCTAACCAATGCCTTTGGTCCCATGTCATTTTGATTTACCAATATCAAGTTATGGTCTTTGACTTAAAATGCCTTTTTGTTGACTTTTGAAAATGACCTATAATGTTGAAATTGATAACTTTTTGTGAGAGCATTTCTTGGACTTGGAATGTGAAGATTAGTTGTAGGAAATGTCATCCCCTTCAAAATGAGAATTGGATGGGATTTTTATGATGAACCATGAAAAAGTTATGCCTTGGTCAAGTTACAGTTGACTTTTCAGCTGTCCAAAAATGGAAACTTTTGCATCTTGATGATTTTTGAGCCATGCTTGTGGAATCATGATCAAGACTTGATCAAATGATGACCAAAACTTTTGCATCTTCAAGATGTTTGACCAAAAATTTTGACTTTTGACTGCCAAATGACCATTTTGCCCCTACAATTGACTGTAGAGCAACTAGGGTTTTTGACTGTGCAATTTGATGTTGTGAGTCTTGTAACTTGACATGTGGATGCTTGACAATGTTTATAGGCATGTGGGACTTGATTGAGCCCTTGAAAGCCTCAACTTCCTTGCAAGAACCAAAACCCTAATTTGACTGGCTTAGGAGGGTGTTTGAACTGTGCAACCCTTGAGTAGACTTGAGCAAATTGAGATGATGCTTGTCAAAACTTTGAGGAATATGGGAGGACAAATTTTGGGGTACAACACTCACGTTGTATGTTGAAACTTTGAACTGTGCCTATTTGTGTCCGTTGAGTCAAATAAAGTGGAAAAAGGGGTCGTAATCAACCCCTACACGTTGTCATTCATTTTGATGATGTTAGCCCATGTTGTTCAACATTGATGCTCCAAGTTATTACTCGATGTCAATGCTCGAGAAAATCAAGTGGAAAGAGTTCCTTACTCCCACTTTGAGATCCATTGGACTCTTTGTTTGCTATTAGCTCACACTCGATTTTTTTTGGCTTCGGCTTTACTTTGTTTTATTACACTTGTGCTTGTGCTTTTCATTTGGTTGTAACCTTTGTACACTCCCTTAGGATTCTCTTGTTTCGTTTCTGATGTAAGGTAGACATTAGAATCGTAATCCATGCATGCTAACATAGTTAGATATTTCCCTTTTAAACCTCAACCTTACGACCATCATTGTATGATAACGTTAGGGATAGAGCTAAATAGGCTCCCTTAGATGTTTTATTTTCCTTTTGCATTCTTAAGACTAAAACTCTCTTTTTTCTTTGAAAATTTATAAAAACCTCTAACTTTCTAAAATCCTTTTTCAAGGTAAAAAACATAAACCAATGCAATCTTTTTCCGCCTTCGGGCCTTTCTTTGAAACTCTTAAAAGGATGTGTTAATTCTACTCTGTGCAATACGACACGTAAATCCCTAAGGGTCGGGTAGCATCATGTCTACTTGCTGGAGCACAAATGTAGCTTTATCCGCATTCGAGCATTTTTCTTTTGAAAATACCTTTTCAGGTAGAATATGTTAATTAATTTTTGTGCCAACGTATGAGTCTCCCAAGTTCGACCTACGGCAGAAAGAGAAATTAATATTGTTCATAAAAAATAAAAAACAAACCAAAACGTTTGAGCCAAACCATGACGCTCTGATTCATTAAAAGGGATACTTAGGCATTTGGTATCGGGGCTCAAGCGAGCAAAATTTTCTAAATATTCCTTCCTTTTCCCATGTTTTTCTTTTGTATGCATTCCCTCTTTACTTTTTTCCTTTAGCTCTTAAGCCTAAGATTAGAACACACCCTTTGATTAGAACAACAAGAGTGGATCCCGTGGAGTACCACAGACGTGAGGGGTGCTAATATCTTTCCCTTGCATAATCGACTCCCTTATCCATATCTCTCGATCGTGAGACCTTGATTTCACCCTTCTCAAATTTAGTCGATGTTTACAATTCCCTTCCCGTGGGATAAAAATGTTCTATGGCAACTTCATTGATTTTCTCTCGGTGATTGTTCGGACGGTTGATTCATTATACAACTGTTTAGGGGGAGCATGATATTTTTCTAAAGCTCATGTCCTTTTGTTGTTGGTCTGGTCTTTAGGGGGAGCTGATATATGTTTCTATCTTGTGTGCTTGATGTCATACCAAATGTATTGACATCTTTCCTGGAGGTATTCTTTATGGAGAATTTATTTCTCTCTATGTGTGGAGAAGTTTGTTCTCTTTGATGTTTTGTGAGGTTGTTAGTTTTCTAATGTGTTTTCCTCTGATGTGTAAAATGATGTAGTTCATATTTTTGTTTGTGCATTATTATGAAGGCGAGTCTTTGAAATAATGTTGCTTATGTATCTCTCCTATTTTTTTGATGTGTTTTGCAAATATTTTTTAGCCAAAATATTGCCAAAGGGGAAAATTGTTAGGTTATGGTTTGTTCGCTGCTTTTTGGTAAAACAATTAGTTCATTATGATGTTGGACAATATGTTGTGACATGTTGCTATAACATTGTAGCCTGTGTTGTTTCTATTTTTGGAATATTTGTTTTTGTTATTTCCAGAATATTTGTTTTGTTATTTATGGATCAAGCAACACATTGAAGATTGGATTCTCTAATGATTTGTTTCAAAGCTGGAGAGATAATAAAAGATCTGATTTGCTTGATTGGATGTTAAAACCTTTTGCCTTACATTTGAAGATTTTATTAGATATGATTGGATCTGATTTGATTTGTAGAAGGCTATAGCCAGCTTGAATATCCAAGCCCAAGAGTTTCACTGGCATATAAAAAGAGGAATCTAAACCTAAGGAGATTACAAAGTTGGGAATAAGGATTAGTATCTGTTATATCCCAATTTTTTCATCTAAGATCCCTCATACTTCATATCATCACAATACATCAAGATCACATATTTGGGTTGGCTATCTCTTCTACTATCTCTCCTATTTTTAAGTTTGTCTTCAAGGGATCACCAAGAACCCTAATTGTGTATCTTGTATATATAAGTTTTATATTTTTACTGACCTCTAATCAAAATACCAAAAATATATGTTTGTTTTCCTTGTATATTTGTGTTTTGTAGGTATCGAGCCAAAGCATCCAACCAACAGAGCTTTATGTCATTTTTTTCCTAAAGAAATCGGTTTCTCCATATGTGGAAACTGGTTTCCCTCATTAATTTTGCACCAAGACTTCCAGTTTTACAGTGGAAACCGGTTTCCTGGGACGAATTTGGCAAAAAAGAGCATTTTTCAAGTTTGTAGCATGTGGCTCCAATTTCTCTTTTTTTAAAGAATATTCTTGATTACCCTATATATATATATATATATATATATATATATATATATATATATATATATATATATATATATATATATATATATATATATATATATATATATATATATATATATATATATATATATATATATATATATATATATATATATATATATATATATATATATATATATATATATATATATATATATATATATATATATATATATATATATATATATATATATATATATATATATTAATTACCCTACTTCATCAAAATTAAATTCCATCATACACCCTCATTTGATTACATGTGCACCACTTGATTTTAATTTTGGCTCCAAAAATCAATTACCAAGCCTAATTTTGTTCCCAAACAAAAATCCAAACCACCACTAATTGCAAGCCTAAACTCTATAAATAGAGTCCTCATTTCATTCATTCAACAAGATTTTGATAGCCAAGTTCACCTTGCAAAAAAATCTCAATTCTCTTCATCTACCCAAAATTCACTCAAAGTTCAATTTCCATTAAAGTTATTAAGCTTTTCATTGAAGCTTACTAATTTTTGAGATAAACCTACATCCAAACACTTTTTATTCATTACTTCTCTAAATCAAAGCTTGAGAGATTGATTCATGGAGTTGATTTGAAGCATAATTCAGATTTGAATAGGTAAGTTTTTTTGGATCCACCATTATTAAGCTTGATCTTCATCTTTCACAATGTGATCTCTTGTTGATCTTTGTGGTTTGATTATTTGAGCTACTTTTTTGATTCCATTGATTCTAATTTCTCATTGTTTGATGGGATTTTCATGCTCAATTAAATCTAAGATCATAAGGTGTTTGATGAAATGTTTGATCAAGAATCTTCTCTTTAAAATGCTGTTTTATAATTTTTTTTTCACAGCAGAAATCAGTTTCCCTGTATGGAGAAACTAGTTTCCCTCACTGTTTTTTACGCTAGATTGAAAAATCTACGCTGGAGACCAGTTTCCGTATATGGATAGACCAGTTTCTTGAAGGCAGAATGCAGTTTTTTGCTTTGTTTTGGGACTATTTTGATTCCTTTACTTTTTCCTACTCCCTTCTTTTGATTGTTTCTTTGGATTGCAATTTTGAATATCAAATTTATTTAAAATTTAATGGACTTAAGATGTAGACAAAGTTGGATAAACATTCATTAATTCAAATATATCTTAGAGTGCATTATTTAATTCATTCTTGGTGCTTTGAATTAGTGATATGTTTAGTGCTTTAATCGATCAATTATGAGTGATTCAACTTAAAGATGACAGAATTTTGAGGATGTGATCCAAAGTGACTTCTTATACCCTCCATCTTCATCTTATCCCCTTCTTCTTTCCTTTTAAATGAACATTAAAGGCTCAAGCTTTATGCTTGAAATTATCCAAGTATGATTGATTATTGAACCATGGTTCAAAACCTTTTAAGCTTATTGTTAGGAGGCTTTGATTTTATCAATACTCTAATAAGTCTTCATCAACCTTGGCCTAAGTTCAATCTTCAATCACCATTGATCATTTATTATAGATTTCATCTCTTTCTTTTTTCCTTTTTAAGTGATCATTAGTGGCTCAAACTTTATGTTTGAAAGTCCAAGTATGATTGATTATTGAACTTTGGTTCAAAACCTTTAAATCTTGTTGTTATGAGGCTTTGACTTTATCAATCCTATAACAAGTCTTTATCAACTTTGACCTAAGTTCAATCTTCAATCATCATTGATCATTTATTATGGAAATCATCTCTTCTTCACCCCTATTCTTTTATTTTTTTCTTTTTGATCAATTTGGATAAGGCATTCGAACTTTAAGTTCATCTAAGCTTATGGATAGTTAGAAAATTATCTTCGATGACCTAGGTCTTGATCACCTTTGTTTTTACTTGTGCTACATATTTAGGAGCTTGATTTTTATCATTGTCTTTAACATGTATGATACATACATTGCTATTGACCGGCCTCAAAATAGGTGTGACTTCTACATAAGTCCACTTAAGATTGCTTAACATAGCACTACATTTGTCCCGAATCGAAAACTAACTCTAACATTAACATTTACTTTATGCAACTTTAATTTCTGCACTTTACTTACCGTTTTTAATTTATGTCATTTACTTTTAGAATTTACATTTCATGCAACATGTTTATGATTCTACATTTTCCCTTTGTCCACTTTGACATATGTTTATGTTTAAGAACTTTTTCCTTTGTCCACATGGACTCTTATTTTGTGTTTAACTCATTAATAATCCAACTTGAACATTAAAAGACTAAAGATTCTTTATGGACTATTGGTTACTGTCCTTGGCATTTTGGAGTTGTGGATATCTTGGACTTAGGATTAGAAGCCTTGATACTTGGAGACCTTGAGACCTTTGGACCTTGTGTTACTTCATTGTTATTTTTCTTGTATTGGGAAATATTATGTTTCCATGTGTTTTTATGTTGTCTTTAAGTGACCTATATGGCACACAGTTCAATATGGAAGACATTGCTTTGGGTTTTAAACTCTTGGGTTTCTTTGATACTTCCTTGCTTGTGATTTATTTTCACATGATGATTGGTATGCTCTTGGTCTATTTGGTACTTGTGGCTTTTAATCTAAAAGATAGGAATTCTACATTGAATTCTTAATGTCAAGTGTTGGCTTATTATTTGGTTAGAATCTTCCTTACCCTATCTTTTACATTATACTTTAGGATAGTTGTAGTAGTAGAAATGTTGAGACTAAGCCATTGAATTAAATTAACTCATACAGATCAAAATTAAAATCGCCACCGTGCTTTATTGTTTCTAGAGGAAATGAGAAAAGAGCAAATAAACCAAAAAAGAGGGGGAGAGAATCTAGGTATGAGGGTTGGTTATGCAAAGGGAATATATTAGCACCCAAAACATCTACGGTACTCCACATGAACCTCTTTGAAAATTTATGTATCTTTGTTATAAGTGTTGTATATAAAAATAGATGGTGGGGGTGAGAAGAGAAGTATTTTTTTACAATTTTGCACCCGCCGCGGTTGCGAACCTTTAGTGCCTATGTACCACCTTCCATGCAATAGGGGATCAGGATACTCGTAGTTCACCTTTAATTTTTTTTAACACATGTCTGTTGGTTAATTTTTATAGACGAGACATCATCCTCATCTCTGAGTGGAAAATATACATACTACCCATGATTATGAGAAAGGACAATTTGCATCATCTCAAAATGGAGGATATAGCTTGGATTTTAAAATCAACAAAGCCTCACTTGACACCCAAGTGGAAAACATCTCACTTCATTATATCGTAGAAGTATAGTAGCTCACATCACTACAAGGATTGACAAGAGTCTAATCTTTTGAGAAAACTTTAAAGTATAAAGCCAAAGTGGAAAAATGATTTGAATGAGATTTATTAACTTCTATTCTTCTCAAAAAAATGTAAAAGCATGATTAAGTTGATTAAAGTTTGATTAAGAAAATATATTTTGAAAATGCATGGACCTAAGTCCAAGTTTATTGTGAAAGCGGTTCAAGTTGGAAAACAAGAAGAGTTTTGAAAAGGAGAGAGGATATTTTTGAAATTAAAGAAGACGGGAGGAGATGAAGGGACTATCCTAAAGCATAAGATAAAATATAGGGAAGAGAATCGTCTAACCAACAAGAAGTCAACACTTGACACAATGAGTCAATGTAGAATTCCCATCATTTGGATTGAAACCAAGCAAGCAAAGATACTAAACCTCTTGAGAAAACCAAGCTTCTTATGCATTAAGTCTTCTAAAAAGTTGGGCATAGTAACAGCTGTATACTGAGGAATTCCCAACCATAGACAAAACATATAATCAGAATAACCCGCACACAAAGAAAATCGACCCAATGTCTTGGGGTAAACTCCCAAGAACTCCAGACAAAATAACAAACAAAGTCACAAGGTCCCAAGGGTATCAAGGCTTATAATCCTAATTCCAAGAGGTCCACAACTCCATTATGCCAAGGATAGTAACGAAATATTTCAAATAACTTTAAAGCTTTTTTTATTGTTCAAGTTGATTATTAAGTATCTTCAAAAAGAAAATGAAAGCTCAAGTGAGCAAAGTAAAAATCACATAAAGATAAATTCTCAAGTGAGCAAAGATGAAAATAGCATGAAATGTAAATGCTAAAATAAATGGTGCGTAAAAGTAAAAGCATAAAGTAAAAGTCAATTGTTAGTGAGTTAGAAATTAGAGATTAGTTGAATGACCGTCTTATGCTTGCATTTGAAGACTCATTAGAAGATTGATAAAATCAAAGCTTTTCAACAATAAGTTTCATTTGCTTTTTGTCAAGTATATCATTCATTTCAAATTCTCGAGGCAACAACATATGATCAACAATGTTTAAATAATTCACTTAGACCAAAGTTTATGATGATTCATTAGAGGATTGATAAGACCAAAACCCCCTAACAATGAACCTCAAGGTTATTGGATCAAAGGTTTCAAATTAAACATACTTGGGCTTGAAAATATGGGTTTGTGCCACAAATGATCATTTCTAGAATCGGGACAAAATTTAGCGCTATGTTAAGAAATCGTAAGTGGACTTATGTAGAAGTCGCACCTATTTTGAGGTCGGTCAATAGCAATCTATGTATCATATGTTTAGAGAAATGATATGTAGATTATTCTCTAACAACATGTAGCACATGTAAGAAAGGGATAAGATGAAGAGTGAGGTGATGTATTATATGAAATTAGGGTTTCAAATATCATCAACATCATTCATCCATTTTGGTGGATTTAGTTTTTCAACCTATCAACACCCAAGATCCAATGAGGTTGAGGAATTTGTCACCAAATGAAATCCAAGTCAGGACCATACAAAAATCATAAAATAATTTTTTAATAAAACAATATTTAAATGGTTAATAAAAGGAAAATAATTGGTAATATACACAAAGTATATTAAAACACAAAATAAAAATTCTAAAAAATAGTCAGAGGTCAAACATGAGTCAATAATAGTTGACAAAAAATTTCAGAGTTTTTTAAAGTCAGAAACTATTTTTAAAATTTTAAGGAATAAGAAAAATAAACCAAAATTTGTAAAAAAAAATAGTAAAATCAGAAACAAAAATAAAATTAGGTCACCAATATTTGTCAAGAGGTCATTGGATCCTTCCATAATTTTTCCAGGATTTAAAAAGACCAGAAAGTATTTTTAAAACAATTAAAATAAGGCAAACAATAAAAAATTATGAAAAATATCAAACATCAAAATAAAAATAGGAAAAATATCCATTTTGGTCCCTTAATTATACTCTTGGGTTCAAATTGGTCCCTTAATTTTTTTTGTCACTTTGGTCCCTTAACGTTCAAAATGTTTCATTTTAGTCTTTTTTGTCTAATTAGCAACGGAAAAACTTTGAAATTCGTCACTAAATCTGTCGCTAATTGGACTAAAAGGACTAAAATAAAACATTTTGAAAGTTAAGGGACCAAAGTGACACGAAAAAAAATTAAGGGATCAATCTGAACCTAAGGGTATAGTTAAGGGACCAATATGAGTATTTTGCCATAAAAATATGAAAAAATATTCACAAAGTCAAAAATAATTCATATTATTTTTGTATATTTTTTTCATAATTTTTGGATAAAAAATAAGAGATTTATGAATTTTTAAAGATAAAGGAATTTAAAAAATAGTTTTGTAAAATAAAATAAATCAGAAAGAACCACACACGTTGGATCTAACTCACTTATACACGTTGGCATATCTAATGGATCTCAAGTGAGGGAGTACCATGAATCCAAGTCAATGCGCGCATATGTAACACAAAAAAGTCTAACCAATCAAAATAAAATAAATGGCTGAGTATCATTGGTTGAAGAACGACATGAAGGTCGTCTTCAACCTCAAGCCTCCTGCAAATAGGGAAAACTCAAATCCTTCAATCTGTAAATCTACGCGTTCATAATGGTTCCATCAGATGCGTCTACTTGAGACGATCATAACCATATGCTCGCGAATAATTTATATAAATCACAACATAGTCTATTTGAAAAAAACCAGAGAGTTTTTGAAAATTTTGAAATCAAAAACAGAAGTATCAAATGCACGGATTCACCAAAATTGAGTTGATATCAAGCATCAGTGAACATCATTTGAGTTAGAAGATTTGGTGCCTTAAACTACCTGAACAAAGTCAAATGGATTTTCTCTGTATTAGGACTTGGCTAGCACGATTTAGGACACCTCAAGGATTGGTTCTTCTTTTGTTAGCTTCAGTGAAGTTCAAGGATGAAGAATCAACAAAGAAATTGGATTGAAAAGTGGAGAAAAGATGAATTCGAAAACTCAAAAAAGTGAGTTATGGAGGGAGTTTGGCAGGGTGATTTTGGCCATCCAAGCTTTAGAAAATGAGAGGATTGAGGTCCTCTGTTTCTAGGGAAGTGAATGGGGCAAAGAATTGAGAGGAAAATTGAAGTTTGGAGGGAAATTAGATGGAGCCCGAAAGTGGAAAACATGTAACTCCATGTGCATCAAAAATCAGCCAATTCCTGTGTTTTGATCCTTAATTCAACTTCGGTTAATTTTTTAAACATGTTTAAATCAAAAACGCGTGCTAATTTGGTGTTTAGAAGTTGGATTATGGATTTCAAAATCTGACTTGGAGTAAAAATGCAGTTTCAAGTAGCTGACTTTGAACTCATGGTGTGCACGATTTAGGAAGCCTTAGGACTTGATTATTGATGCACTGGAAAGATCAGGTAACATTCTTTATAATGTTCCAAGAAAGATATCATTTGGATGCTTGATCTAGAAGTTATACTTGGTTAAAATCAGGAAAAATGCGTTGACTTTTATACTTAGAAAAGTCTAAGTTTTTTCTTCAAACATTACCTATAATGTTTTGATTCCAAACAAGGTCTTCCTTCAAAATTGAGCTTTTATGATTGATGCTAGCTTTGATTTTAATCCCTAAATATTATTGTGAAACTTATATCACTCAAAAATTCTAAATATTGAACAAGTTATGATCTTTTGAAATTGATGAAAATCGATGAGGTGACATATAATCTTTTGAACTAAACAAGCATCTTGCAATAATTTACAAGCTTATGACCAAAAAGAGAGTTAAATTTAACATCCTTAAGATCATTTTTAAAAAATAATTAGCTCAAGATGATAAAAATTGACCAAGTTATGATCCTTTGAAGTCACATAAAAGAATTTGATGGCCTATCTAGAGGACTTGTAATCTTTCTCAACCATTAGTCATCTTCCATATAAAATTTGCTTGAAACTCTTGAAGTTATTTGTTAATAACCACTTAAAGAGAAACATATCTTTGGAATCACTAAAAAATCTCAAAATATGAACAAGATATAGTCCTTAGAAGTTCAAAACCCTAGCTTCTAAAGCATCGAAATGACTTGGAACCCCTTTCAACTTTTGAAAATCTTTCTTGCACAATTGCCTTTTATATGTTAAGAGAAGTTGATATGGATGATAATAAGAACCCATAGAAACAAAAATCACTTCCAAATGTTAAAAATTAAGGAAAGTATGCACTTGTGGTCAAGGAATCAAGAACTTGTCCAATTTAGGTCAAACTTCTCGAATCAATCTTGAATTTTTTGACTTCATTTGGAAAATCAAAGCATGATGGATCATAGTGGGCATTTTCATGACATTTTCTTAAAGCAGACTCAAATATGAAGTTTATATATCAATGAAGCTTGTTGAGGAAGGCATGAAAATAAACTCATGAACCTATGAATCATCTTGATGAAATGTGTTGTGCCATCACCTATAATGCCAACATCTATAGAGCAAACATACATACATTATATCTGTTATCTAAGAGTTAATCGACACAAGATATACATGTACAAAACATACAAATCAAAGTGCTTGGTGATCCCGTATGATCGAATCTAAAGATAGGAAGAAGAACCAAACCCTAGTGTGTGATCTTGATGTGATTGGGTTGATATTGAAATGATGAGAAATCTTAGGGGAAAATTTAGGATATAACAATATTCTCTTCATCTCTTACCCATCTTCTTTAATTTTCAAAATCTTCTCCCTTTTCAAAGGATTCTTGTTTTCTAACTTGAACCATTTTCATAAAAAACTTAAACTTAGGTCCATGCATTTTCAATCTTCTTAATAAAGTCATCAATCAATCTTAATAAAGATATTACTTCTTTCTTCAATACTTAAAAAATACAAAACAAAATCAAACCTGTTTTTTCTGCTTTGGCTTTTCTCTTTAAAACCTTTTCTTAAAATTAACCAACACACAAAACTTTCAAAATTTTTTAGAAGAACTACGAGTTCCCTGATCCTCTATTGCATGAAAGGGATACGTAGGTACAAAAGGTTTGCAACCGCGGAGGGTGCAAAAATTATAAAAACCACTTCTTTTCTCATCTCCACAATCTCATTTTGTAAATATTTCTTTATAGCCAAAATAATTCGATTTTCAAAGAGGTTCCTACGGAGTACGATAGATGTTTAGGGTACTTATACATTCCCTTTGCATAACCAACCCCCTTACCTTGATCTCTATTTTACTTTGGGTTTATTTTCTCTTTTCCCATTCCTTTGGATAAAATAATGTGCGGTGGCGATCTTCACTGATTTTGCGTGTTAAGTCAATTCAATGGCCTAGTCTCAACATTTCTGCCGCTACAAAATCTTTTAGGGTTTCGTATGTTCTTTGTATTTATGAATCTCTCATGTATCAATTTGATACTGAGTTGGATTGATTGTTATTTGTTCATTGTGATTCACTCATGAGCTTTTAAGCAAGAATGTAGTTTAATTAGGAGGTATATCTTATGTCAATTGTTATTGTTGTTGACAATCACATATGTATGATTAAGGGAAGTGAAAGGGGTCTCATATAGAAGAAAGTCTTAGATAAAAATTGCACGGGTAGTGATTAGGTGAGAAGTTTGTAAAACAGGGGTTGTTCAGAACTTCAAACTAATACTACTATAGTGGATTTCCTTTCGGGCTAGGATGCCCCCAAAGTAGTTGAAGTTGCACTGAATTGGGTTAACAGTTGACCTATGTTTTTACTTCTTGTATATGTTTTAAATTTTTAATTATTATTTGTTTTGTCAGTAATATGATTTCTTAACATTGCTTTCAACATCGTGTCAAGTTATCCTGTTGTTGGGACATCATATTTAACATATGTCTTGTTGTGCCAAAATTTCAATGCTTGAACCCATTGGAGTAGCAATCTCCTTGCAATTATCCATATCAAATTTTTTCAGTAGTTCCTTACAATACTTGGCTTGATTTATGAAGATTCCATTATTTGATTGATTAATTTGCAGTCCAAGTAAATAGTTCAACTTACCCATCACAGGAATCTCAAATTTTTCTTGCATCATCATTAAAAATTCTTCACATAAGTCCTTATTTTTTGAACCGAATATGATCTCATCAACATAGATTTGAACAAGTAAGCTGGGATATTTGATCCTCTTGATGAACAAAGTTGTATAAACCTTTCCTTTTTTAAATCCTCTTTCACATAGAAAGTTGCTAAGTTTATCATACCAAGCCTTTGGTGGTTGCTTTAAGCCATAAAGAGCTTTTCTTAACTTCTACACATGTGACGAAATATTTTTGAATTCTTTAAAATCGGGAGGTTGATTTACATATACTTCTTAATTGATGTATCCATTCAAGAAGGTATTCTTGACACCCATTTAGAATAACTGAAAATTTAATGAACAAGCATAAGCAAGTAATAATCAGATAACTTCTAACCTTGCAACCGGAGTGAAAGTTTTATCAAAGTCTATTACTTCTTCTTGATTATATCCTTGAACCACCAACCTTTCCTTGTTTCTAACAATTAAACCATTTTCATAAAGCTTGTTCTTAAGAACACATTTTGTACCAATGACATGTTTACCATTAGGTCTATCAACAAGTTCCCAAACTTTTTTTCTTTCTAATTGGTTTAATTCTTCTTGCATGTCAAGTACGCATAGGCCATCCTCTAAGGATTCCTTAATCATTGGCATTTTTATTTGAGAGACAAATGCCTTGTTCAAGCAAGCATACTTGAGATTGAGCTATATAGATACTCCTTTGCTAATATCAGTGATGATGTTGTAGATTGGGTGATAACAATGGATTCTCTATTCTTGAGGAAGATCATTTTGGTTCTGCTCTTGTTAAATAACTTAATCTAGTTGTCCGGATTGTTCATCATGATTATCTTTGACATTGTCATCAATTGGTACTTCCACTATATCATCATCATCATCATCATCACATATAATAACTTTATCCTCCTTGGAGTGGTTAGATTCACTAAAGAAAACATGCATAGATTCTTCTATAGCTAACATTCTTTTATTAAACATTATGCATGATTTACTTGTAAGAGAGAAACAAAGGAAAATATTGAAAGTGAAGTCACGTTATACTATTTTAATCGCTTATACTATTGTAATATTGTACCACTGTGACCCCTCATTACAATATAAAATATGAGGGTTTGATCTTTGATAATGTTCCTTTTTGAGCCAAGCAAATTTATCTTTTATCGTTTCATCAAATGTGGCTTAAATAACAAGCTAGAACTATTAAATCAAGATGTTGAGTGATTTGATTAGAATCATGTATTAAGTGTGATTTTAATCATGAACATTGTGAAAATTATGATGTTCCTTTGGATTCTTTGTTTCAAATCAAAAAATAAGCCTAACTCGAATCATAAACTCATGTGACTCGAATCAAGTGATAACCACGACATGAATCAAATGTATTCATGAAGCTAAATTTGGGCTTTACTCAAAGTGACTCGAATCAGGAAATTAACTTGATTTGAATCACAATATCTTGTGATTTGAATCATGATTTCTTCTTGATTTGAATCATGGCTTCACAAATCCAATTTTCCATCTTAGATTTAAATAGTTGTTTGTTATATCCAAGAAAAAAGTGTGTGAAACCAAAAGGGTGAAACCCATTTTTAAGACGAGATTTCAATTTGTATTCTCTTATTTATTTTGTTTATTCCTAGCACCTTTATTCTTTCTATTCTTCTCTATAACAACTTCTTGAGTGTTAATCCATGTCAGGTTGACTTATTCTTATTGCATCTTGTCCTTGTGAAATTTGTTATTATTTAATTGAATTAGAGAGAGTGAGTTGATTGTTCTTATAGTGTTTTTAATTATTAATCAAGCTCATGATATTAATAATGCACCAAGACCCATTCATCCAGAAATTAGAGAGAACCTTATATGTGTGTGTGTGTGTGTGTGTGTGTGTGTGTGTTCTTCTTTCACATACATCTAATCCCTTGACTAACACCTTGTGAATTAGAGTGTTTGTGAGATTCCATGGAATTGTTCATCATATTTATCCTTATCCATTTTACATTGTTGAGGACCTTCATCTCTAAATATTGAGTGTTAAGGGAGACTAGTGGCACATTATGGTAAATAATATTTTTGTGTGAAGTTTTATGTTTGTAACAATTGTAGGTATCATCTCTTGAATTATGTTTGGTCTCTATTTTCATCTATCAAAGAGAGAGTTTTAGGATACTCCATGGAAGACTTTGGCAAGATCAAGTATCAACTATATGTAACATAGAGTTGGATGTTATCCATATTTGGTGGAGTGGGAGAAATATTGCTCGCAGACAAAGTTGTCAGTTGTCAAATCAATGCTTAGCTAATGGCAGTCACTCAAACAAGAAATCATTGGGATCAGGTGTATTGCCACATAAAAATTCTTGGAGAAGGTTATTGTGGATAGTAAGGTTATTGGATCAAGATATTTAGAGATCTTGTTTTTGTTAGCAGTTTGAGTGTAATCGTGATTATTTCCCAATGTTTTTTAATTCCATTGAAGAGTGGAGTAGGAAAAGCGAGAACGAATGTTGAACCACTATATATTTCTCTGTCTATATTTTCTTCTTCCCTTATATCCTTTTAATTTTCTAGCATTCATTAATATCTCTATTGCGTTAATTCATTATTGCATTGTTTGTATGTCATATAGGTTAGACCGTGCTTATAGATATTTAATGTATAAGCTTATGTATGTAGAGTATCAATCTTATTGGACTATCATAAAGTCAATTATGTCTTGAAAGAACATCTAAGTAAAGAGTTTTTAAATCGCTTTGTTTAAAGCAACTTTGGTTTTCTTGTGATTGACTTTAATTAGAAGAAATCAATTCCTTAGTGATATAATGTCTTATTTCACTTGGCTTAATTCATTGAGATACTTCTAAGCTCTCTTAATATTGTGTTTTGTTTGCGCTGCTCTTAAAATCTCAGATTTCGTTTATGGGACCAAAAATGTTTTTGAAAATGTCTTTTAGGGTATAGGAGTATTCAACCCCACCCTCTTCTATACCTCTTTATGACCATATTCTATCCCCACAAGTACCTTCATAAGATTTTTCCTCGAACTTACCGAGATTGTCTTTGTCATTGCTGAGAATAAAAAATTTACATCCAAAGACATGAAGATGAGAGGTATTTGGATTTCTTCCCTTGAAAATTGCATATGGATTTTTCTTCAAGATTGGTCTTATTGTTACTTGATTGCATACATAACAAGTCGTGCTCACCGCATATGCCTATAAATATTTTGGTAGACTTGAATCGATAAGCATTGTTCTTGTAAGTTCGACTAAGGACTTATTCTTTTTTTCAACTACATCATTTTGTTGGGGATTCATTGACTTTGAAAAATAATTGGAGATTCCATGTTCATCTCAAATTCTTCTAATGATGCATTTTGAACTTTTTGCCATGGTTACTTCTAATTGATAAAATCTTCATGGACTTCTCCTTTTGTATTAACTTTGCACATTTTTTTAATTCCTTGAATGCATCACTTTTTTCCACCAAAAATAATGTCTAAGTATATCTATAAAAGTCATTAGTAATAACTAAATCATAAAAGTTCCCGCCAAAACTTCTAGTCCTTGAAGGACCAAATAAGTTCATGTGGATAATTTGAAGAGGCCTTGTAGTTGTAACCACATCCTTTGGTTTGAAAGAGACTTTTGTTTGCTTTCCCTTTTGACATGTATCACACCACCTATATTTGATACATTTTATCTCGGGTATTCCAATAACAAGGTCATGCTTGACTAGTTTATTAAAATGTTCCATATGAATATGTTCTATTCTTTTGTACCAAATCCATGCAACATTGTTACTTACCACATGAAACTTATGATTCAAAGATAATTTGTCCAATGATATCATGAAGATAATGTTGATCACTTTTCCAATAATATGTACTTTATGAGTGATTTCATCTTCTATAATGCATCCAATATTGATAAGGTTGATTTTAAGTCCTTTGTCATAAAGTTTACTTATACTAATTAGAATATGCTTCAAGCCTTCAACATAGCTAACATCATCAATTATTGTAAAGGTGGGAGTGCCAACTTTATCAATATCAAGAATCCTTCCTTTTTTTGTTGACATATCTTTTTTACTTTAGAGTAATAGATGAAAATTTTGTCTTGTCTAGATAATTTTGTCAGGTCATGTGCTCGGAGCAACTATGATCTAGATAAAATGTGTTGGTAGTGGTCTTCGAGCATACCTACAAAACAAATCAAACTTTGTTAGGTACCAAATATACTTTGGTTCCTTGTTGGATATATCCCTTTTTAATCCAAACATACTCACCATACGAAACACCATAGTTTCTTATGTAGCAAGCATTATGGATATGCCCTTTTGTGTTGCAATACAAACATGTAGGTTTATGAACATGATATACATATGAATTATTTCTATCATTAGAATAATTTCAATGATAAGAATTATTTCCAACATTTGAATAATTTATACTATAATAATTATGTCTAACATTAGATCTTGTGGGAGGATTTAAAACATGTACTTTAATTAGTTCCACATTGTTGGATGCTGTGTTGGCTTTGCCAAAGACTTTTTACTTGTGTTTGGTTTATCAAAATTAGAAAATTCAAGACTATTTTTGTTATTTGAATAACTTTTTCTACTAAGCATATCTTTCAACCCAATTTGATCTTTTCATATTTTTGATAACTTGGTTTAATTCAAAAAAGTTGGATTCATGTTTTTGATATTTATTACATGCAGGACTTTTGACCTTTTCTAATTCCACATTTGTGTCATTAGCCTAGCTTTCTAGAGATAAAATTAATTTTATTTATTTTGAACAAGTTCTAGAAAGTGTCAAGCACTCCTCATGTATTTCATGAAATGCATTTTGTTATTTCTCATATGAAGATTTATCATTTAATTCTTAATCACTAACCTCTTTTCATTATCATAATGGTGTGACGCCATTAATGCGAAGTTTTCACATTTTTCATATTTCGAGTCAGAAGATGAGCTTACTTCATTATCATCCCAAGAAATGTAGGTCTTCTTTAGTTTGAATTTTTCTTTCCTTTGTGACTACTTTTCTTTGCAAGAGTTGGGCAATCTACATGCATGTAACCTTGCCTCATGCATTCGAAACATGTGAAGATATGGTTTGATGTAGAAGCATCCTTTTTCTTGAAGAACTTTCTTCTTTTACCAAATCCTATAGTCTTTCCATTTTGAAGAAACTTTCCAAACCTTTTTACAAGAAGGGTGATGTTTTCATCTTCATCCAGATTCTATTTTTCCATTGTTTTCCTTGATTAAACTCTTAAGGAAATGCTTTTAGGTTTCTTCTCTTGCTCTTCATGATTTCCCGATATTATTATAATGGATGTATGGATGAAAGAACAGAAAATTAAAAGTGCAGTAAAGAAAATGAGACAAGATATATCCTTGTTCCCTTTTTCAAACAAAGACAGTCAAGTTCCTTCCACACCTCTTGAAGGATTTCACTATGTTAGAAATTTCTACAGTATCACATCAAGACTCTCTTCTATTCTCTAACATAACCAAGAAATCATAGCACTTTTCTGATTTTACAACACACTGAGAAAGAACCCTACTTTCTCCTAACTTTCTTGTTTCCACAAACTTGACAAACAAGTTACAATAAAGATACATATAGTTTTGAGTACAAATGAATTTGAGTACAAATAAATTTTGATAATTTCTAAAATTCTAAATTTGTCTTTTCTTTCAATATAAGAATTCAAAAATATAAGTTCTAAGTGCTTATGAAAATTTTCTCTATTATATGAATATTATGTAGTAAAGTTTCTAAGAGTTTGAACAATGCACAGATGAGTTGTTTGAAATTATTTGATGAAAAGATGTGAATTTATATATATATATATATATATATATATATATATATATATATATATATATATATATATATATATATATATATATATATATATATATATATATATATATATATATATATATATATATATATATATATATATATATATATATATATATATATATATATATATATATATATATATATATATTACAAGATGCCTATAGAAAGAATGACAACGTTTGGAAAAATGATCATGAGGATTCACAATGACTTAGAACAGGTTTCATGATCATATATAGTGAAGAGATATATAAATGCTTTATAATTTTTGAAGATTTTTTAGAGGCCGATCAATTGTACTAGGAAGTCAATTGATTGATTGAAGTTCAACATTCAAAAAATATAAAATTTTGCACGGGATCAATCAATTGAGGGGGACAGTCAATCTATTGAATGGTCCAAAAATAGACCCCTCCATCGATTGTCAAAAGACATCAATCATTGTTCCTCTTAAATTTTCAATTCTCATTTTCTAGGGAGCATAAGCAATCGAATGTAGCATAAGATCAATTGATTGCTTCATCAAGAACCTTTAATCTTTTCTAAGTTAAATATGAAACTTCAAATTATATGATGCAAAAACGTTATGTGTAACACCCTAAACCTAAAAAATTACTTTATAAAAACATGTGGAAATAATTACTTAAAAGGGTATTATATTTTCTCATTGTAACACCCTTCTAAACCCAATGGAATATTCATAATTATTTAAATTAATATCAGAGTAATACAACAAAAGAGCGTCACATTTTATTCGTGAAATAATCATAGGTTCTAGTCTTACTCTGTAACACGAGTTTTCAAAATTATTCATGACATATGCATTATCAATGTTTCACATACTTGCAGCGGAATCATAGTTCAAACAAGTTTCATTAAAAATACTTCATAGTGCCCCATGATTCATGATTCACAATTCAACATAATTTAAACTCCATGGAAACAATTTAAATATCATAACAAAACAATAACAAAATAGTTTTCAAAACAAAGTGTTCCCGTCCCCGATGTTATATATCAAAGCAAGACCTTCTAGACTCAACATAAATAAATCACACTCTAAAGCTATTATTCCAGGCCTTTGGGGACTACTCTTGATTACCCGCATGTTACCCATGTAGAGGCAACATTGAAGCAGAAAGGGTGAGTTTATCATAATCATTATATAAGACATAAGTAATAGACATGGCATAATAAAACAAAAGTATCACAACATAAACTCATCATTATTATATTCCAAGTACGTCAACAATCATAAAAATTCAACAACACAACCCAACATCATCAATTCAAGAACCATGCAGTGCCACATAAGATGTAGTGCAAGGACAGAGACTCATGCATGTGGTACCACTTCATTTGATGGAAACTGGGTTATCACCCTCCAAAGACCCCAATCATAGGATCGATTCCCGCTTGGAACTGGAGCAAATCATAGAAATCCCGAATCCACACAATGGGATTGAGACCAAATCACTGGACCAACATGCTAAATCATCACAACCAAATCATTGGACCAACATCCTAAATCATCATAACGGACCAAAGCTGTCCCATGAATGCATGATGCCAATAACAAATATAAACTAACACAACTAGTCATACGCATCACCATTCATGTATTAATCAACATCATACATAAAACATCATCCTATATACTCATGTAATAATCATATATACTCATGTAATCAAAACATCATCATAACATCATCACTTAATCATAATAGCAACATATAATCATGGTTAATCAAATCGTCATTGCAATTCAATATGGGGAACCTATTCTTACTCTAACTTAGGTATTATAAAAATATTCCTAAGTCTAAATTTTATTTCACCTAATTATCGTATATTGCGCTATCTACACACAACTTCGAATAACATTTCATTCTAAGATCTAGAACTAAAGTTATGCTCGTATCAAGATTTCAATCCAAACATTACAGCTCTGCCTCCCATCGCCCGGCGAAACCCATCCATCGCCCGAAGAAACATTATAGACACCATTAGGGTTTCATTCTTGATTTACAAGACAGAATTTGTGATGAACACTTGACCAATTCATAGCCATGCTGCATAATATTTGCTTTTCATGACTCAAACTTGTTAACCACTCTATAATTTAATGTTTACAAAACTGATTGATCAATTGTCCAATTAATTCAAGCATTATCCAAACCAAATTGCCATTTTGGGAAGAAAGTAACCATTCCATTCAAGTAAAGTTGCTTTAATCACAAAGTCAACTTGTCTTGAGCATTAAACTTGTTATTTCTTCACAAGCATCCCCCACAAAATTAGAACAAGCATGTTTAGAGGTTACAACCACCCTTCAAGTTTGGTACTTCACATTGGAACAAGATGTTTCAAGCTTGCTTCAAAAACAAGCAAAAATCCCATAACTTGTGCTTTTCTAATTCTGACCATCTCAAGTCTCAAAACCTTTTCCTATATATCAAGACACTCTTATGTAACTTAGGACATGGTATTAAAAGAACTAAAACACTCTGAAACCCCCTCATGCCATAAATTGCACAAAACCTCAATTTTTGTGTCATTTCTAACTTTGAACACCCAACTCAAAATATACTCGTGCGTTTCTTGGCCAAACCATTCATAGAGCTTCCTTACTTCATATAGAATCTATCTCAATCCCTGTTACAGTTCTGTAACACCTCCATCACCATCTTCCATTTTTAAAAACATAGGTTTGCACTTGGACTTATCTAGAACAGTTCAAGCACTCTTAGCTTAAGGTAACCATTGGAATAGCTTGCTGGAGGTTCAAGGAAGCTAACCAGGCCATTAAAACACCTTGGAGAAAGCTCAAACTCAAAACATGAAATCTAATTTTGAGGTAAGTTTTCTAATTTTGAATCTCTTCATATAGGCATTGTTAGCTTTCCATTTTCAAAGATAAAATGTAGACATCATTGCCCTGAAGCTGACCATATCCTTAGAATTCATTTATATTTCTTGAGTAGTGAGAACTTTAAGTTTGAACTTTCTGGAAAAAAATAGGTTAGATTTGGTACCATTCAAAATTTGTGCTCATATTTGATTTATAGTTTTAGTTATTTACATTTTTGGAACCGTGATGAAAAATGGAGCAACTTTCATGTTTACAGTTTTAATTTTTGTTGAGAAATGAGAAAGTTACAAGATTCAAAAATGGTGAAGAAGGTCTGGCGCGACGAAGAAGAAGATACATGCCTAGGATTGGTTTTCTAATATATATTTATGGTTTTGTTTATAACACCTGATGTATAGCCACCCCAGTGGTAGAGAGCGCAAGCGTAAAGGCATTATTATGGAAGGTCCTGGGTTCGAGCCCTAACGAGACCTTTTGTAATTTTTCTCATGTTTTCCATTTCATTTTTTTGTTTGAAATAGGCGCGTTGGGCTTCATCCATTGGGCCTTTCACCATTTTACTCAGCAACACCCCTCCTTCACTTACAACACGCAGCCCAACTTTTTATTTTATTTTCTTTTTTATTACAAAAAAAACCACAATGGGCCTAACCCTTATCAAAAACTGTTTTACTCACTTACACCCTATTTCATTTTCACACTCTTTTGACTTTTTATATTTTTATTTTATTTTATGTATTTATTTTGTTTATTATTTATATTATTATTATTATCATGATTTTTATTAATAAAAAATAATATATGAAAATATTTTATATTTATCATTTGTATGTTTAGTATATTTTTATCTTATTTCTTCTAAAAAAACAAAAGATCAAAAATATTTTCCTAACAAATTTAATTTCTTTTATTAAATTTAATTAAATCATCTGAGACTTAGGTTTCATTTTAATTTTTCATTAAATAATTGAGAATTTAGGAATTTAATTAATTTTTCTATTCATTTTAGTTGGAGTAATTAAGATAAAACCTTTTCATAAAACCCTAAAAAACTTGTCTTCTTAATCAAATTCAGTTTCTTTTCTTAATTAAATTAGGTTTAGTTTTCTTAAATCAAATTAATTAATTTTCTTAGTTTATTTAGGTTAAAAACTTTTTCATAACAAAAACTTAAGCAAAATAATTTCTTCTCTCCTTGCACATTATCTCACATTCATGTACATTATTTATTCAAGTTCAATATGGTTGTAATAGTAACTTAGTGTTTAATCTCTTCTCTCCCCATTTGTAAATATGTACCCCCATCCCCAAATGATGTAATAACGTAGATTTTTACATTTCTGCAATTTATCGTTTACAATATAAATGCTAGTAATTAGGGTTTATATGGCAAGACATAAAATCAACAATGTTGTACCCCAAAATTTTCCCTCCCATATTTCTCAAAACATTGAATGGAAAATCTCCAAGTTGCTCAAGGTAGCTCAAGAGTTGGTCAGACAAGCTCTCTCCTAAGCCAGTCTACCCCAAATTAGGGTTTTGTGTTGCATCAAGATCCTTGAATCCAAATGACCTCAAGTTCTCCCCAATGTCCTAATATATTCTCAAGATCATCCATGTCAAGTTTCAAGCCTTGCAAAGGAAGTTTGCTCAGTCAAATGCTCAAAGGTCCAAAAGTCGACTGTGCTAGGGCAAAAGTCAACTGTGACCTACATACAGTCAAACTTCAAGATTTTTTGTCAAAATTCTAATTTTGAAGGATATTTCATCATTAGATCAAGGTTTGATCATGATTCATCAAGGATTTCTCAAAATTCATCAAGATTCAAAAGTTGCTAAATTAGGGTTTTGTAGGAAAAGTCAACTCAACTTTGACCAAGCATAACTTTCTCATAATTTATGATAAATGACCCATACAAAGCTCATTTTTAAGAGGATTAAATTACCTAAAATCCATATTCATACCCCAAGTTAAAAAAATACACTCACAAGAAGTTATGAATTTTGACATTATAGGTCATTTTTGAAAGTCAACAAAAACACCTTTTTTGTCAAAGCTTCTAACTTGAGCAAGTAATATCAAAATGAGATGAGACCAAAAGGGTTGATTTGAGGACATCTCAAGCTTTCTAAAAAGTCCAAGAAGACCTCCAAAAGTTCAAAATTGAAGAAGTTATGCATTGTTGAAGTTGGACTTTTTTGCAAAATTGCCAAAAGTCAACTATCCCCAAAACTTCAAATTTTGCCAAATGGGCCCATTCATTTTCACTTGTTTTGAGTTTGCATTGTTGCCCACGTGCTCTAGCCTTGGCCATGTGTCCATATCTCATTTTTATTATTTAATTTGAGTTTTATTTGAATTAATTCATTTTAAATCAAATAAAATCACATAAAATCTAAGGCATTGATAACTAATGATTTTCTGGTTGTTTTAGGCTCCAATTACAGCTAGCTTTGCAATCAAATTCGCATCAAGGCATTAGAGCACATAAAGATTGGATTCAAGCCAAGTTTGGAAAGATTTAATGGAAGAATCAAATCAAATTCAAGAGCATTGATAGGGCAAGATTTGGACAAAGTTTGTTACCCTAATACAATACACATTACATAAGCAAGCAAAAGACACGAGAATCAGGGTTGGAAATCACTTGAGGCAGAATCAACTTTGCAAAAAATACAAAAAAATGTGACTTTGAAATCAAGGTTAGAGGCATTTTCAAGACCTGAGACGTATCCCAATTGTTTGCTGGCCATCTCCAGAAGCTAACCCAATCACAACCAGGCGTTTTCAAGCTTCCATACGCACTGTAAGTCCTTCGTAACATAGCTATGTTCTTGATTTCGTATTTCCAGATTCTTGCATCTATAACAAAAACTAATTGCATATTTTGATTCACCATGCCATTTGCAGTCTTTTGGTATCATTTAATTTCATTCATCTAACCTGTATTGTGATTCACCATAGCTAGGGTTTCAAGGTTTGGTTTAGGGATTTTCGTTTCAGGTAAAATCAGCCTTAGTGATGTCTATAGGTATGACCGGAAGAGGAAGGCGAGTTTAACCATGGCATCAGAAGGCATTTCTATGGCCTATAGCGGATTTTGGAATGTGCACAACTTATAGTGACGGCCTGTGTCCGTAGCTATAGGTATTACAGGGTTTTAGCAATGGACGGGGGAAGGGGACGAAGAGCTGTCACCTATCCATTGGCTGATTCAAACGAAGCGCTTTTTTTTTGTTTTTTATGGCCATTGAGTTGTTTTTTTTATATAATATATTGTTTGTATTATTATTAATAAAACAACAACACGCCCTAGCGGTTGCCACATAAGCCATAAAGGACCCAAAGGCTGGAGGCCAGGGGTTCGATCCCTGCCTCCAGCAATTTGTATTTTCTTCTTATTTTTCATGAGATTCAGTGTGCAAGCAAGTTCACAGTTCACCATACTCTCTCACCAATCAAAGCGCCAGATGGCCAGATGGCCAAATCTGGTGGTCAAGCTGGGAAGGTGCATCATAATCCAGTCAACGCAGGAGCATTGGATCCAAAAAGTCCAAACGGGCCAACTGCTATTGGGCCAACAAATTGCTACTAACACCACCCAAACCAGGCCCAAACTCTCTTTCCCTCACACTTTATTTATTTTATTTAATTGTTTTATTTTATTTAACTAATTTTCTAACCAATAGATTAATTTAATTTTTTATCAAAAATCACAAAAATACTTTTCATCCAATAAAAATTCATAATTTTATTTTTATTAATAAACACTAACTAATTAAATAGGTTTTTAATTCTAGAAAACTTTAATTTATTTTGTAAATATTTAAAATTAATTAGAGATCATTTAGGTTTTAATTCTAATTTAATTATTTTAATTTCTTTCTTAAAATAATAAAAACTCCAAAAACATGTCATTTATTATTTTTTTCATTTAATTAATTTAACTTAGTTATTTAATTTAGGACTTAATTTCTTTTCTTAAAATAAAAACAAAAAAAGGCATTTTCTTTTAAAAAGGGTCAAAACCCTAATTTGCATCTGATTTAATTTCGCGTCGCGCTTTATTTATTTTTATCCATATTGATGTATCTGCTTCCGGTATGTAATAGATAATTAGGACCTTTTATTTATTTTTACCTCTTTATTTTATTTTCAAAGGGTTGCTTTTGGTGATGTAAATACCCGACGCCTTGTAATTTAATTTCCGCACTTTAAATTCTGCTAATTATAACTGCTAGATGTTTGATAATAGGGTTTGCATGACAAGACTGAATGTTTAATCTTAAAATCAAATTAGATCACCCTTAACATGTGCAAAGATAAAATAACTGAAAACGACACACTCGCACATGCGCACTCTTAGGGTACACCCCACTTGGTTGCCTTCGTACACGGTCATTAAGTATAGGTCGCTTTAGAGGTCATCCTCTTGTCTAAAAGATCATAGTTGCCTCGAAACGGTTGCCTCGGATATTGTTGGCTAAAACAAATGATCTAAGACACTAGGGTTACCGCTAAAGCGTCTTAACGTTGCTTTAGTGATCGTATGGTCCTCATTCGAATTGACCCTCAAATTCCAACGATGATGCTACCTACTCACTAATAGTGGGATAGCATTGTCTAAAGGAAATTAGCATAGAACGATTCCTTTTTCGAGTAGGTAGATAGTTCTTAGATACTTGCTCATTCAAAATAAAACAAATTTTTCACACTTACACTCCTTTTCGAACAAAGTTTTCAAAACACTTCATTACACTCTTGAGGATAGAAGCAAGAGTTAAATCGAAGTTTTAAAACAAAAACTTTTTCAAACCCACAAGCACAAAGAAATTTTTTTTGAAAACAATGAGCAAGTACCTAAGAGCCCGTAGATAACTACGGATAGAAAGGGTGCTAATACCTTCCCTTTCTATAATCTACCCCCCGTACTCAGAAATATCTCAAAAAAAGGAATTTTTCTGTGCTTTTTTCCTTTCCTTGTTGGATAAAATAAAAGTCGGTGGCGACTCTTTCTTATCGCGACATTTTGCGAACACAAACGCAAAACGCAAACCAGCAAATTCCTTAAACAAATAGGGAAACACGTCCCGGTTCTGGCCACCGTATCACAAACAAGTAGAAAACCCTAATTCAAAGAAAAAGAGCATGAAAACAAACACTTTGCACACTTACACCTCTAGGGTTAACCTCGCTTGTTTCCTTGAGAATAATTAGTCATGTTACGCAAAGGTGGGATACTTTAGCAAAAACAATAAAAAACAAGATCATAGCCCCTCGATGACCCTTCAAATGTTGCCTTAATAAATGATCTTAGACCCTTACAAAAATTGATAAGGTATCCTATAATGTTGCTTTCTATGACTATACGATGACCCACGCATGTCCCTTCACATCCAATGACAGAGCTTCTTATCAATCAATGGTAAGATAGCAATATCTAAAGGAGGATGAAATGAACAAAGACTTTTTGAGTAGGTAGAACGTTCATAGTTGCTTGCTCACAACCATTTTCAAAACATCTTTCAAAACATCTTTCAAACACACCAACACTTTCAAATGAAATATTTTCAAAAGTCAACAATTTGTATGCATTCTTATAGAGACAGGAATTATTACAAAGTTCGCCTAAACGAAGGCACTTTTCAAAAATAATTTCAAAAAACCAATCACAAACACATTTTAAATAAAGAATTTCAAAGTGAGCTAGCAACTAAGAGCCCGTAGATAACTATGGATGAAAAGGGTGCTAACACCTTCCCTTTTCATAACCTACCCCCTGAACTCAAAAAAATTCTCAAAAGGTCTTTCCTGTTCTTTTCACCCTTTCCTTTATTGGATAAAAGAAAAGTCAGTGGCGACTCTTGTTATCCGCAACAATTGCGATCAAACGCAAAACAACCAAGTCAGTTCTCCCACCGTATTACATACATCATCTATCTGAATCACATGTGAAGGATCCATAATGTACCTTCTCAATTGAGATATCATGAAGATTCGCAAGTGACGGAGGTAAAGTAATCTAATAAGCTACCTCACCTATATTCTCAAATATATGATATGGACCAACGAAACACGGTATAAGCTTCCTCGATTTCAGAGCTCTACCAACACTTGTTACCGGAGTAACTCTCAAAAACACATGATCATCTTTCTGAAACTCCAAGGCCTTTATTCTCTTATCATGATAGCTTTTCTGACGACTCTGAGAAGCCTTCATTCTCTCTTGGATCATATTAATCTTCTTAGTTGTCTCTCGCATAATCTCAGGTCCGAGTACAACATTCTCGCTCGACTCATACCAATATAATGGAATTCTACACCTCTTACTCTACAACGCTCCGTACGGTGCCATCCCAATACTTGAATGGAAACTATTATTGTATGTAAATTAAATCAATGGCAAGTGACTATCCCAAGATCCTCCTTATTCTAGCACATAAGCCCTCAGCAAATCCTCCAAAGACTGGATAGTCCTCTCTATTTGATCGTCCGTCAAAAAATGATACGCAGAACTCAACTTCAACTTGGTACGGAAAGCATTCTGCAAACTTTTCCAGGATTCTGATGTAAACCCCGGGTCTCTATCCGACCCGATACTCGAAGGTATCTCATGCAACTTTACAATCTCTTTAACATACATCTTATTCAACTTTTCTATATGATGATTAATCTTTATCGACAAGAAATGAGATGACTTAGTCAACCTATCAACTATTACCCAAATCAAATCATTACCTTTATCAGTCTTTGGTAAACCCGACATAAAATACATAGAAACATTGTCCCATTTCCACTATGGAATACTCAAAGGTTGCATATACCTGTAGGCTTCTGATGTTCAATCTTCGCCTTCTTGCAAGTCGAGCAAGCATGCACAAACTTAACAATTTATTTTTTCATACCTGGCAACCAAAACATTTTCTTCAAATTCTGATACATTTTCGTAGCACCTGGATGAATACTCAAATCACTTCGATACCCTTCCTCAAGAATGCTCTTCTTAAGTTCTGGAATATCAGGGACACATATCCTATTACCAAGTCTCATCAAACCACTTTTGTCCACTCAAAATTCACCTTCGTTGCCTTGGTTAATCAATGTTAGTCGGTCCACTAAACTCAAATCAGACTTCTGTCCTTCTCGGATTTCTTCAAGAATTCCACTAGTTAGTTTTAACATTCCCATCTTCACACTGTTAGAAGTTTCTTCATATACCAAGCTCATATATCTAAATAGTTAGATCATCTCTAACTCTCGAACCATAAGCATTGACATATGAAAAGATTTCCTACTCAAAGCATCAGCTACTACATTTTCTTTACCAGGATGGTAACTCAAATCAAAAGCATAATCCTTCAACAATTAGAGCCACCTTCTCTGCCTCATGTTCAAATCCTTATAATAAAACAAGTATTTTAAACTCTTATGATCACTAAACACTTTAGATTTAGAGCCAAAAAGATAATGTCTCCAAATTTTCAACAAAAACACCACGGCCGTCAATTCTAAGTCGTGCGTAGGATAATTCCTCTCATGAACTTTTAATTGTCTAGAAGCATAAGTAACCACTTGTCCGTTTTGCATTAGAATACCACCAAGAACCATCTTAGAAGCATCATAATAAACTACAAAGGATCCATTTGGATTTGGAAAAATCAACACCAGAGCAGTCTCCAATCTCTCTTTCATCTCTACAAAACTTTCTTCACATGCAACATCCCACACATAACCTTAACCCTTTCGAGTCAACTGAGTCAATGGTAATACCAACTTAGAATATCCCTTAATGAATATTCGGTAGTAACATGCTAAACTAAGAAAACTTCAAATCTCAGTTTTATACTTCAGAGTCTCCCACTATAACACTGCGTCATCTTTAGAAGGATATACCGCAATTCCACCACTAGAAATCACATGGCCAAGGAAACTCACTTTCGTTAACCAAAATTCGTACTTTTACAATTTCACATACAACCTCATATATCTGAACTATTCAATAAGTCCCAAATCTTTCACAGTCACTTATCCATTAGGTTCACCTGAAATGATGAATGACTATCCTCTCGATAGAACGTCAAACATTTCACACACCATTAAGTGGTAAGACAAGTCTATCACATCCAACACGATCCCATCTACTATCAACAAGAGATTAAGGGTGATCATTTCCTAAATTTGTCAATAGGTATCCGACAATCATGAAGGTGCATAAACCATTGTTACTAAACTATAATAGTGTTTCTTTAGAACTTATGCTCAAAGCTACCTAAAGCACCATGGTCAAATTAATCTTCGCCACTCTAATCATTCTTACTCGACATAAGTTTCATCTCCATTTGCTTCTCCAAAATCTTTACATCATTCCTAATACGAAACATATCATTCCCTTAATTCATTAATTAACAACATATCTTACTTGACCTCATCTCAAACAAGTTGCAATAATAACTAGTTAAGCCCAAGAAGCTTCTAGCCTCTGTAACCGACTTCAGAGCCTCTCAATGTAGAATTGCATCTGCTCTGGATGGATCCTCATATAACATCATTCGAAACAACATGCTCAATAAAAATCCCTCACTCAAATAATAATCTACACCTTGACAACTTAGCATAGAGTTTCTCTACTTTTGACACTGTAATTCAAATTGCAACATTCAAAATTCCTTTATTCTTACTTAGATTAAATAATAATGTCCTCAATAGACACGGCAACAAACTAATCTAAATACTCTTAATCCCTACACAAGTTCCAAAATCTATCCTCTAACTATCCTCACCCTCCATCTGGATATGAAGGTAATCCGACCTTATTTTGATTTAACTGTAGACATACTTGCCTAACATCTGGTCCAATGAATCATCAATCCCCTGAAGTGAACATTTAATCTCAATCATTACCTTAATCAGTTGTCTGTAATCCATATACGACCTCATTAGACTGTTGTCATAGACATGCAAACATCTGAGCCTCATATCCTAAGAGTTATCCTACTCATTTAGCAGATAAAAACACCAGTCCTCTACTGTCACCAAACTCAGATCCACACTCTGGGGGAAAGTCACAAATGTCTTTAGGAAAAACATCAAGAACAACACAACACTGGCATATCACTAGCCATCCCATTGCTCTCTAGTCTCCAAGAAGCAAACATCAAAAATACCTGATTGTTCTCCCTCAAAGATAATTCTAACTAGACCGGCAGAGAAAAACCATGATTCCATACTCTCTTTAATTTTGAGAAAGAACATAGCTCCAACAACCCTTGCGCTCTTGCAACTTATTAGTATACTACACCAACTCTCATACCTGAAACATCTCAGAGGAGAAAAAGATTCTCCCACACTTGTTTCAAACCAACCTCTGCAGACAAAGAGTTAGAAAAACAAGCAAGTATCGGTAGTGTTTCACACACATGTCGCATACTAAGGAACATACATCATTAGACAACCTGGTCGGATGGACCGACCTGCACTGATACAACTAATGTAACACCCTTCTAAACCCAACGAAATATTCATAAATATTTAAAATAATATCAGAGTAATACAACAAAAGGGCATCATATTTTATTCATGAAATAATCATACGTGCTAGTCTTGCTCTATAACACAGGTTTTAAAAATTATTCATGACATATGTATTATCAATGTTTCACATACTTGTAGCGGAATCATAGTTCAAACAAGTTTCATTAGAAACATTTCATAGTGCCCCATGATTCACAGTTCACAATTCAACATAATTTAAACTCCATGGAAACAATTTAAATGTCATAACAAAACAAGAACAAAATAGTGTTCAGACCAAAGAGTTCTCGTCCCCGATGTTACATATCAGAGCAAGACCTTCTAGACTCAACAAAAATAAATCACACTCCAAATATATTCTTCCAATCCTTTGGGTACTACTCCTAATTCCCTACATGTTACCCATGTAGAGGCAACATTCAAGCAGAATGGATGAGTTTATCACAATCATTATATAAGACATAAGTAATAGACAAAGAAGAATAAACCAAAAGCATCACAACATAAACTCAACATTATTATATTCCAAGTGCAAGGATCATACAAATTCAACAACACAACATAACATCATCAATCCAAGAACCATTCAATGACATATAAGATTTAGTGCAAGGACAAAGACTCATGCATGTGGTACCAATTCATTTGATAGATATTGGACCATCACCCTCCAAAGAACCCAATAATAGGATCGATTCCCACTTGGAACCAGAGAAAATCATAGACAACCCAAATCCATACAATGGGATTGAGATAAAATCACTAGACCAATGTCTTAAATCATCAACACCAAATCACTGAACCAACGTCCTAAATCATCAAAATGGACAAAAGTTGTCCCATGAATGCATGATGCACAACAACAAATATAAATGACCACAACTAGTCATAGGCATCATCATTCATGTATTAATCAACATAATACATAAAACATCATCATGTATACTCATGTAATCATCATATATACTCATGTAATCAAATCATCATCATAACGTCATCACATAAACATATCATCATAGTTAAATAAATTGTCATTGCAATTCAATGTGGGGAACCTATTCTTACTCTAACTTAGGTCTATTAAAAATATTCCTAAGTCTCAATTTTATTTCACCTAATTATAGTATACTACGTTAGCTATGCCCATCTTCAAACAGAACTTCATTCTGAGCTCTAGAACTAAAGTTATGCTCGTTTCCAGATTTCAATCCAAACATTCCAGCTCTGCCTCCCATCGCCCAGCAAAACCCATCCATCGCCCGACGACACATTACAGAGACCAAAACCCAATTTCCTTCCTTGTCTCTCCCCAACTTCTCCTGGTGAAACACTGTCGCCCGACAAGACAGGACCCGTCGCCCGACGATCCTCTGCAAACAAGGTTTTCCTATTTACGATTCTGCACTGCATCAGACCAATTTTCCCTGCGATTTCATCATGTGACAGGTCATAAAACACTATCTAATCATAGTGAATCATCATCTAACAACAACTTGGTATGCTACATCAATTATACCTTAATTACGTGTCAAGATTCATCATAAATCCATCAATTCATCACCACAACAACACCAAATCACCATTGTCAATACCTAAGGAAAAATCCTACATCTATCTACCACTTAGATCAAACATAATAATCAGATAAAAACCCCTTACCTTATTTTTTCGAGTGATTGATTATGTTCTTCGTGCCTCTTACAGTGATTCTCCAACTTTTGGTTCCATAACTTCACTTTTCTCCACATCGTTAGTTCTCTTTCTTAACTTTTCACGATCGATTGTGAGAATACGATTACCTTTTCCTCTCTTATCACAAAGGACCCCTAATATCTTCCTAAATTTTCCTTACTTAGCCAACCGTAAATTGCCATCATGTCCTCACTCTTTCTTCTAATTACCAACACACCACTCTAATTAAAATAACCATTTAAATAATTATTCCTATTATTATATTCTCATTAATAATCCAAATAATTATTAAATAATTATTTAATCATTCTAATACTTCTAATCGTCATAATTCACATCATGCACAACCACATACCAACACATCACACATATAATCATATAAAACAATAACTTTTCACATTTACTCCTAATAATTCATTAAATAAATAACTTCTAAAAGTTGGGGAGTTACACTCAACACAACATCTCAAGAACATTTTATGATAGTAGCAGAACTTAAAAATTTAACATAACTTCTATTGTCTAAAAAAATAGAACTCAACTTTATTTAAATCATAAATTATCAATTGATAAACTCAACAACTCACAAAAACATAATCAAATAATCATGACTTAGTGTTACACTATCAGAGCGACAAACATAAACTAAACAGCGCAAAAAATTAAATAACAAAGAAATCCAACTTTGACATCTTCCAACACAAGAAACGACTAAGGATTCTCAGTCTCTACCTAAGTATCTGTACCACATGTGTAAAGAACAACACACAAAAATAGGGGGTCAGAATAGATTCACACATGTTAACAGAATATAAAGGATATAACAATTAGCATAATTAATCAAGCATACAAACCCATCCACAATAACAATCATTTAAAAATCCAATTATGTATGCAATATATTCATCTCCTTCACTCTAATGCATGTGGTACCAAAATTAGGATATTCAGAGGTGCGTTACGGAAATACCCAAATCGACACTAGACCAAAGTCCTAACTCGTCACTGGACTGAAGTTCTACTCGACATTGGACCGAAGTCCTAACTCGTCGCTGGACATAATTCTTACCAATCTAAAATTTACATGATGAATGAATGGTACACAAAGAAATGCAATACCCGTCTCAACATCCAACTCCAATACTTGTCCTTGGTTCCTCTCAAACTTAAAACTCATCATCAATACTCAATGCAACAAAAGGAAACATCAATATGTCTCAGCATAAACTCATCATTTTTCCTCATCGAGAGGCATTCATCATAAACTCAATATAATGATCAAAATTATATAACTATCTCATAAATACGCATCAAACAATATCAAATAGCATCGAATAAACATCAGAAAAAAAATCCAATAAAGAATCGAACCGAATGACAGTCAACCCATTAGGGTTGACGACCATCACCCTAATAGTCATCTCAATATATCCCTCTCTCAAAACCATCATCATTGTGATTCCCGGGCAAGGAGTATGCCCCCGAGACCATGACACTCGACCCGTCATCCTGCTGACACTCGTCAGCTTTCCCAATGCAGTGATAGTTGGCCCGTCACAAAAGTGACGTCAGACACCGTTGTGCAAAATGAAAAATTCTTCATTTTCACCATTAGAGAACTTTCGAAGCTCCAATATTGATTCCATAAGACCCAATACGCCCATAATTTCATCATACAACAATTATATAACAATTAACACATCTAATTCATACAAGTTGCATAATTATATTATTAATCACCCCTCAAATCATCATTATGTTCATCAAAACCCCAAACATATATTCAACATCATCATCAAATCATAAGTATGCACATCAATTCATATGAAATTAATTAATTAACACAACCTCAAAACATCATCACAACACATTGATTTATAGAGGTTTGCACAACCATCTCCAGATTCAAAACCTTATCAATGGTGGGAAAGGAAAAGAAACAAGGAAGAGGGTAAAGATCCCTCTCTATACTTCATGCATAATACACCCATAAGATGAATAGTTTCCCCCTTACCTTGAATTTGCAGCAAAATAAAGCTTGGCTATAGAGTTCTTCTTCCCTTCAAGTGCTTGCTGGATGCGGTAAAGTGGCAAGCAAAAAGTAAGTTATTAATTTACCGGGTGATATAGGTTATATCGTATCGTTTCCATAGAGATTAGTAAGAGGGAAAAACTATCGTTCAATAGTTTTAATCCTTCTAAGTTTGGAAAAGGGGTTTTGCAGAAAAAGTGTAGGAAAAGTAAATAAAATAGTAAAGAAAGCGATAAACAATCATCTGCAGCCTAAGAGAATTCATTCTCGAATTGTATTTCACTCTACCCATCAAATACTTAAAGTTGATGATCAATTTCACGCTACCTAAATTACTTGTTAATACCATCACGTATCGCTCACACTAAGGCTATCTCTAACGTAAAGTGATACATCACTCGTATTTCTCTCGTCGTCGATCTCTCAACCGACTCAAATAACCCGGGTGTATTTCATAATTGATACCTACATGAATATTAAACCTAAATCTATGTATAGAGTATAGGACCTAATAGATATTCATTTAAGACAGAGATTTGGGAAGCGTATGTCTACGACAAACCAAAAAAATGTTATTAAGCAAAAATCAAGAATAAACATCGATATTAATTTGTAAAAGAGATTTCATACAATCAAATGATCAAAAAATGTACATACAATAAGAGTAAAGATATACATATAACACCCACAATATGAATGATACATGGGGAAGAATGAGATGAATAGGAAACTTCTCATAGACAATTGACATGATGAACCACCCAATGATGTTGCTTGAACCTCTAAGCTACAAAGAATTAGATCAGAGCTCCTCCAAGAGGGAAAGAGATGATTAAAAACATAAAAAAATTGTTTCTAAACTATTTATACAAAACTGATCTCAGTAGACCGCGCTAAGCGGGCTACGTTTATTTAACACACTAAACCGCCCTAAACCACACTAAGTTCTTTATCCGTGCTAAACGGGCTCCAAAACTATGCTTCTGTCAAAATGTCAAAACGCAAGCAGTGTGCTACAAAATGCGTTGAGCGTACTCGCGCTTAGCGAGCTCTCATGGGCAAAACTTCTCAAAATAGGTCTTTTATTTCGAAAATGCGCTTCCGGAGCCGTGCCTTCGACACCTCATTCGTCGATGCTCCAAAATGAAACAAATACCTTCAAAATGAATGGAAAAACATCAAACGGTACACTATGTACACAAAAACACAAATAAACACAAACCAAACGTATTTACACAAAATTCAGGTTTATTCCACCGATATTAACAACAAAGAGTTGATAAGTGCAACAAAAAGTATATACAAAAATAACTATAATTCTCACTTATGAAACTCTCCCCAACTTGAACTTGCTTTTCCTCAAACAAGGCCAAACAAATCAAAGAACCAAAATTAATCAACCAAAATATCATGAATCAACAAGTTTTAAAACAAAAAATAAATGTATGGTTCAAACAAAAACGCATACGCAAGGTAAATACTTACTACAATCCTACAACGACAACATGTAAACGAAACATATCATAAGTACAAAAATCATACTAAACATTCTAAAACAAAACAAGCTCAATTATGAATCACACCTAGTAAAAATTGATCGATAGATGAAGAACACACAAAGGTGAGGGACAAAAAACACTCATCCATAATCTTGCAAACAATAGACTAAATTATACATTCATCCAAAAACTCATATTGAAAATACAAAGGCAAGAATCACAATGGATTTTTAAGGTTGTAATGTGGCTTGGTTAACAAATAAGGGATAAGTCCTAAAGCTAATCGAAACAAAAACTTGCCTTAACCTAAGGGAGTGATCAACTCACAAAGACTCAAGAAAAATAATTTCAATCAAACTTCTTCTTCATTCCAAATTTCAAACCAACACACATAAATTATTATCACAACATTATTCGAACTCTTTTTTTCAAAACTTTTCTCTTTTTTTTTATTTCTTTTTCTTTTCTTTCCTTTTCACTTTTTTCTTTCTTTTTCTCTTTCTTTCTCAACCTCATAGTAATACGCACAAGCACATAAACATTTCTCTCCCCAACTTGAATTTAACCATATCATAATGTGAATACTCCCTATTTTCTAAGGCAAGGTAAAAATTTAAACCATAAATCATAGTTGAGGGTTCAAGAAAACAAAGAATCAATGTCCATACAAAAAGTTAAACTAAACACTCATAGACAACCATTTAACAAAAACAACATGGACATCAACAAAAAAGTCTGAAGGGGTTACTAATGATCACACACTCACAAGATGAATTGATTATTTGGCCAAGGTAGTTATGCTCAAAATGAAACAAAAAATGTCTTGATAATTTTCATGCCTTCATACAATCTACACAAACAAAAGATTAAATATAATAAAATCCAGTTAAAACAAGAATGTGGCCTCCAGCATATATGAACAATGGAAAGCTTCCTCACATTTATGGGTAAAAATGAAACTAAAGTGATTCAAGTCATGAGCAAGTATTGCAAAAAGAATGAATGACATGGTAATTGTACAAATAAAAAGTTTCCTAAACATGTTATGTTATAGAAAATGATAGACGAGTACCTTACGAGTACCAACTTTAAAAACTATCATTACCATACATCCGCAAGTTGACACACTCAAAATCGAAAAATCACCAAAAACGACCTCAAGCCATCGAACCAAAATTTGAGTCCAAAACATAATAAAAGAATTAGTTAAAATAATACTATTGTTAATTACTAATACAAAGCCTTGGTAAAAGTGAGAAAAAGGAGAGCTATGTGAAATATTAAAAAGAATTCACTAGTGTAACTCAGGAGAGCGTGCTAAGAGGGCTTAACCACACTAAGTGCGCTACACTAAAAGCAGAAAAACAAGGACAACAACTTGCAGTCCAGCAGCACCCTCCACAATCACCTACATTATCCTTATTTACACATTTAAACGAAATTTACAACAGAAACACACTTACACAAGTTAAACACGACAAGCTTACAGAAAACCACAAAAAACAACAACATAAAGCAACTAATATAAAGATACTAAAAGAATGGGTGAAAATTGATTAAATAAGTTGTAAAGTTAAAATTTGAGAATTTTATAAGTAATCCGAGTACAACTTGTTTAATGAATGTTCACCACACTACCTAAGATAGAATGAAAAAGTAACAACAAAACAAAAACCGATAAAACATGCTTATTTTATGTCGTAAGCTCGACGCTTGATATTTACAAAACAACACATTGCTTCAGACAAGGAAAATGCTTCACTCCCGTCTTCGCTCAAATCTCTTCAAGTTCTAATCGGAACTACACATCTAACCACACATTGGAAAACGTGAAACAAAACAAGTATACTATATACAAATGTATAAATTACGTAAATGTACAAAATAAACAAGTATGGATAAAATTTACAAATATACATTATAAACATATTTACGAAACTTAAAAATGAAAATTATCGCGATGTAGTTAATATCAACACCAATCCTCGGAAATGGCGCCATTTTTGCTGGATGCAGTAAAGTGGAAAGGAAAAAGTAAGTTATTAATTTACCGGGTGATATAGGTTATATTGTATAGTGTCCACAAAGATTAGTGAGAGTGAAAAACTACCGTTCAACAGTTTCAATCCTTCTAAGTTTAGAAAAGGGGTTTTGCGGAAAAAGTGCAAGAAAAGTAAATAAAGCAGTAAAGAAAGCGATAAACAATCATTTGTAGCCTATGAGAATTCATTCTCGAATCGTATTTCACTCTACCCATCAAATACTTAAAGTTGCTGATCAATTGCACGCGACCTAAATTATTTGTCAATGGCATCACGTATCACTCACACTAAGGTTATCTCTAACGCAAAGTGAGACATCACTCGTATTTCTCTCATTGATAATCTCTAAACCGACTCAAATAACCCGAATGCATTTCATAACCGATACCCACATGAATATTAAATCTAAATCTATGTCTAGAGTCTAGGACCAAATAGATATTCATTCAAGAAAGAGATTCGGAAAGCATATGTCTACGACAAACCAAAATTCGTGATTGAGCAAAAAACAAGAATAAACATAGGTTTATTAATTTGTAAAAGAGATTTCATACAACCCCATGATCAACAAATATGCATACAATAAGAGTAAACATACACATACAACACCCACCATAGGAATGATACATAGGGAAGAAGGAGATGAATAAGAAACTTCTCGCAGTGTCAACACGATCTGAGACCTCCCATAACTAATCGACATGATGAACCACCCAATGATATTTCCTGAACCTCTATGCTACAAAGAATTGGATTAGAGCTCATCCAAGAGGGAAAGAGATGATAAAAACCTAAAAAATCGGTTTCTAAACTATTTATACAAAACTGATCTCATCAGACCGCGCTCAGTAGGCTCACTGTGCTAAGCGGGCTGCATTTATTTAACACACTAAACCGCCCTAAACCGCGTTAAGCGGGCTCCAAAACTATTCTTCTTCCAAAATTTCAAAACGCAAACAACGTGCTACAAAGTACGCTGAGCGCACTCGCGCTTAGAGGCCTTATGCGTGCTAAGCGGACTCTCCTGGGAAAAATTTCTCAAAACTAGTCTTTTATTCCGAAAGCACGCATCCGGAGCCGTGCCTTCGTCACCTTACTCCTCGATGCTCCAAAATTCAACAAATACCTACAAAATGAATGGAAAAACATCAAACGATACACTATGTACTCAAAAATACAATTAAACCCAAACTAAATGTATTTACACAGAAGTCGAGTTTATTCAATCGATATTAACAACAAAGAGTCAATAAGTACAACAAAAGGTATATATAAAATAACTACAATTTGCACTTATCAGTGCTCTCCTAGGGTTTTGTCCTTTACTCAACTCTTGGTCTTTTTCCCAATTTTAACATATTGTGACTTTTTATTTTTACCTCTACTATTTAAGTTAACCCAATTCTTTTATTTTGACTTACAACTTTCTTTCAACCCCCATTAATTCCACCTCACTAGTCTACTTTTAAAAATTTTATTTTCTCCCCAAAACCACAACTTTTTATTTTTCTCTATTATTTTAAATATTAATTAAAATGTAATACTAATTTCAAATAAAACTCAACTAACCAATTAAATAAATCAATTAAAGTACTCTTGAAACTCAAGTAAAATATTAAAAATGATAATATTTTAATATTTGTCCCTCATTCGGTTCTCCAACTCCCACATCACGCTTCCTCCAACAGGTCTACCCGTCATTACCTTCACCAAAGCGATCTATTTACCTCTCAAGTGTTTCGTTTCTTGATCCTCAATCTGCAAGGGTGATTCCTTAATAGTCACGTTATCTCTAACTTGAACATCATCCAATTAGATCACATGGGAAGGATCATGAACATAGTTTCGGAATTATAACACATGAAAGACACTATAGAGGTTCAAAAGTGACAGTGGTAAGGCAACTCGATAGGAGACTTCACCAAATCTCTAAAGGATATGATAAGGACCAATAAAATAAGGTGTAAAAAGCTTTTGAGAATTCAACATACGGCCAAAACACCAGTCATAAGAGTGACTCTCAAGAACACATTATCTCCCTTTTGGAAATCAAGAGCTTTTCTTCACTTATCAGGATAACTTTTTTCAACTCAGTGATGCCTTCATCTTCTCCAAAATCATCTCAACCTTATAAGTATTTTTCTAAACAATATCTGGTTCAAGTAAAACGCTTTCACCTAACTTATACAACCACAAAGGTGTCATACACCGCCTACCATACAAAGCTTTAAAATGTTCCATTTCAATCTAAAATTGTAATTTTTATTATAAGTAAACTCAATAAGTGGCAAATAATTGTCCCACTTACCTCCTTACTCCAAAACACAAGCTCTCAAAACATCTTCCAAAGAATGAATAGTCATTTTCGTTCGACTGTCTGTCTATGAATGGTAAGAAAAACTCAAATTTAACTTGGTTCCAAAGACTTCTTGCAAGATCTCCCAAAACCTTGACGTGAACCTCTGATCTCTATTTGAAATAATGCTCGAAGGAATTCCATGCAACTTCACAATCTCACTCGTGTAGATCTCTTATAACTTCTGCAATGGGTAACTGATCTTTATTAGAAAAAATGAGCCGACTTAGCAGTATATCCATAAAAACCCAAATTGAATCACTTCTTTTTGTGGTAATTGGAAAACCCACTACAAATTTCAGAGATATTATCCAACTTCCACTTAGGAATACTAAAAGTTTGCATCAATCTAGACAAATTCTGGTGACCGATCTTCCACTTCTGATAAGTCAAACACGCATACACAAACTCTGATACATATTTCTTCATGCCTAGTCACCAAAAAAATTTCTTAAGGTCTTGATACATTTTCATAGCTCCTGGATGAATACTCAACCACTCTTGTGATCCTCTTTTAGAATTTTCTTCTTGAGCTTCGACAAACCTGGCACACAAACTCTATCCCGAAACCTTATAATACCATTATCAAACACATTAAAGTTCACTTAGTTACCTTGATCAATTAGTACCAATCGATCAACCAAACCCAAATCGAGCTTCTAACCTTCATTAATTTCTTCTAGAAAACTGTTAGTCAATTTCAGCATACTCTACTTCACACTCTACAAAGTCGTCTCATACACCAAGCTAAGATCTCTAAACTGCTCAATTAAATCCATTTCTTAAACCATTAGAGTCGACATATACAAACACTTCCTACTTAACGCATCTTCTACCACATTAGCTTTACCAGGATGGTAACTTAAATCAAACTCGTAGTCCTTCAAAAATTCTAGTCGCCTATTCTCCTTTATATTCAACTCTTTCTGATCGAACATATACTTTAGACTTTTATGATTACTGAAAAAATTCCAACCTCGAAACATATATATAATGTATTTAAACTTAAAGGACAAAGAATACTGCTACCAACTCCAAATCATGGGTATTATTATTCCTCTCATGAGTCTTGAGTTGTCTAGAAGCATAAGCTACAACTTGTCTCTTCTTCATATGTACACCCCATAAAACCATCTTAGATGCATCACAATAGATCACCAAAGATTAACCCGCTTCTAGTAGGATCAAACCTGGAGCCAACGTCAATCTCTTCTTCAGCTCTTGGAAAATTTCTTCCAATGAACATTTCTTGCATAAGCTTTCCATTTCCAGGTCAACTGAGTCAAAGGAAAATCCAACTTGAAAAGACTTATATAAACCTTCTTTAGTAACCAGCCAAAGCCGAAAATCTCCTTTTCTCTGTAACCAACTTAGGATTTTCCCACTGTAATGTTGTGTCTACCTTAGACAAATGAATTGTTATTCCAGCACTGAAGATTACATGACCAAGAAAACTTACGTCTCTCAACCAAAATTCACACTTGGACAACTTACCATACAACGTCTTATCCTTCAAGGTATTCAACACAACTCTCAGATGTTCTGCATGCTCTTTATCTGACTTGGAATACACTAGAATATCATATATGAACACCATAACAAACTGATCCAAGTAACGATGAAAAATAATATTCATATACTCCATGAATACTCATGGCACATTAGTGATGACGGGCTATCAGTGCATGTCATTTAGCAAGAAAAACTGTCAAATTATAATAAGAATTGAGCAGTATAGAAGCATTTAAGTGATAAAACTGAAATAGGTGCTTTTGGGTGAAAAGAGGATTTAGTGTGAAAAGTGATGGAAAAAGGATCAAAAACACGCTGAAGTCACTAGAAATCACATGCCCAATACACGCCCACACTGCACTGTAACGTGCATGCGCTGGAAATTTGTGTGTATGCATGGATGAGCTGATTGGACAAGGTTTCTGTGTTGGTAAGTGGTGTGGCCGCATTGGAACACTTGTGTGGCACATTTTCAGTGGCTATAAAAGGGAAATAAAGAAAAGAAAAAGGGGTTCGAGTGTCAGTATGAAAATGGGCTTTTGTAGGACGATTTTACATCTTTTGGAGACCATTGAAGCTATTGGAGAGCTCTTTTTCAGGGATATTTTATGCTCCTCTCATTTATGCTATTGGTAGTGTTGTAATTTGATATGATTAGCTAAATTCTCCCTATGTTAGGTCAAATTTGATGATGAAATAATTTTTTGTTGATTTAGACATATGACCGGTTGATGTTGATGTTATTGTTCTGACTTATTATTATTAATCAGTTAATATTTATGCTCATTTCTTTTCAATTGTTATAGTTTTGAATTGATTTGAATAGTAGTCACTACTGACCCTTGGGCTATTTATCTGAAATACTATATGTAGCGGTGAAAATCGGAGATCAAGCTATTAATTAACTTGACTCACAAAAGCAAGAGTCGCCACCGCGCTTTATTATTTCCAAGGGAAAAGGGAAAAGAGCGAAATAAAACCCTAAAATATGCAATGTAAAATAATATTTAAAAATAATAATAATAATAATAATACAATGCGTTTTTGAAAGAGATCGAGAGTTCGGGGGTTGGTTATACAATGGGAAGGTATTAGCACCCAATGCATCTGCGGTACTCCGCAGGAACCTTTTGAAATATCTGTTTTTGGTTAAAATTGTTTGTTTGATTAAAATGGTTCGTTTGGCTAAAAATCGGTGTTGGAAAGATTTTGAAGATACGACGACCTAGTGTCGAAGTTTTGACTTAAAAGGGGGTGAGTTTTAAAAATGGAGTCTTTTGGGAAAATTATCTTAAGTTTAGCAAAATAGTAAACAAGCAAAAAAATGAATGAAAGGGTTCGCGCAATCGTATGAGATATGTTCGGTGACATGAAGTCAACAAATTTAATTCTTTCCCTTGGAGTAAGCAAAATAAAATGAACATCAAAATATAAACATTCAGAAGTTCATAAGAAAATAAATCTGACAAAAACAAATTAATGATCAAGAGGCACCGAGAAATTGAAATGACAGAAATATATAAATAAAAGGAATATAACTAATTATCTAAAGAAGTTATTCGAACTAAATTAAAGATTACTTACTAAAATAATTCTAAACTAATTACAAATTCTAAGGTTATAAAAAAATCTAGTATTATTGAATTTTATCTAAACTAAACTAAAGTTTTAAAATTTAGTAAGTTGAATCTAGATTAAATTAAAATCCTAAGGTTACTAAATTAAATCTAAAACAAATGAAAATTCCAAAGTTACTAAACTAAATCTAAATCAAATAAAAATCTAAAACTACTAAACTAAATTTAAATCAAATAAAAACTCTAAAGTTATTAAACTAAATAAAAATTATAAACTTATTAAACTAATTTTAAATCAAATAAAAATTATAAATTTACTAAACTAATTCTAAATCAAATAAAAATTCTAAAGTCACTAAACTAAAACTAAACAAATAAAATTCTAAAGTTAACTAAATAAAATCAAATAAAATTCTAAAGTCACTAAACTAAAACTAAACAACTAAATTCTAAAGTTAACTTAAATAAAATCAAATAAAATTCTAAAGTTATTAAACTAAACTAAAACAAATAAAATTCTAAAATTTACTAAATGAAATAAAATTCTAAAGTTATAAAATAAAACTAAAACAAAGTAAAATTCTAAAGTTATTAATTATGATTCTAAATATTTTAAAGTTATAAAATAAATCTAAACTAATTAAAAATTCTAAATTAATACTAAACTAAATCTAAATATAAGATTTACTAATATTTTTTATTTTTTTTTCAAGAAAGAAAGGAACCATATTTGTTATGTTTTCTCTCTAACAATACATCAAAATATTATGTCACAATCTCAAAATTAGCACACCAAAATCTCTTGGAACTCTAATGCAAAGTGAAGCATCTTCAATTAATGGATTGAAATGAATATTCAAGTGAATGAAGAAACAAAGTTAATATACGATACCTTTCATTATTTCATACACCATTTGTTTCCCCCATTCCATGGTGCTGCAAATCTTTGTTAAGATAAGATGGTAATGCCATTCCATTATGCGCTTCTAAAGAACTTGAAGAAAATGTTGGTGGTGTTATTGTTGAAGAGCTTGATGAAGATTGTATTGGTGATGATGGTGATGGTGGTGGTGGAAAATTCATAAAGTATTCATCTTTTTGATGAATTCTCAAATGGGTATGTTCAAATAACAATTTAGGATACATAGTTTCTAACATCAATCTAGTAACAAAACACAACAAAATATTCTCCTCCAACCAAACAAGAACCTATGTTACAAGAACAAAAGTCCTAAAAATCTAAACTTTATACAAATTTCAGACAAGTAAAAACAAAGTACAGTACTAGGATGTTTACTTCTAACATATCTATTGGCTTAAAATCACTTCAAATGAAAATAGTGATGCAAGTGAAAAAAAATGATTTTTTTCTTTTTTCTTATTTGGGTTTTTGCGAAAATAACTTGAAGTTAACTCACCTAAGTGGAACACCATTTAAGGTGGTTTTTGAAACTGAAGAGCAATGGTTTTTTCTTCTTCAAAAGGTTTGAACTTTGAAGAGAGAGAGAGAGAGGGGGGGGTTTTCGCGGAGAGAGAAATTGAAGGGGTTTATTTACTGTGTGTTTTTTTTGTTACAAAGAACATGAAGATTCTTAAATAGAGAAAATGAAAAGGAATATTGTTTTCAGATTTAATCTGATCCGTCCAAAATAAATTCAATTTACTGATCCGTAACTTTTGTTAGTAACCAATAGGAATCAAGCACAGTGTAAATAATATTTTTTTGTGACCAAATAGCCCTTAAATGATAAAAATAACCAAAAAACTAAATGTATTAAAATTAACTCAATTTAAAATGATTTTTTTGAATATTTTATGAATAAAAAATAAAGACCCAAAATGACCGAAAATGATAAAAAACGGACGAAAATTTATCCAAAAAAATAAAATGAACACATTAAAATAATCTACATGTCACAAAGATTAAAGAAAAAATATTCAAGAAGTCAAAAATCAAAAATAAAATAATAATAAAAATATCAGACTAAACAGACGTTTAAGGTTAAAAACGAGACTTCGAACTGTACCGAAAAAATAAAGCGAGCATACCGTCATAACCTACGCGAAACGCAGATTCATAAAATGATCGGTAAAAGGTGAAAACTTGAAATATTTTCTCGCTAATTTCCCGCATAGTGTCGAATCGCTTTTAACAGTCTGTCTATAAAACCAAAATATTTTTATTATTGACATATAAACAACTTGGAGCAATGCAACAAGTGAGTAAATAGATAAAAATGCATGAAGCAAAATGTCGGGTATTTTACAACTGAAAGACGATGCAAACTGACTTTTTCTGATCAACTTAAATACGACTAATGATGCAAAATGTGATGAATGAAGATATTTACTAATGATCGTGACCAAATGACAAAATATGGTATGAATGTGCGACTGAAAAAATTAGGGGCGAAATTAAGGGTGCAACGGTGTGCCTTGATGAATCAGTCTTCGAGAATCCACAATCAACCATACTTCTGGCTTGGGAGACTCAAAACCTTAATTGGGGCGCGACACCTTATGCTCTTGATTCAGACCTGTCTCTGCACATGAAGCAAAAGGAAACATGAACATACACCTTTGTATGCGATTAGAAATTAGTGATACATAGGCTAAAAATGTTCAAAACACTTGACAATCTTCGCATAGTCAAAGCTCGAAGGTGAGAGGTTAAAACCAACCGTATTTCGTGACCTTGACTTATCTTTAAAAAAAATGCAAAAATAAAAATGGGATTGAAATTCTGGCTGCAGATACTCAATGTCACGTTCAATGTTATGACACCGTATCTGACTTACTATATGACAGTAAATACAAAAGCAATAAAGAACACAGTCAATTGTTTACCCAGTTCAGTGTGCAACAACACCTACTCTGGGGGCTACCAAGCCAGGGAGGAAATCCACTATAAGAGATGTTAATTCAGGAATAAACCAACCAGTTTATCTCCTTCACTTAAGACCTACCCAATGCAATTCCAATCTAAGTACAACTTAAACCTGAGTTCCTACTCACTCCCCCTCAATCACAGTAGTGATACATAAAACAATTTGACTTAAGAGTTGATGAAGACACTCTTCAAAAACAAACACTTGATTAAGCTTCACAGCTTTTTAATCAAGCAACACAATCACTCTTGCTTCACAGCTTTGAGTGATCCACACAACTAACTTGACTCTGCTTCACAGCTTTAGTCAAGGAACATTCAAACACTCTTGCTTCGAAGCTTTGAGTGCTACACAACCCTTACAATTAGAAACCTATTCCAAGTCACTTATCACAATGATAATTGCTTGGAGTACAATAATCAAACCTATACAGATTACAAATGATCTTCTGATCAATAAAAAGGGATGCCTTGCAAAACAGCAGCTCTGTTGAATATATAGCAGCTGCAACTTCAGTTAGGGTTTCCACAAAAACCTAGGGTTAATTCCGTTTGACCTAAAGACCAGGTCACAGGACTTTATTAACCAGGTTAGGGTTGAGCTAGGTTACCCCTCAGAAAACGCAGGATTCTATTCAGGAAAGATTGAGTTATTTTCCTGAAAAAACTCAGACTTATCCAACCTGCAAACCTGTTAGTTCAGAACAGGATGTCATAACATCTGTTATGACATCTGAGAAAACCTGTCTACTGATTTAGCAAAATGTGATCATTTTGCAAAATGCTCAGATACACACTTATAAACATCAGTACTTGAATTACAATATTTTTCTGCAAAGGTACCTAATGAGTCAGTACAAACTAAACTAGAATGTTATGACATCAGTCATGACATTCACACATACACTTGGGTTTTAATGCAAGCCAATACCTAAACAACTACAAACTCCCCCTTTGGCAGATTTTTGGCTAAAGACCCTAAGCAATCAGAGATAGATAGCAGCAGAAATAAATGACTGCAGAAAAATAGAATGTCTAATTGAGCAAGTACATATGAAGTACCAAAATATTCTCCCCCTCTTTAGCCACAAATGGGCCAAAGATACATGTTCATAATTATTATACAGTTATCCAAAAACAATTAATAAGAGCAGCAGCAGAAAAAAAAAGAACTGAACACACTTCCAAACTCCACCAGATATCAGCACCAACCAGCAACACCACCAAACAACAACCAACCTTCAAGCACTGTCATCAAACTCAGAGGAGCTAGTTTCTTCAATGTTGAGATGACCTTCAGCTTCTACACCTTCTTCCCTTCTATTTTCTTCAGCTTCCTCCTTTTCTAGCCTGGCAATTAGAATTTCTAGGGTCCTTTTTCTAGCATCCAGCTCTTTGCAAGTTTCTTTTAAAACAGCTATGACATCTGATGTCTTGGACTGGGTCTTCACAGACGATGTCTCACCTGATGTTATGACAATGTCTGGAGCATGAGATCCCTGAAACAGTTTGTAGTGCAAGCCAAGGGCAGGAGCTCTTTTGCAGACTGTATCTCTTGCCACAAGGACATCAGGATATTGTGCAAGGATGATTCCACAAAGGAGGGAGGGAAAGGCAATTGGTCCTTTGACAGCATAACTGCCAGCATGCTTTAAAGTTTGTTCAAAGATGTACCTGCCATAGTCAAAAGCAGTCTTGGTTCCCACAGCATAAATAAATCTCCCCAATCCTGTGGAGATAGTTGATTTATGATTTGTAGGCACCCAGTTGGCTGCACCTATTTTATGCAAGATGGCAAATTTCATGCTGAGTTTACTGGCATTCAGCTTGCCTTTCAAGGGCCAGCACTTTACTTGCCTAGCTGTGATGGTTTGACAAACTTCATTGTCAGTTGCCTCCAGATCAGGACAATCCTCATTTGTTCTTCCAAGAAACTTGTTGATTTCTGATGGAGAGAACTTGACCCTTCTTCCTCTAACAAAAACACTTTCAAAGTCAGCTGACCTTCCATCAGCACAATCATTAGACAAGTTCACTACAAACTCCTTGACCAGATTTTCATAACATTTGTTAAATTTTATCACTGTCTTCATTAGTCCAGCATTCTTGATCAGGTCCATGATGTCTTTGCATTCCAAGGCATCATTGTTGAGTTCTCTCTCTAAGGATATTCTCTTTAAGCAAACATACTTCCATCTGTTTGCATTGTCAGGATGATGAAAAGAGATGTTGTCTGTTGGGACTTCAGGCACTCTAGAAATTTTGCTAGAGGGGAGCTTCCTTCTGATAGGAGTTTCTTCAATATCAATCTCAAATTCTGATTCCTCATCAGAATCAGAAGATTCAGGTTCTTTTCTCTTCTTAGAGATTGGTTGTCTAGCAGTATGCACCTGGGCCTTCTTCCCTTTTGTCTGAATACTTTTCTCAGCCATGCCTTCAGCCTTGGATTTCTTAGCATTAGGTTTATCATTCTGACTACTTTTTCTTTTCATCAATCTCCTAGCTATGCTAGGGTTCACATTAGCAATCAGATCATTATCTGAGTAATCCTCATCCACATCAATGATAGGTGGATCAGCAGCCTTTTCTGAAGGGTTCTGAATGTTGTCTTTTTGTGTCACAACATTCTCAGTGACATCTACATTCTCAGAAACTTCCACATTTGGACTTTCTGATTGATTTAAAGGGACAGAAATCCCCGGTACAGATTGGTTTCCACTCAGTATACTAGTCACCAGCCTAGCAATAGCTTGATGAACTTGAACTGATCCTTCTCTATTTGGTACAGAAGAAGAAGGATGAGAAGAATTACCAGAGGTTGTAGCTTGAGCTCTTCCTGCATGTCTGGTTCTGAGCTTTTTGACTTTGGCTGGATCAGTTGCCATTTCTCTGAGAGGAGTGACCTCAAGAACTTCAGATTCTATGCATGTGGTGATTGCCCTAGAATCTTGTTCAGATGATGACGATGAGGAGGATGACGAAGTCGCCATGGTTGAAGACGATGTCTGAGACATTTTGATTGACTTTGAGTAATGGTAGCAGTTTGAGAAAAATCTTTGATTGAGAGGAGGAAACAGGTTGCAAGGACGAGAGAGGTAGGGGGTAAAAGGGAGTCTTTTCAACTTCTTAAAGATTTTGAAGGAATTGTGAAAGTATATGATTAACCCACTAAAGATAGACTTAATAAAATTAATTCCTTCAACCTTTGTTTTAAGCAAAATTAATTGCTATAATTTCTTATGTTGGTGAATACCCAACCTGCCCCTCAAATTTTCAAGTTTATTTCCAACAAGAGCCTTGGTAGAAGAATCAGTCAGCTGAAGCTTAGAGAAACTATGTTCCAGTTTAAATGACTTCTTCTCTTCAAAGTCAATAGGGTTCAAGGAAATGTTGATTGTATTCAGATTGTCACAACACAATGTCACAACATCTTGTGTAACATTGTACTCAGGGAGCATCTGTTTTGACCAGATGTTTTGAGAACAGTTTTTCCTAGTAGCAACTATTTCCGCACAGTTTTGACCAGATGTTGATTCTTGAATAATTTTCTGTTTGTCCAGTCCATTTTGATGGAGAGTTATAGGAGAGGAGACTTCAAGCCTCATTTCTTCAGGGAAATAGAATTTATTAGACTTGTTATTTCCAACATCCTTGTCAAGATGACTTATGGTTCTGACAACACATCCTTCTTCAAGTTTATTTGCCACATCACAGATATTATCAACCTGTAGTTTTGGAGTTCTTCTGACTGCTTCCATAGAAATAGCTCTTTTCATTCTTCTTAGATGAAGGGGACCAAGCTTATGCTGCCACAGTTTCATCTCTTTTTCTTCTTTGAAAATTGGACACATAGTGGAGATATCAGTGTTCTTAGGCTGCCATAAGTAGCAGTTATCTTTGGATCTGATTCCTCTCATTACAACTTCTAGTTCTTCATTAATTACTATACATTCAGATCTTGAGAAGTTGACCTTGAATCCTAGATCACATAATTGACTGATACTAATGAGATTAGCAGTCAGCCCTTTTACCAGCAGTACTTTATTCAGACTTGGAACTCCAGGGCAGTCCAAATTACCAACTCCTTTGACTTCACCTTTAGCACCATCTCCAAAGGTCACAAAACTGGTGGTGTGAGGCATAACAATATTGAGGAGATTTTTGAATCCAGTCATGTGTCTGGAACATCCACTGTCAAAGTACCAGCCTTCCTTTGCAGACACTCTCAGGGAAGTATGGGCTATCAGGGCAGTAGCCTTTTTCTTCCAATGAGGAGTATGTGGTACCCTTTTTGGCTTAGGTTTAGCACCAGAGTTTTGATTAGGGTATACATGTAATTTGAAGCAGAAGGGCTTTATGTGTCCATACCTCCCACAATGATGACATCTCCATCTTTGGTATTTTTTCTTCATGTATTTCTGATGTTGAGAGTTATGCTGAGACATCTGCTTTGACAATTGTTTAACATGCCTGATCTTCTTGTCTGCACCAGGTTTCTTAGCTTCCACAAATCCCAGACCAGATTTGTTTCCCACATTTTGTCCCACTTGTAGGATCTCTTCCAATTTATCTGATCCATTGGTCAACATCTTGACAGATTTTGTCATTTGGTTCAGTTGTGAGTTCAGTAATTGAACTTCCCCTTCTAGGTGACTTATAGTTTCAAGATCTGCCCTTTTTTTCGCCTCCAGCTTTATAATGAGTTTTGATTGTTTCTCATTCTGCACACAGACTTCAGCACTTCTGATACACAATTTCTTGTAGGTATTAGCCAGTTCTTCAAATGTCACTTCTTCATCACTAGTGTCACTTTCAGAAGTACAAACACTAGTTAGAGCAGTAACTAGTTTGGCAGATTCTTCTTCAGAATTACTTTCTGAATCATAGTCAGACCAAGTAACAGTCATTCCTTTCTTTTTTTTCTTAAGAAAGGTAGGACATTCAGCTCGAATATGTCCATATCCTTCACATCCATGGCATTGAATACCTCTGCCTTGGTTTCCCTTATCTTCTGACCTTGGTCTTCTGCTGGAACTGTCAATGTCAGAGGGAATTTTATGAACATTAGACCTTGACTTTGGATCCATTCTTTTGATGAGCTTGTTGAACTGTCTTCCAAGCATGGCAATAGCTTCTGATATATTTTCTTCTTCATCCTCCTTGTTTTCAACATCAGTGTTGGATACAAGTGCTATGCTTTTGTTCTTCTTGTCACCATTATCAGTGATCCCCATCTCAAAAGTCTGAAGATACCCAATAAGTTCATCCACTTTCAACTTGCTGATGTCCTGGGCTTCCTCTATGGCAGTTACCTTCATTGCAAATCTTTTAGGCAAGGATCTGAGAATCTTCCTTACCAGTTTTTCTTCTGACATCTTTTCTCCAAGTGCTCCTGAGGTGTTGGAAATCTCCAAGATGTTCATGTGAAACTCATGAATGGTTTCATCTTCCATCTTTTTTAGATTCTCAAACTTGGTGGTCAACATCTGAAGCCTTGACATTTTTACTTTGGAAGTGCCCTCATGAGTAGTTTTGAGAGTGTCCCAAACTTCCTTGGCCAGTTCATATTGATGTACTAGTATGAAGATGTTTCTATCAATTCCATTGAACAAGGCATTTAAAGCTTTTGAATTTCCAAGGGCTAAATCATCTTCTTCTTTACTCCAATCTTCCTCAGGCTTCAGACTGATTGTCCCATCTTTCTCAGTTATGGTGGGATGAATCCATCCTTTGTCAGCAGCTCTCCAAGCCTTTTTGTCCAGAGATTTTAGGAAGGCAATCATACGAGGTTTCCAGTAGTCATAATTAGTTCCATCCAGAATGGGTGGTCTATTTCCAAAAACTCCTTCTTTGTCCATAGTGCCAGAAAGTGATATCCCTAGATCTCACCCAGTAATACAGGCAGGGTGCCTGCTCTGATGCCAATTGAAATTCTGGCTGCAGATACTCAATGTCACGTTCAATGTTATGACACCGTATCTGACTTACTATATGACAGTAAATACAAAAGCAATAAAGAACACAGTCAATTGTTTACCCAGTTCAATGTGCAACAACACCTACTCTGGGGGCTACCAAGCCAGGGAGGAAATCCACTATAAGAGATGTTAATTCAGGAATAAACCAACCAGTTTATCTCCTGCACTTAAGACCTACCCAATGCAATTCCAATCTAAGTACAACTTAAACCTGAGTTCCTACTCACCCCCCCTCAATCACAGCAGTGATACATAAAACAATTTGACTTAAGAGTTGATGAAGACACTCTTCAAAAACAAACACTTGATTAAGCTTCACAGCTTTTTAATCAAGCAACACAATCACTCTTGCTTCACAGCTTTGAGTGATCCACACAACTAACTTGACTCTGCTTCACAGCTTTAGTCAAGGAACATTCAAACACTCTTGCTTCGAAGCTTTGAGTGCTACACAGCCCTTACAATTAGAAACCTATTCCAAGTCACTTATCACAATGATAATTGCTTGGAGTACAATAATCAAACCTATACAGATTACAAATGATCTTCTGATCAATAAAAAGGGATGCCTTGCAAAACAGCAGCTCTGTTGAATATATAGCAGCTGCAACTTCAGTTAGGGTTTCCACAAAAACCTAGGGTTAATTCCGTTTGACCTAAAGACCAGGTCACAGGACTTTATTAACCAGGTTAGGGTTGAGCTAGGTTACCCCTCAGAAAACGCAGGATTCTGTTCAGGAAAGATTGAGTTATTTTCCTGAAAAAACTCAGACTTATCCAACCTGCAAACCTGTTAGTTCAGAACAGGATGTCATAACATCTGTTATGACATCTGAGAAAACCTGTCTACTGATTTAGCAAAATGTGATCATTTTGCAAAATGCTAAGATACACACTTATAAACATCAGTACTTGAATTACAATATTTTTCTGCAAAGGTACCTAATGAGTCAGTACAAACTAAACTAGAATGTTATGACATCAGTCATGACATTCACACATACACTTGGGTTTTACCAAAAATGCAAGCCAATACCTAAACAACTACAGGGATCTTAGGTCAAAAATTGGGGTACAACAGCTGCCCCTATTTAAGTTTCTTCTATCTGGAGATATGAAGATTGGGATCTTCATTTCGACGAGATTGAAGGGACTTAAATATAGAATACATAATTTTTGGCCTTAAGATACCGCGATTATGTTCATGATATGATACGAATGTAATGCTCTGAATTTTATGGGGAATGACGCCATATGAGACAGACTATGCTGGAGAAACCAAGCACATTATACAGTAATTCCACGGGAGAAGAGATTATAACTCCACTAGGGAACATATTCATAGACTTCAAATGAGAGACTCTTATTAGAGAATAACTTGAGGGAAGAAATGAATGATTTACATCAGTACGGAGATTGGAAAAGGTAATGATTTACATCAGTACTGTGACTGGAAAAGCATATGATTGACATCAGTACTGTGACTGGAAAAGGAAATGATGGACATCAGTACTGTGACTGGAAAAAGGAAATGATGGACATCAGTACTGAGACTGGAAAATGATTGACATCAGCACTGTGGCTGGAAAACAAAATGATTGACATCAGCACTGTGACTGGAAAAGGAAATGATTGACATCAGTACTGTGATTGAAAAAGGAAATGATTTACATCAGCACTGTGGCTGGAAAACAAAATGATTGACATCAGCATTGTGGCTGGAAAACAAAATGATTGACATCAGCACTGTGGCTGGAAAACAAAATGATTGACATCAGCACTGTGGCTGGAAAACAAAATGATTGACATCAGCACTGTGGCTGGAAAACAAAATGATTGACATCAGCATTGTGGCTGGAGATAAACATCTCTGATTTCTGAATTTTACCAAGAACGGTAACACATTTCTTCTCTAACCAAGATATCGCTTGAAAAGGATAAAATAACAAACTTCCCCACGAGACTTTTCCGAAAGGGATGCCATTTGCTGAGTAAACATTATTGTTGGGGATACACAAGCTGCTCAAATAAAGAGGCCGCCACTTGCTTCCTTTCAAAGGTGTCAATAACATACAAGCTGCTCATGAAGAGACCGCCACTTGCTGTCTTCAAAGAAAATTAAAGCATACAAGCTGCTCATAAAGAGTCCGCCACTTGTTGTCTTCAAAGAATATCAAAGCACACAAGCTGCTCATGAAGAGTCTGCCACTTGTTGCCAATAACCCACAAGCTGCTCATAAAGAAGCTGCCACTTGCCGTTTTCAAGGGAACAATAACACACAAGTTGCTCAAATAGATAAGCTGCCACTTGCTGTCTTCCAAATAATACTAACGTACAAGCTGCTCATGAAGAAGCTTCCACTTGCCATTTTCCGTACAAGCTGCTTATGAAGAGACCGCCACTTGCCGTTTTCAAAAGAAAAATAACGTACAAGCTACCCATGAAAGGACTGCCACTTGCCGTTTTTCGAGGTGTCAATAATATACAAGTTGCCTCGTGAAGAGACCGCCGCTTGCTGTTTGTCAAGAGTATCCATAACACACAAGTTGCCTCATGAAGAGACTGCCGCTTGCTGTTTGTCAAGAGTATCCATAACACACAAGTTGCCTCATGAAGAGACTGCCGCTTGCTGTTTGTCAAGAGTATCCATAACACACAAGTTGCCTCATGAAGAGACTGCCGCTTGCTGTTTGTCAAGAGTATCCATAACACACAAGTTGCCTCATGAAGAGACTGCCGCTTGCTGTTTGTCAAGAGTATCCATAACACACAAGTTACCTCATGAAGAGACTGCCGCTTGCTGTTTCCCAAAAAGATACCCATAAAATATCGTGAAGATATTGCTGGAGGTGAGAATCAATAATTTCATCGAGGATGGAAAAACTGCTCATGAGGAGACCGCCATTTGTCGTAGAGAAATCAGAAATAATCAAACTGCTCAAATAAAGAGTCAGTCGCTTGTTGTCATGTCGATATTCCAGAAGAAGGTTGTGATAACACTGCTGGGGAATAAAGTTCATCTTCAATGGGGAACCATGAATAAATCCTTCTTGAGGAGACCAAGTATTTACGCTGCAAAATAAATGCACTCTCCATCTAGGTTTCACGGCCTAGAGAGATCCACAGGGTATCGTTCACAAGAAACAAAGCTCAATCCAGGAATAAACTGGAGAGAAAACAGTCAAACAAGACTCCACCCAATGAGGAAATAACTCAAATGGGGATTTATCCTATCCAGAGATGGAAAAGGAAAGCTAAAGCAAGATTCTTCCACGAGAGTTAACTCAGTGGGGAATGAGAAAGGAGGCGCACTTTCTGCTTAAGTTGACACTCTATTTGGAAAGATCAAATACACTATTTGAATAGACATAACCAAGGTATACGAACTCAAAGATATCAACAAATACAACTGTGCGTGCATGATGCAAGTGTGAATGAATAAATGAATGTCATGTATATGCTGACAAAACAAATAGACAAGATAAACTGGAGATGATAAGACATCATAGCACAACCCAACACTCGACTAATCTCAACAGGATGGGCACATTACTGGAGATAAAACACAGGCCATCATTGGAGCAAAGTCCTTTTACAAGGCTTAAATCTCTTTGGAGAGGAAGATATTTTCAGGTAGAAAACCCAAAGTCCAGTCTTCTATTGTCGACAATCCATTGAAAGGATAACAACACGAACAATGCTTCAGCTGGAAAAAGTCATGCTTAGCTGGAGATACTGGGAACACCACCCTCTGATAATGTGTGCAATACATATCACATATCTTGACAAATCTAGATTGCCCCTGGGACCAATTTTGGATGCCCCAAGTTTACTGCTGATGAGCTGCAAGTTGCACGACAATTCTTGCGAATAACTTCACTTCTAAAATGCCCCAAGCTATATGGTTGATAAGGAGAAATCGTCTCAAGAGGATTTTACAAAAGACCTGGCATTCACTATGCTCTGGTGTCTTCAAACTCTTAGAGAGATTCATCAAATCTCTATGTGATTGCCCCGGATTGACTGTAGTCGACACAACAAAGTCTTCGAATTTTTGCCCCAAACGAGCAAACAAGTTGGGAAAAGCATTAACTGGGAGAAGCAACATGTTCGTGCTTACGGTCTTCAGGTGACATGCCCATGGATATGATTTTTTCTTGACGTGATCCGCCAATTACTCAACATAGTTTCAGGCCTTAAAAGAATAAACTCATCACTGGTGCTTATGTGAGCTTCCTTGATATCAAACAAATGTTTTGCAGTTAGAAAAAAGTTTACAATGAGAATGAAAATTCTAATGCAACAGTTATGTAAGTCTTGAAGATTTTGAAAGATATCGCACAAATTTTGCGAGCTAAAGCACCATTTATTTTTGTATAGGAAAAACATATGATACCAACATAACTATTTAGAACATTCATGGGAGTTAGGAACACTATCTCATTGAAGTATGCTTTCAAAATAACCTTGCTTCAATTAGGACTTTTGAAGGTTGTAACGTGGTCTGGTTCATGGTTTTTAGAAAAAAGATTTTAAGGCTCAAAATATTTGGTGCCCACCCCCTTCATGATGTTCTCCAACCCTATGTTCAGTTAATTCAACATGAGTGTTCATCTCTCAAAAGGATTTTGTGACGGTCAAGGAAACGACGAGGCTTTTGGAGTAGAAACCACCCTCATGTCTTCGTGTTTGTAGTCACCAATTTGTTCTTCGCTGAGGACTTTTCTTTGTAGTCCTTTCTTTGCAATTTTTATTTTCCCTAATTTTTGCCTGAACTAATTTTTTGATTTGATAGTCCAGCGGGATGCCTTAATTTTGCCTAAGTCACACGTTTTCATGTTTTTTGACTTAGCATGCTTTTTCTTTTTCTCGGTTTTTGACTTTTTGAACAAAATGTGTGACATTAGCTTGTTTTCGCTTGTTGAGAGGATTGTGATTGCCTCGTTTCTTGATGAATGAGGGATAACATTGTGGTTCCACATCCTCTAGATTCATTATACATGAAGGATAGCCCTCGTAGTTTCTCTTCAAAAAACATCTTCCTTATGAATTTTGAACACTCAGTCAGATTAACTAAAACTACCCTGCCCCAAGTTAAAATTCAAGGTTTTTTCGTATAGAAAAGGAACTTCTGCTTCAAAGGCTCAAAAGGGGTTAGCAAGGGATTATCTTCCTTATATCTCCGGTGTTTAGGGATTTGAAACAATGCCTGTACATCATCAGCAAGATTTTATCCAAAAGCAAACAACCAGAGATTTTGTGTTCTTTAGATCATCATCCTCCCTTCAATCTCTGCCTAGGCAAGAGAATGGGCAACAATTTGGTATCATAGTGCAAAAGCAATTTAAAATTTGAAAACAAATATGAGTGAAACGAATGAATTTCTTCAAGAAAAACATACTCATTGTATTAAGAAAATCATTCAGATGCAAACAAGTTCTTACATGCAAACAATGTTTTGATAAACAAGAAAGATTACAAAAAGCATAAATAAGTTAATAATCTGGGAAGACTTTCCATCTGGACTTGAATCACCGAAAGCATCCTTCAAAACTCAAAGTGACCATCAATCATGTTTACTCTTCGGCACGTGCTTGATTTGAACTTCAAAACCAACGTCCTTGAATGACAAGATACCACTTCTGACCAACTTCTGAACCTCAATCTTCAAAGCAAAGCAACCCTCCAAGTCATGCCCAGGAGCACCTTGATGAAAGGTACATGTCAAATCAGCTTTGTAGTACCAATGTATCTTCTCAGGAACCTTCGGTGGAGGTCGGGTCTGAACCAAATTCCTCTGCATCAGGATAGGGAACAACTCTGTATAGGTGATTGGAATTGGATCAAATTGAGTTTTCCTCTGATTAGGGACTTGCTGATTCTGTTGATGAATAGGAGAAACATGATGATTCTGACGATGATTATTTCTTCCTCTGGTTCTCTTCTTGGAAAAGTTATTATCAAACTTCTTCACACCATTAGCTGAGCTACCATCTTCATATAAACATCCCTTTCCGACATCTTCTTCTAGACGCACCCCCACATTCACCTTGTCAGGAAAGTCATTAGGTGTATTGACCATCACTTTCTCGTGAGAGAATGATTTTAGAGTTTCAGTGAAGACTTTTATCATCGCTTCCTCCTTCTTATAAGGATTGACTTGGGCAGCAACCAAAATTTCAACCAAAACAGTTGAGTGATCCATAACAGCTTTCAAAATAGTCATCTCTCTACGAAGTCCAGAAACCTCTTGCTTGATATTCTCCATTGTTCTCTTAGCGCGAGTGCTGTACTGGTGAGACCAAAGGAAAAATAAGACTCGGAAAAGAACTTTGAAAGTGAAACAAAAAATGTAGAATGATGTATGATATGCAAAAGAGAGTTTTTATTTGATTTTCAAGGAACTCAAGATATTGAGTTGTAAACATCAAGGTATGAAGATAGAAGATGAATTCTAAATTGGATCAAAGCTTTGATCGAGTTATCATCAAGATCAATCATCCATTTTGGTGGATTAGGGTTTTCACCCTATCAACACCCAAGATCCATTAAGCTTGACGAAACTTGTGATGTTTACAAAGAAAGACCTCCAAATTCCTTCAAAGTCAAGTGAAAAGGGTTTTATGGATGCATGAATGCATGGCTATGCAACAACCACAAGCAAGGTCACAAATAAAGTCGAAAGGTTCAACGTCACGAGCATGGAGTCAAGGTAAGGAACACCCCCAAGGTATGTACTAACGGTTTAATCACACCTGTAGAACAAGGTTCTAAGAGTTCCCGGAGTCTACATTCCTCCTTCGGATATTACCAACGTCTTGATTACTCGATAATTAGCAATATTCTCAAGAGAAACTCATCCGAGCGTAGCATCGCGTAACAATTACTTCCGGATTACTCCGTTATAATCTCCGCGCTACACCTAAAAGGCCAAGATGGGTTAGGGTTCTACGGTTCCCAGCTTCTCTGGCTCCCAAGTCGAAAATAATAATGTCTTCCCGATTACTCGGTAAACAAATATTACGTTCAAAAGGGCCTTCCACTGAGTGGGGGATCTCATGCCTCCTTCTTCGGGATTACTCCCTCAAAGTTAACATGACTATACCGCCCGTCCTATTCCTAAGTGTAACTTAGTCCGGGTATAAGACTTCTCCTTTGTAAATATTATCAACACCCAAATAATCATAATATATACATATAATCAAATAATCAAATAATGATAAAACACATAAAACAAATTAGGCTTAACCCACTTAGGGATGGACCAGCAAGAGGTCAATCTTTCCCCAGCAGAGTCGCCAATTCTGTAGCGGTGAAAATCAGAGATCAAGCTATTAATTAACTTGACTCACAAAAGCAAGAGTCGCCACCGCGCTTTATTATTTCCAAGGGAAAAGGGAAAAGAGCGAAATAAAACCCTAAAATATGCAATGTAAAATAATACTTAAAAATAATAATAATACAATGCGTTTTTGAAAGAGATCGAGAGTTCGGGGGTTGGTTATACAATGGGAAGGTATTAGCACCCAATGCATCTGCGGTACTCCGCATGAACCTTTTGAAATATCTGTTTTTGGTTAAAATTGTTTGTTTGATTAAAATGGTTCGTTTGGCTAAAAATCGGTGTTGGAAAGATTTTGAAGATACGACGACCTAGTGTCGAAGTTTTGACTTAAAAGGGGGTGAGTTTTAAAAATGGAGTCTTTTGGGAAAATTATCTTAAGTTTAGCAAAATAGTAAACAAGCAAAAAAATAAATGAAGGGGTTCGCGCAATCGTATGAGATATGTTCGGTGACATGAAGTCAACAAATTTAATTCTTTCCCTTGGAGTAAGCAAAATAAAATGAACATCAAAATATAAACATTCAGAAGTTCATAAGAAAATAAATCTGACAAAAACAAATTAATGATCAAGAGGCACCGAGAAATTGAAATGACAGAAATATATAAATAAAAGGAATATAACTAATTATCTAAAGAAGTTATTCGAACTAAATTAAAGATTACTTACTAAAATAATTCTAAACTAATTACGAATTCTAAGGTTATAAAAAAATCTAGTATTATTGAATTTGATCTAAACTAAACTAAAGTTTTAAAATTTAGTAAGTTGAATCTAGATTAAATTAAAATCCTAAGGTTACTAAATTAAATCTAAAACAAATGAAAATTCCAAAGTTAGTAAACTAAATCTAAATCAAATAAAAATCTAAAACTACTAAACTAAATTGAAATCAAATAAAAACTCTAAAGTTATTAAACTAAATAAAAATTATAAACTTATTAAACTAATTCTAAATCAAATAAAAATTATAAATTTATTAAACTAATTCTAAATCAAATAAAAATTCTAAAGTCACTAAACTAAAACTAAACAAATAAAATTCTAAAATTAACTAAATAAAATCAAATAAAATTCTAAAGTCACTAAACTAAAACTAAACAAATAAATTCTAAAGTTAACTTAAATAAAATCAAATAAAATTCTAAAGTTATTAAACTAAACTAAAACAAATAAAATTCTAAAATTTACTAAATGAAATAAAATTCTAAAGTTATAAAATAAAACTAAAACAAAGTAAAATTCTAAAGTTATTAATTATGATTCTAAATATTTTAAAGTTATAAAATAAATCTAAACTAATTAAAAATTCTAAATTAATACTAAACTAAATCTAAATATAAGATTTACTAATATTTTTTATATATTTTTTTTCAAGAAAGAAAGGAACCATATTTCTTATGTTTTCTCTCTAACAATACATCAAAATATTATGTCACAATCTCAAAATTAGCACACCAAAATCTCTTGGAACTCTAATGCAAAGTGAAGCATCTTCGATTAATGGATTGAAATGAATATTCAAGTGAATGAAGAAACAAAGTTAATATACGATATCTTTCATTATTTCATACACCATTTGTTTCCCCCATTCCATGGTGCTGCAAATCTTTGTTAAGATAAGATGGTAATGCCATTCCATTATGCGCTTCTAAAGAACTTGAAGAAAATGTTGGTGGTGTTATTGTTGAAGAGCTTGATGAAGATTGTATTGGTGATGATGGTGATGGTGGTGGTGGAAAATTCATAAAGTATTCATCTTTTTGATGAATTCTCAAATGGGTATATATAGTTTCTGACATCAATCTAGTAACAAAACACAACAAAATATTCTCCTCCAACCAAACAAGAACCTATGTTACAAGAATAAAAGTCCTAAAAATCTAAACTTTATACAAATTTCAGACAAGTAAAAACAAAGTACAATACTAGGATGTTTACTTCTAACATATCTATTGGCTTAAAATCACTTCAAATGAAAATAGTGATGCAAGTGAAAAAAAATGATTTTTTTCTTTTTTCTTATTTGGGTTTTTGCGAAAATAACTTGAAGTTAACTCACCTAAGTGGAACACCATTTAAGGTGGTTTTTGAAACTGAAGAGCAATGGTTTTTTCTTCTTCAAAAGGTTTGAACTTTGAAGAGAGAGAGAGGGGGGGTTTTTTCGCGGAGAGAGAAATTGAAGGGGTTTATTTACTGTGTGTTTTTTTTTTGTTACAAAGAACATGAAGATTCTTAAATAGAGAAAATGAAAAGGAATATTGTTTTCAGATTTAATCTGATCCGTCCAAAATAAATTCAATTTACTGATCCGTAACTTTTGTTAGTAACCAATAGGAATCAAGCACAGTGTAAATAATATTTTTTTGTGACCAAATAGCCCTTAAATGATAAAAATAACCAAAAAACTAAATGTATTAAAATTAACTCAATTTAAAATGATTTTTTTTGAATATTTTATGAATAAAAAATAAAGACCCAAAATGACCGAAAATGATAAAAAACGGACGAAAATTTATCCGAAAAAATAAAATGAACACATTAAAATAATCTACATGTCACAAAGATTAAAGAAAAAAATATTCAAGAAGTCAAAAATCAAAAATAAAATAATAATAAAAATATCAGACTAAACATACGTTTAAGGTTAAAAACGAGACTTCGAACTGTACCAAAAAAATAAAGCGAGCATACCGTCATAACCTACACGAAACGCAGATTCATAAAATGATCGGTAAAAGGTGAAAACTTGAAATATTTTCTCGCTAATTTCCCGCATAGTGTCGAATCGCTTTTAACAGTCTGTCTATAAAACCAAAATATTTTTATTATTGACATATAAACAACTTGGAGCAATGCAACAAGTGAGTAAATAGATAAAAATGCATGAAGCAAAATGCCGGGTATTTTACAACTGAAAGACGATGCAAACTGACTTTTTCTGATCAACTTAAATACGACTAATGATGCAAAATGTGATGAATGAAGATATTTACTAATGATCGTGACCAAATGACAAAATATGGTATGAATGTGCGACTGAAAAAATTAGGGGCGAAATTAAGGGTGCAACGGTGTGCCTTGATGAATCAGTCTTCGAGAATCCACAATCAACCGTACTTCTGGCTTGGGAGACTCAAAACCTTAATTGGTGCGCGACACCTGATGCTCTTGATTCAGACCTGTCTCTGCACATGAAGCAAAAGGAAACATGAACATACACCTTTGTATGCGATTAGAAATTAGTGATACATAAGCTAAAAATGTTCAAAACACTTGACAATCTTCGCATAGTCAAAGCTCGAAGGTGAGAGGTTAAAACCAACCGTATTTCGTGACCTTGACTTATCTTTAAAAAAAATGCAAAAAAAAAAAAGGGATCTTAGGTCAAAAATTGGGGTACAACACTATAATTGTTGGATTCTCTAATTGACTAGGGATAGTATGATTAGGAATTGTGATTAAGAGATTAACTTAACTAACCTAACTGGACAATTGGCCTGAAGGACCGGGGAGTTAGCGTTAAGTTAGTGAGCTGTGCACTAAGGGATTAGGTATAACAGTATTGTTAGTCTGTCATGTAACCTTGTAGTTAGTCCATATCTGTTAATGTGAGTTACATCAATCAAGTAGAAATAAGGAATTCTAAAAGTTCGACCTGACCACCTTTCTCTTAATCATTTAAAAAACTTTTTCTTGTATTGTTGACTAAAAATACTTGCAAATCCCCAAATTTATTGTTTTAATTTATTGGAGCAACATTACTTGTTTTAGATTCACAATCCTTATGGAGACGAATTTATATTTTATTACTTCGATAACATAGCTAGTACACTTGCTAGTAATTTTGTCATCACGTTGTTGCAACCGGTTTTAAATTGAGAGTCGCCACCCTTAATTTTTATCTTTGAGAAGGGATTATAAAGGATAACCCTAATTTAGTCAGATATTCTATGTTGTTGGACTCGTTCTTAGACGAAGGGAAGGTGTTAGGCACCCCTCACCTACCTTGTTCACAAGGATGCTAGGGTTTAGGTTTACGACTTAGGAAATAGGATTTTAATTTTATTTAGGGGAGCTCGTCACAATTTTAGTTGTATACCTATGTATCCTTTTATGAGGAATCAGAGTCCCAATTCGTAGTTCACGGTTGGTTGGTGTTTTTTATGGATTACGAAGAAATTTTGAATTCTCCTTAAACCAAGTCTGGGTGTGTGAATAGCAGAATTGTTAGACGAAGTTTGCAGTCGATTTAAAGTATCTTCATAATCCTTTTTGAAAATTATCTTGGATTTAATTAAATTAAAAAAATTTAGTGTTGTTTAGGTATTTTTGTAAATATATTAATATATAAAAATCTTGTTAATGCATGAAGAGAAATAATTTTAATGCAATAAAAAAATATTTGGATAGATTAGAAAAATAAATATTTGATTTTTATAATAATAGTAAAATAGTTTTAGAATTTATAAATATATTATATTATAAAAATATTAATCATAATATATAAATAAATAAAGTATAAAAATAAAATAAAATTATTAATAAAAACGTGGGGGTGTATTTTATTTGGGCTAAGTAAATCAGGGGGTGTGGAAAGTAGGGCCCTGAATTCAGATATTGAATTCAGGCCTAAACACAAGAAGGGGGTGCATAATTGTACAGGGCAGTAAAAATGGGGGGTCTGGTTTAACAAGGGGACCAAGTTCAAATATTGAACTGGGCCCAGTAGCGCTGGGGGTGAGAATTACGTTGGCATAGTAAAACATGTGGTGAGTTTAGTAATGGGTTCGGCCCAAAACGTGTCTGATCCAATAGTAGAGGTGTGGGAGAGGCCATGGAATTATGATGGACGCAGGCTTTTGGATCGTCTGATGTTGATCCAAGGGTTATGATAGGAAGCGCACAGTAAGGTTCATGGAGATGAAAACACAGAATCTGACAGGGTTTATAAAATCAAATTACTGGGCTGAAAGCCAATTTTCTCTTCTCTTCCTCTCTCTGCAACGAAACAACCAAAACCTTTGTTATTTCTAGATAGAGAGGCTCTGCCTTCTCTCTAGAATTCCGCCGTACCGGAAATCTCCCAGCCAGTGGTCACCACCGCAAGTCACCAAAAACAACCCTTCCTGCCCAATTTTCCAATTAAAATTCAACCGGAAACTTCAAACATTCATACTCCACCACCGTGGATCTACATCTGGGTTATATGAATCCTAAGAACCCTAAGGGTTCATGACGAACCCTAACCAACCAAAAACCCAAAACACACAACAATGATGAACCCTAACCCTGATCTCTAAACACCCCGAGAACCCTAACCCTAGGATCTAAGAACCATAACTCTAGGCTAGAACCCTAACCCAAGAAACCCAAATTTTCGAGAACCGCAACAATCAAACAACAATCATGCAAGCGTTCAACAGTATTAACAACCTTAAGCTAAGCATTTTAGATTACCTCTCCTACAGTGAAAATGGACATATAATTTTCCTCTCTGGTTTTCCGCTTCTCCTTCTAATCTCCTTCTCCTCTCTTTTTATTCGATGGGTACGATGGTGTTGGCATAAAGGTGATAGTGGAGAAACACACATCTAGGGTTTCAGAAGTTGAAACCCAGATCTCAAGAAGATTGATGTACCTCTTATGCTTTTCTCCTCTTCTTTCGTGTATATTTTCTTCTCCCTTTTCTTCTTAGAATCTTAGGTTTTTATAGCTTAGATTTTAGACAGATTAGGAATATTTGTTTATGATTGTCATTACAATTGTAATTGTATTCATTCCGAGATTTGATTTGTTGTAAATTGATTTAGATAATTTTTATTTGAAATTAGGGTTTTTGTAATCTGTACTTGGAACTTGTTATTGTGTAGATTCGTTTTTAGTGAATAAAAACAAATATGAATTTCCATATTTGATTTACGAATATCTCGATTTGTTTTAGTTCTTGAATATGTGTTTCTCTTTAATTTGCACAGTACATGTTCATTGGGCTTGTGGGCTTGTGTAATCTTGATGAAGAATAGCAGCGCCGCGGGCTGAGCAATTAGGGTTTTCTCTTCTAATTTTGACCCAAAAGTAAACAAAATATTTATTTCTAATAGTAATAATAATAAATAAAATAATAATAGAAATAATAATAATACTAATCTAATAACAATAATTAGTGAGACAATCATAACGATCTAATGGGCTAAAGAAACAAATGGGCCAGCTTTTAAGATTTCTCTAAAAAACATTCAAAAACAACATGGGATTTTAAAAAGTGATATGGGCTTAACTAACAAAAATTCACCCCTCTTATTACAAGAACAAACATTGGGACAATGGTTTCAGAAGATAAAAACACCCCCTTGTTTATTTTAAATGGGCATGACATCATTGTAATGGGCCTAATTGATTTAAAAAAAAAACATGCCCCCCCCCCCCCCCCCTTAAAGCATACTAAGCAATTCTTAACGGGCCATCATATTTTGATGGCCCAAAATACCACACCCCCATATTATAACAATATACCTCCCTTTTATATCTTGAGATGGATTTTATAACTTAATGGGCCATCAGATTTTGATGGTTCATTGAATAATACACCCCCTTTCATGAATTTAAACCCCACAATAATTTGAAAACAATCTAATCCTTTATAAAAGTCATAACTTTAATATGGAATAAATTGTTAGAAATCTATAGGGAAATTTTGGGGTATGACAGTTGCCCCTATTTAATTACTCTTTGATTGAATAGTGCGAGAATACGCAGGTCTCACACATTTGAATCAGAAGTTTATTTAATAATGGAAGACCCCCAAAATTTGTCTAAACGATTATAAGGATACACTGTACAGTGTTCCCAAGAGTGTGGAAAAATAGGCGTAGATGATGATGTATCATCTTACTAGAGTTTGAAAAGAAGTTTTGATTTGACTTAGATACGACGACGCGTATAATTCGTCAATACCAAAAAGAGATTGGAGATTTTCGTATATTTACCATAACCTAGGAGGTAAATAATAAAAGTTTGAAAAGTTGACTTACTACTGCTTTGAGACTAATATAGTAAGTTTATAATGAAAATTTTGTCTATTCATCACAACCTAGGGGATGAATAAAACAGAGTTTGATAACAAATTGCCGCATGGAGACTGGCGTAATGAATTATGCAGATTTCGTTATGTTTACTACAACCTAGAGAGTAAATAGTACGAGGAGGAACTCGTGCATTTATCATGACCTAGGGGATAAAAGACAACATGGATAGGCTTATGTTATTCATCACGACCTAAGGGATGACTAGTATAACCCTGAAAATTTGCATACATATCACAACCTAAGGGATAGATATTTGAATAATTTATGCGTTTACCATGACCTAGAGGATAAACGGCACAAAGATAGATTCATGTATTCATTACAACCTAGGGAATGAATAATATGAACCTGATAATTCGCACACCTACCACAACCTAGGGGATAGATGATTGAATACTTTTTGTGCGTTTATCACGACCTATAGGATAAACATCACGAGAATAGTCTTACACATTTATCACGACCTAGAGGATAAATAACATAATCCTGAAAATTTGCATACCTACCACCACCTAGAGGGTAGATAATTGAAAAGTGTTTTGGTTATCGAATCTTAGATAACTAGATCAAAGATGAGATCATAGTTTTACCAGTTGTGTCTATTCTCAATCAAGGCAATTACATGTTTTGATAATCTGACAAAGGGCCCCAAGATATTGGTTTTACCCAAAGTGTGTAAAAAATGCCATGTATGATGTATATGCATAATGTCCTATATTGATATGGCACCTAAAATGTATATGCATCGAGTATTTTGTGTATGCCCCAAATGTTTAAATATGCACCAAATGTGTATATATGCCCCAAAATATAATGAAAAATGTTTTCAGATATTCTCTCCTTTTAAACCATTTGTTTTGTGTTACCAACTCCCCAACATTGCGTTTTTATGGTATCTTTGAATTGATTTAAGCAAGATGAAAGGTGTCAGCAAGATCATGATATTGGTATCGCAGGCGTAGGCGTGGACGTAGTTGTGGACGCAGACGTGGACATAGACATGGATGTGGATGTATGTGTGGATGTAGGCGTGGATTTTCTTTTGATGTTTTTCTAACCAAAATTATTTTTGATTTTATATTAAATGCTTCTATTTATCAAATCCCTAAAATGATTTCAACACAATATTCACAAAAATCACCGTGGTATTTTGCAAACAAGTCCGAAAAGGAAAAAACACAATTGAAAGATTGAAAAATTAAATGTTTTATTGATAAATATACACCTGAATAGGCGAGAGTACAAGATGCAATTCCTTGAAAGAGGTAATTACAAAAAGTTTTAAAACTGAAAATGGCAATGAAAATGATAATTGCTACTGATGTTTCCCAAATGTCCTTTTGATAGCTCCAATCTCCTTTGCTTCTGAGTCAAATGATTTGGATCAATACTTTCCTTTGTGGTCGTAGTCGTGGTTCTTAGATCGCGGTCTTTTTGTTCTTTATTTTTGAATAAGATCCCTAATTTTTTCCTGGATCGCCCTTTCGAGTTTCAATCCACTGGGATAATTTTTTTTTGTGTATGTCCTTAATTTTTGCCTGGATCGCCCTTTAGGGTTTTCAATCCACCAGGGTGCTCCTTGTTGCCTAAGCCTCCCGTTTAGGGTTCGAACTTAAAGAGCTTTTTATACTCAGTATTTTTTTACTGCTTCTGAATTTTCCTGATGTGGTAGTTCTTTCCCATCCATTATTTTGAGGGTAAGGCCACCACCAGAGAATGATGCTTTTACCGCATATGGACCTTCGTAGTTGGGTGTCAATTTACCACGTGAATCAAGGTGAGGTAGATGAATATTCTTGAGCACCAAATCCCATTCTTTGAACACTCGAGGATGAACCTTCTTGTCGAATGATTTCTTCATTCATTTTTGGTATAACTGACCGTGGCACAAAGCTGTCAAGCATTTTTCTTCAATGAGGTTAAGCTGATCAAGTTGCATTTGAACCCACTATGCTTCTTCAAGCTTTGTTTCCATTAGAACTCAAAGTGATGGAATCTCTACTTCCACCGAGAGTACTGCCTCCATGCCATATGCCAGAGAGAAATGGGTTGCACTTGTTGATGTACGAACTGAAGTACGATAGCCATGTAAAGCAAAGGGAAGCATTTCATGCCAATCTTTGTATGTATTTACCATTTTCTGAATGATTTTCTTAATGTTCTTATTGACAACTTCAACTGCCCCATTCATCTTGGGTCGATATGGTGAGGAATTATGATGCTCGATCTTGAAACCATCGTATAATTCCTTCATCACTTTGTTGTTCAAATTAGACGCGTTGTCCATAATGATCCTGCTCGGAACCTCATATCTGCATACGAGATTCTTCTTGATGAATCGAGTAACCACTTGACTTGTCACATTTGCGTAGGATGTCGTTTCCACCCATTTGGTGAAGTAATCAATGCCAACTAGTATGAACCGGTGTTCATTAGATTCTTTTTGTTCGATCATTCCTATCATATCAATTCCCCACATCAAAAATTGCCAAGGAGAGCTCATGACATTCAGAGGAGTTTGTGGCACATGCATTTTGTCAGTGTAGATTTGGCATTTGTGACATGTCTTTGTATAATGGCAGCAATCAGCTTCCATTGTCAGTCAATAATAACCTGCTCGCAGGATTTTTCTAGCCATGGTGTGTCCATTTGTATGTGTTCCAAAAGTACCTTCATAGATTTCTCTCATAAGTGTATTTGCTTCATATTTCTCCACACAACTAAGTAACACCATATCGTAGTTTCTTTTGTACAATACGACACCACTCAGAAAGAATTTTGGGGCTAGCTTCTGCAGAGTTCGTTTGTCAATGACAGAGGCATTTTCTGGATATTCCTGTTTCTCAAGGTACCTCTTGATGTCATAAAACTAAGGCTTGTTATTCGGTCCTTCTTCAATGGCAAGGCAATGTGCAGGCTCTTCAAAGTGTCTGATCGTAATACGCGGTTTGTTATTCAGCCAAGTTACTTTGAACATGGATTATAAAGTTGCCAAGGCATCTGCCATCTGATTTTCTTCTGGTAGGATATGACTGAAGGTAATCTCGGTAAATTCCATAGCTAGTTTCAAAATGTGATCTCGATATGGAATCAATCTGGGATGTTTAGTGTCCCATTTAATGTTGACTTGGTATATGACCAATGCTGAGTATCCAAATACTTCAAGATGTTTTATTCTTAGATTGATAGCATCTTCTAGACCCAGGATACAAGCTTCATATTTGGCGATATTGTTGGTGCAGTCAAAGCATAACCTTGCAGTATAAGACTTGTGAAAATTCTTTGGAGAAGTCAAAACTGCGCCAATATCGTGTCACAGTGCATTTTAAGCCCCATCAAACATGAGTATCCAACGTGCCCTTGGTTCAGGTTCTTCTCCGGGCCCTGGTATTTCGTAGTCACCTATAACCATGACATCTTCGTCTGGAAAGTCGAACTTCATTGATTGATATTCTGGTAATGGATAATGATCTAGATGGCCAGCTAGTACACTACCCTTGATGGCCTTATGAGTAACGTATTGGATCACGTACTCTAATAGTAACATCTTCCATCGGGAAATCCTTCTTGTAAGAGATGGTTTTTCGAACACATGCTTTAAAGGATCCTTTCTTTCTATTAACCATGTGTGTGAGTTAACATGTATTGCCTCAATCTTCTAGTAGCCCAAGCTAATGCACAACAATTCTTCTCGAGAAGTGAGTACCTGGTTTCGCAGTCAGTGAATTTCTTACTGAGGTAGTAGATTTCATGTTCTTTTCTTCCCGTTTTGTCATGTTGTCCCAATACACATCCCATTGACCCTTCAAGCACTGTCAGATTCATGATGAGCGATCTTCCAGGAACTGGTGGCATCAAGATTGGTGGCTCTTGTAAATATTGCTTTATTGTCTTGAAAGCTGTCTGACAACCATCATTCCATACCAATGTCTGATCTTTTCGAAGTAATTTGAATATAGGCCCGCACATAGTAGTTAGTTGCGATATGAACCTTGAAATGTAATTTAATTGTCCTAAGAAACCAAAAACCTCTTTTTCTGTCCTCGGAGCTAGCATTTCTTATATGGCTTTTACCTTGTCGAGGTCTACCTCAATCCCATGCTGACTTACAATAAAACCCAGCAACTTGCTTGACACCAAATGTACACTTGTTCAGATTCAACCTTAGTTTGAAATTTCGCAGACGCTTGAATAGATTTTGTAAATGTATGATGTGATCCTACTCTGTATGAGACTTCTAAATCATACCATCTACGTACACCTCAACTTCTTTGTGAATCATATTGTTGTACCCCAAAAATTATCCCTCTTTTGTTTTACCCTTTATGGCTTGTGCATCATCGCTAAGCACTAAGTTGGTTAAGTTGACAATCAATCCAAGATAGATCTCATGTCCTCATTCTTCTTTCCATTCAAGCTACCAAGGTTTCTCAAGCCTCGAGACATTTTAACTAGTTCTTGGGTTCGTCAAAGAGATTCAGAATTGTAAGTGTTTTGAAACATATCACATTTTCTCTTATCTATTGGCTCTGGCGTATGGGTTTTGATTGTTGAATTGTGTGACGTCTTCCTTTACAAGATCTTTGAAGCATTACTATCGTGAGTTTTGTTTGGGTACACTTTCAATCATCAACTAAGGTTCAGTGGACTTATGATTTTTATGGTCACTCTCATTTCTGCGTTTCAAATGATACTTTCATCAAAGGATTCTTCAAGGCGTTGATTACTATATTAAATCAAGATACCTTTGTTGAATTGAAGTATAAGTGCCAAGAGATTTGTTGTGAGAAAAGCTTTTGTTATCTTGTAGATTATTACTTATTAATGGGGATTGAAGATTTAGATAATTGTGAATTCATTATTGTAGGAGTGTTCATTAAAGTGATTATTTTGATTCAAATTGCTAAAATGATTTCATATTCCAAAGATGGAATTTTTGTTCGTTTAAAGTGAACAATGAGTTGAATTCAAGTTCAAAGGACAAATAAGAATGTTAAGATCAAAGATTCATGTTCCAACCAGAATTCATTCAAGTTTGAATGTGGCCAAATTCTTTCAAATATTTCAACTTGTTCTTACAAGCACTATGGCAAAGAAGAGAGGATCTCAAATTCTAAAACATCATTGATTACAAGGATACAATAATATTTCAAGTGTTCATAAGCTTAAAGTTTCAAGCATAATACAAGAATGAATTCAAGATTTCACATGTCATTCACCAGAATTTCAAATCATCTTACAAATTCAATTACAAGTTGGAAATATAAACTACAAGTTCTTATTTGTTCTAAAAAAGATACAAATAAAATAAAATTATTTGCCAATCTTCTTGCTCCATATTCAAGTGCCTTTTCGTTCTTCAAAGTCTTCCTCATGTCCCATTATCAACGTTGAAAAGACATGAAAAAGAAAGAGAGAAAATTGGTTAGCAACCTAAAATTCAAACATGAACCAAGAAGTCTTCACAATAAAAGGGTTTTTCTTTTCAAGTTCATCATTAGGATTTTTGTTTAAGGAATCAGAAAAAGAGATTATTCAAGCTACAAGCCTCATACATTGGATTTCAATTTTATCGTAGGCCTGCTTTATCTATTGCAAATCACAAAGAAATTTGGTTCATAATAAACAAATGCAAAGAAGGTCAAAACAGAATTCCAATCACATTTCCAGCCCATTTGCAAAGATTAAAAAAAAATCAGAATTATCACAGCCCAACACACAACAAAAGCCTCATACAACTTTGTTTTATCATTGGCCAAGTTTCTTCTCTACTACAAATCATAAAACTAGTTTGGTTCACAGTGGGATAAGATCAAAGAAAACCAAACTCAGAAAAGGTGAAATGTCAAATGAGAAGCATCACAAATCATAATTGCAAAAATCAGCATCATGTTTTCACGCAACAATCACAATCAACCTATTTTTGCTTTGTTCCAGCAAAAGTCAGAACTGCAAAGTCAGTCATAGGCCCAAACACTTTTACTGCAAATCTCAAAACAAATGCATAAAAAACACTTGTTTGGTTCACAGTACAAAGTACAAACTCAGTTGAAAAAGCAACAAAAAATTCAAGCCAGCAAGAAACAAGTACAAATTCGAAAAAAGGAAGTCCAAATATCACAAGGTCAGCAAGCAACAGGGACGGTTCATAAAAAATAGACAGCCACATAACACGCAAAGGTTGTTCTCTCCCATCAACTTCAACAAGTCAAACCCTTTACAGAAAGAGAAAATAGAAAGATCACAGTATATAAGAGAAAGCCAACGGTTCACATAAAAAACTGAGGGCGGCACAAAACCACACAAACCCTAGTTTCAAAACCTCTTCAAAATCGTTCACAGAATCAAAGAAAAAAAACAGTTGTAGCAACAAACAAAAACCCAAATCTTTGTTTCATCATTTTCCATCACAAATACCCTTCAGAAAAAATTAAAGAAGATTGTTCACTACACAACCACAGACAGCTCAACCCTAAATCTCCTCATTTTTATTTACTCAACTTTCATTCAGAAATCAAAAATAATAGATTCATTTCAGAGACAATAGAAAGCAGAATAGAGATAAAAGAGTCGTATTGTTGTACCCTAATTCCCCCCCCCCCCCTAAGATTCCCCTATCATATCATATTAACTCGATCATAACAAGATCACATTAGGGTTGGTTCTTCCTCTTTTTATATCTCCTATCTTTAAGTTTTCTCTTGAGGAATCTCCAAGCACCTTAGTTGTGTATTTTGTATATGTGTTGTTAACTAACTTCTAATCAAAATACAAAAATATTTGTCTTTGAATATTTGTATTTTGTAGGTACCGAGTTAAAGCATCTAACAAATAAGGTTTTCCGGTATTATTTCCCTAAAATCTCTATTTGAAAATAAAAAAAGAAGAGAAAAATTCATTTATTTCAATGAACAATCGATTGCTCTTAGAGTGCAATCGATTGCACAGTGTGATACGGTGGGAGAACTGACTTGAGGTTTTGGGTTTGTGTTCGCAAATGTTTCAGTTTAGCAAGAGTCGCCACCGACTTTTTATTTTATCCAAAGGAAAGGTCAAAAAGCACAGGAAAGACCTTTGAGATGTTTTCTTGGGTTCGGGGGGTAGATTATGAAAATGAAAGGTGCTAGCACCCTTTTCATCCATGGTTTTCCATGGGCTCTTAGTTACTTGTTTAGATCACTTGCTTTGCTTTTCCAATTGTTTAAAATGGTGCTTTGTGTGTGGTTTTGAAAATATTTTGAAAAGAGGCCTTTGTTTAGGAAACCTTTGTAATGATTCTTGTTTGAATATATACAAAGGTGTTTGTCTTTTGAAAAATGTTTCAATGTTTGAAAGTTTGTTTTGGGAAATGTTTTGAAGTTGTGTGTGTGTTTGAAATTAGCAAGGATGTTTGCAAATTGATCAAGTAACTAGGAGTTGTCTACCCTACTCAAAGATCTTTCCTACACATTTTTAATCCTTTGACATTTTTGTTTTACCATTGTATTTGGTAAACAACCTTGTATTTGGATGTTAAACGGGACAGGCACGGGTCATCGTATGACCATGATAGCAATTGTGCCAAGTATCTTAGAAAATTTTTTGAGGGACTAGATCATTTTTGTATAGGCAACCAAGATAGCGTCAAAGAGGGACTATGATCTTTTTGTTTTTTTTTTGCCAAGATACCTAGCATGCATACCATGGCCATTTTAAGGCAACAAGTGGATGAAACCCTAGGGGTGTTTGTGTGTATTGTGTTGTCATTTTTCATGCATTTTTGTCTTGTGTTTAGTCATGCTATTTGTTTTGATTTTTTTGGTCTTTTGCATACAAACCCTAATCTTACTATCATGCATATTTGAAAGCAATAAAGTGCGTAAAAGTAAATCTAATATTATTACAACATTATTATGGGGAGGGGGATACAAGTTTCAATAGGGGGATATTGCATAAAATAAAAACCTTAAAACTATTATTACAACCAAATTGAAATATTGTACAAATAAATAAATAGACAAATATTTAAATGGCACCAATAAATATAAATATGCAAAAATGTTTTTGTATTTATTTTTATGTATGTAAAAATGAAATTATTTAATGTCTCAAAAATAAGAAAACAAAAATGGTTATTTTTAGAAAGGGTGAAAACCCTAGTTTTTGGTTTTTAAAAGAAAATGTATTATATTGTTTATTTTTTTTTATGTACAAGAAAATAAATAAAAATATATACAAAAATGTTATAAATTAAATTATGTGAGAAAATAATATTTTAAGTATAAAAATAAAAATGTATACTATTTTTATATTATTTATAAGTTTATTTAAGAAATAAAAGTATATTATTATTATTAAACTATTTCTATGTCTAAAAAATAATAAAAATAATAAAATAAAATGTGAAAATATAAGAAAATATTTTTGGTGATTTTTAATATTTAGAAAAATAATAAAAGTCAGAAAATAAAAAAAGAAATGAAAAATATGTAAAAATAAAGAAATGGGCCTAGGGGGTGCAAGAAGCAGAATGGGGGGTGCCAAAAGTCAAAAGAACCAAGCCCAGCCCAAAGTCCCTTCATCCCTGTCCTTGAGACAAAGAAAACGCGCATGCCATGTTCAAATCTGGAACTCCTGCATACGTGATCAAAAATAAAAACTTGCAACATGAAAGTTATAACTCATGATCACACGATTCTAACCATGTAAAAAACTTGATCTGACTCTCAAAGACCAGAGAGAATTTCATCACCCCCAATTTCTGACCTAAAAAATTCAGCAACTTCTACATCCAAATTCTCCTAGCTCAGCTAACATAAATGAATTCTATTAAGGGCTACATTTTTGCTTCATAAACCTAAGCCTAATGATTCCTAAATAAGGAGATAGAAGTTTGAGAAATACCTGTTTCAGTCAAGTTCGAGTATGGCAATGTAGGGGTGGTGAGTGAGGCGTGAGATTCTTTTGAGCTTGCTTGAAGTTCCCTTGACCTTTCCCAATGCTTAGCTTGATTTGAAATGGTCTGAATCTTCTTGTAGAACTCAACCTGCAAACTCAGAATTTAAAAATGGTGAATCTGGAAAATGAAGCTACAGTTACTGAATAATGGCTTGGACAGTTCAGGTGGGTTGTATAGAATGTGTTTGAAGTGGTTTGGGTCAAAACGCACGAGTGGAAATGGTTTTGGCTTGTGATTTGCAGAACTTGCCCTGTTTTAGGCAGAAGTTGGTGTTTTGGTGTTTTGAAGGGTTTGAGAACTTGTTAGCTCGTGTTTCTGGCTTGGTGTAATGTGTTGAAGTTGTTTGAAATGTCTACAAAGCTTGCTCTTATCAGATTACAAAGTTATCTCACTTTTGCAAGCTTTCTTGTTTTTGAAGCAAAAGGTGAGTTGATAATGCCAAATGTTGTACTTGCTAGCTCAAAGCCTGAACATGGTTGGTATACTTTTCCTTATATTTGTGGAGTTGGTTTGCTGTAAAAGATTGGTTTCACAGCTCAATAGAAACAAAATTGCATAAAGTGAACTTTATGGAAATGACATTGTTATCTTTTTGCCAAAAATGGATTAATTCATTGTGTAATGTTCTAAAGCTCAGAACAAAGCCCCTAACCAATGTATTTGCATTTAATTTTTGAGTGTAGAAGAGATTAGAACCTGTAAACCAAGTACAAGCATGCTTTGGACAGATTTGCAAGTTGTAGCATGGTGTAAAATGCCTTGGACAAAAGTGATGATTTGCCATTTTCAAACTTTCGATTCTCCCTAACCACAAATGATCTTGGAGAGTTCTTTGACATTTTGGAAAGCTTGTAACATGACCTACAATCCATATTTGAAATGTATTTTTAGATTCCAAATGGAACTATGTGAAAAATTTCCATGAAGATAGGTCAAAATCCTGCCTAAACTAGGGCAAAATTTCACTAAGTTAAAAGTTTCTTGGACCCTTGTTCACAAATTCATAACTTGAGATCCAAGCATATTTTGGGAAAACTTTGTGAATCAAAGTTGTAGATTTTGTGGAGGACTACAACTTTCATGTTGGAATTTTTCTTTGAATCCAATTGCATCATGGAGATAAAGTAAGGAAAAGTTGGGAAAAAAAAGAAATTTTCATAACTTAGAAAATTTCTAAGTTGTGAAAATTTTCCATTTTAAACCCTAATTTTCAAAATTAGGTTTCTTGGTGAACAAGTTTCATTTTTTGACACATCTTTATGAAAAATGACCCTTGGCACTTGATTTTGACCAAAAAGTCAAAGTTTGACATTTTAGTGTACAGTTGATTTTTGATCAGTTGACTGAAAAATTCATCTGTCAATCCAATGCTTTTGAGATCTTTTGAACCTTGTGATTAAGTCAAGATGATTCCATTGAGTCCTTGAAACCATGTTTGAACCCAATTTGCCATTGGCTAGGTGAAAAATCAGAAATTGCCCTTCTACAGTCAAAACCCTAATTTTGACCATTTTGCCCTTTTGATGATCCGATCAAATTTCTTGTGGAGTTGTGGTTCAAACTTGATCAAATGGTTCATATGAGTCTATAATGTTGATATGGATAAAAATTTATGAGGTTTGACTGTAAATTGGCCACAGTTTACTTTTTCCCCAATATAGCTGATTTCTAGATCAACTGTCCAATTGACTGGGCAAAAATTTGATTCAAGGCTTGAAACTTGGTGTGAGCAATCTTATAGGTCCAACATGAAGTATGGAAGTCATATTAGGCATTGAAAGTCCAAAAATCCATGTGCAAACTCAAACCCTAATTTCAGGTCATTAGTGCAAGGAGATGTCTTGAGCAGAGCAAACCCTAATATGGTCTTGAGTCCAAGAGTCTTGTGAGGAAAATCTTGATAAAATGAGAGGGAAAATTTTGGGGTACAACAGCTGCCCCTGTTCAATCTTCTTGAACCTGAAGAGTTAGATTGGCGAGTTTGTCGTTCGTGACTCCAAGGTAAAAGATGATTGGACACTAGAGTGCCCATAAATTTGCACTCGTCAAATTATAGTTGAGGAAATGGGCTTAAAGATGCCATTTGGAGAGGTGAAAGAATCTTGTCGGAGATGGGCTTAAAGATGCCATCCAAGAATGTTTGTTGAAAATCGGGAGAATGAACATCAGAATGGTATCCGTATCTGGAGCGTATTTGAGTTGTATCTGGAGACTGGATCTGTATGAGCAAAGGAATGGCATCCGTGTCTGGAGCGTACCCGAGCTGTAAATGTATTTGATTTTGAATAAATAACAGAATGACTTCCGTGTCTGTAGTGTATCTGTATTGTATCTGAGTCTGAATAAGCGAAAGAAAAGCATCTGTGCCTGGAGTGTATCTCTGAGCTGGGGAAAAAGTCAGAATAAGTGACAGCATGGCTACCGTGTCTAGAGTGTATCTGGACCATATATGAATCTTGTATTTGAATAAGCGACAGAATAGAATCCGTGTCTGGAGTGTGTCTCTGAGCTGTATCTGAATAAGAAATAGAATAACATCCGTGTCTGGAGCATCTCTAAGCTGTTTTCTGAGCTTTGAATCTGAATAAGAAATAGAATAGAATCCGTGTCTGGAGCATCTCTAAGCTATTTTCTGAGTTTTGAATCTGAATAAGCAATAAAATAGCATCCATGTCTGGAGCATCTCTAAGTTGTTTTCTGAGCTTTGAATCTGAATAAGCAATAGAATAGCATCCGTGTCTGGAGCATCTCTAAGCTGTTTTCTGATTGTATATTGGTAGCTTGTTAATCTTATCCTAAAAAGGGTAAAATGTTAGCTGAAACACAGAGTTATGTTGCATGAAATGTATGATGCAATATATGTGTTTTATCAATGTTTATGATATATGATTGTAATGTATGCGCATGTAAGCTGATTAGCTGCATCGCTGAGGAAAATAAATCCTTGATGGCTGGAGATAATAAAATCCTTGACTGCTGCCGGGGAAAATAAATCCATGATCGCGGTTGGAGATTCAAAATCTTTGATTGCTGAGGATGAGAGATCCTTGCTGACTACTGTTGGTGACAGAGAATCCTTGGCAACTCGCAGGGATTATCAAAACTTTGACAACTTCTGTGGGGATGTGGGAATCCTTCACGACTTTCCTGGGGATATAGGGATCCTTCAAGTCTTTGGAGTTGGAGGATGATAGACATTCTGCTGTGAGAATAATGCCAAGTGCTGTTTGAGAGACCTTCTTGGGGAATCCCGAGAACTCTGATGACTATGGCTGGGGATTACATAATGGGAATCCTTACTCGGCTGGGGAATAAGGAAACTCTGGTAATCTCTACCGGGGATCAGACGAAGGAAAACCTTGATCTGCTGGAGAATAAAGGAAGACTCTGATGGCTTCCACGGGGAATTAAGAATGAGAATCTTCGATCTCCTGGGGAATTTGAATCCTTGGGGAGTCAAGAATGAGAATCTTCGATCTGCAGGGATTTAAAAAAATCTAACAGATTCAATGCTGGGGAGTAATGAAGACTTTGGCAACTTCACTGGGGAATCAAGAATGAGAATCTTCATTTTGTTGGGGAGTAAAAACTATGTGGGGAAAAAGCTTATTCCTGTTTGGAAAAAGTTCAGGAGTTTGGGTTGTATGCCACTCTACTGGGGAATTATCCTAGTTTGAAGATAAGACAAAATTTAACTGTTATCTAGTTGACTCTCATACTTTAAGGCAACTTGCTGGGGAATCTGGGGAAAATTGAATGGTTTCCGCTGTTGGTTGAAAGTTTCAGCTCCACCGGGGATCTTAATGACATGCTGATTTGATTGTGTATGGAAATTTGACTCTGTTGGGGAAGAAGGTTTCATCTTCGCTGAGGGTCCATAGTTCAAAGTTTTTGCTCCGCTGTGGATTTGGATTTTGAAGACTTAACTCTGATGGTGATTAAGGGATTTGAAATTTAGCTCCGCTGGGGATATGTATTTCAAGGTTTTAGCTCCGCTGGGGGGATCTAGATGATATACTGCAGGGGATTTCTGTTGGAATAGCCTAAAGAAGAAAAGGCAAATAGTTTTCTGCACTTTGAAGTATCTTTGTATTAACTTTGTGTAAGTATTTTGTACAAGGAGACAGACATCCTAGTAAGAGAATGTTGTCATAAAAATGAGAAAAATTTATACAAAGAAAGATGGCTATGTGTAAAATAATTCCACAGGGTTCCCATTTTGCTATAGCCTTCGTAACTCTGAATATCTTGTCCATTCGTTGCTTCGTCCGAAGATGATTGAGTTGATCAGAGGCCCGAAGCTTGTATGTGAAGAGATTGTCCTTAAAGTGATTCGATGAGACATAATCATACGCTTTAATTCCCTAACTTTTGCCTGGACCGCCCTTTCGATTTTTCGACCCACCGGGAAACCCTTTTTTGCCCAAGTCGCCCTTTCGGGTTTTCAACTTGCCGGGTGTACAATTTTTTTTTTATCCCTAATTTTTGCCTGAACCGCCCTTTCGGATTTTCGATTCACCGGGATGCCCATTTTTGCCCAAGTCGCCCTTTCGGGTTTTCAACTTGTCGGGTCATTTATGCGTAGTATCTTTTGACTATGTCTGTGTTTGCAGGGTGTGGCAAGTCATCTCCGTCCATGGTGGTTAATATCATTGCCCCACCAGAAAAGATGTTCTTGATCATAAATGGTCCTTCGTAGGTAGGAGTCCATTTTCCCCTGGGATCACTTTGCGGCAAGATGATCCGCTTGATTACAAGATCCCCGACTTGATATACTTGTCGTCTGACTTTCTTGTTGAATGCCTTAATCATCCGCTTTTAATACGTCTGACCATGACAAACAGCAGTAAGTCGCTTCTCGTCAATCAAGTTAAGTTGATCAAGCCGGGTCTGAATCCAATCGTCTTCACTCAAACCAACATCTTTCATGATTCTCAAGGAGGGAATCTGAACCTCAATATGTAAAACAACTTCCATGTTGTATACCAAATAATAGGGTGTTGCCCATGTTGATGTACGCACCGTGGTACGGTACCCGTGCAGAGCAAATGGTAACATTTCATGCCAGTCCTTGTAGGTGACTGTCATCTTTTGAATGATCTTCTTGATATTTTCGTTCGCAGCTTCAACAACACCGTTCATATTTGGCCGGTAGGGAGATGAATTGTGATGTTGAATCTGGAACTACTCGCACAAGGCGGTGATCATAGTGTTGTTCAGGTTTGTACCGTTGTCAGTGATGATCCTTTCGGGGATGCCGTACCGACAAATAAGGTTCTGCTTGATGAACTGGGCAACAACATTCTTTGTGACGGATGCGAAGGAAGCTGCTTCGACCCACTTGGTAAATTAATCAATGGCCACCAGGATGAAGCGGTGTCCATTGGATGCTGTAGGCTTGATCTCTCCAATCATGTTGATTCCCCACATAGCGAATGTCCAAGGAGTTGTTAAGACATTGAGAGGAACTGGAGGTATATGTACCTTGTTCGCATAGATTTGACATTTGTGACAAGTCCTAGAATGTTGATGGCAGTCAGCTTCCATGGTAGACCAGTAGTAGCATGCCCGTAGAATATTCTTAGCCATCGTATGTCCGCTAGAGTGAGTGCTGAAGGTACCATTGTGCAGTTCAGCCATGATCTGTTCAGCTTCAACCTTGTCCACACAATGAAGCAGAATGCAATCATGACTGCACTTGTATAGGATACCATTTCTTAGGAAGAATTTGGCATAGAATCTCCTCAAGAACTTTTTGTCATTGACTGAAGCTCCTTCGGGGTATTCTTGCGCCTCGAGATATCTTTTGACTTCGTGAAACCAAGGTCTGCCCACTACTTCTTCAGTATTAATCTCGTGACAATGTGCAGGTTCATCCATTCGCTCGATGGAGATTTTGGGAGCCTCATTATCCCAGTTAAGTTTAAACATGGATGACATTGTAGCTAGAGCATCTGCTAGCTGATTTTCTTCTCGCGGGAAGTGCTCGAAGGTAATCTGCTCGAAATGTGGTAGCAATGTTAAGACATGTTCTTTGTAAGGGATGAGGTTGGGATGTTTAGTGTCCCACTCTCCTTTGATCTGACTGATGACCAAAGCTGAGTCCCCAAACACAACCAAAGATTTGATTCCCAGGTCTATTGTAGCCTTGAGACCAAAGATACAAGCTTCATACTCGGCCATGTTGTTGGTACAGTTAAAGCAAAGTCTGGCGGTGAAAGGTGTATGGCAACCTTGTGGGGATATAAGTACCACGCCGATACCGTTGCCAAGTGCATTATAGGCACCATCAAAGTACAGGGTCCATCGGGATCCTTGTTCAGGTCCGTCATATAGTCTGTTCTCTTCAATATTGTCCAGTGTCATGATATCCTCGTCGGGAAAGTCAAACTTCATGGATTGGTAATCTTCAACAGCCTGATGAGCCAGATGGTCAGCTAGTACACTCCCCTTTATAGCTTTTTGGGTCGTGTACTATATATCGTATTCAGTCAGGATCATCTGCCATCTAGCGATTCTTCCAGATAAAGCAGGCTTTTCAAAGATGTACTTGATTGGATCCATCTTAGATATCAACAAGGTGGTATGAGTCAACATATACTTCCTTAGCCGACGAGCAGCCCATACCAAAGCGCAGCAAGTTTTCTCGAGCAGTGAGTATCGGGTCTCAAAGTCGGTAAACTTTTTGCTAAGGTAATAAATGGCATGCTCTTTTCGGCCAGACTCGTCATGTTGGCCCAATACGCACCCCATCGATGTCTCTAAGACGGTCAGATACATGATTAGAGGTCATCCTTCGACTAGTGGCATTAAGATAGGAGGTTCTAGCAAATACTCCTTGATTTTATCGAAAGCAACTTGACAGTCATCATTCCATTTAACCACCTGATCTTTCTTCAACAGCTTGAAGATTGGTTCACATGTAGATGTTAGATGAGAAATGAACCTTGCAATGTAGTTTAGGCGTCCCAAGAAACCACTGACCTCCTTCTCAGTGCGAGGGGAAGGCATTTCTTGTATAGCTTTGACTTTGGCAGGATCAACCTCAATGCCTTTGTTACTGACAATGAAACCCAAGATTTTATCGGACCTGACTCCGAAAGTGCACTTGTTAGGGTTCAGTCTGAGCTTGTACTCCTTCAACCTGACAAACAGCTTTTGCAAATGGTTGAGGTGTTCTTCTTTTGTTTGTGAATGAGCTATCATGTCGTCTACATAGACCTCTATCTCATGATGTATCATGTCATGTAACAAAGCTACCATGGCGCGTTGATAGGTTGCCCCGGTATTCTTCAGTCCGAATGGCATCACTTTATAGCAGAACGTACCCCAGTGTGTAACAAAAGTAGTTTTCTCCATGTCTTCAGGTGCCATTTTGATCTGGTTGTAACCTGAAAATCCATCCATGAAAGAAAATACCTTGTGCTGAGTTGTGTTGTCAACTAAGATGTCAATGTGCGGTAGTGGAAAGTCATCTTTAGGGCTAGCCCTGTTTAAGTCTCTGTAATCCGTGCACATTCTCACTTTTCTGTCCTTCTTAGGCACGGGCACAATGTTAGCAACCCATTGTGGATAGGAAGTAACTGCAAGAAAGCCAGCATTGAACTGCTTCATAACATTAGCTTTGATCTTTTCTGACATGTCGGGCCTCATTCGGAGGACTTTCTGTTTAATTGGTGGACAGTCTTCTCTTGTAGGGAGACGGTGAACCACAATATCTGTATTGAGTCCCGGCATGTCTTCATATGACCAGGCAAAGATCTCAACATATTCAATCAACAACTGAATTAAGTGCTCCTTGACACTTGGCTCTAGGTTGGCACCCATTCTGACTTCTTTTCTGTCTTCATCCGTTCCCAAGTTGATTGTCTCTAACAACTCCTCATGGGGAAGAATAGCCCTTTCTTCCTGTTGTAGCATTCTAGCCAATTCTCCCGGTACTTCACAGTCTTCATCACCTTCGTATTCGGCATGGTAGACCAGATCTTCAGAGTCACTGAAGGCCATAGTAGAATTGTTACCCATGGAATCTGGAATGGAAGGGTACCTGCATTTGTGAGTGTGGGTGTGTGTAAGGGATAGCCACCTTTAAACAAATAAAAATGTAAAAGGAAAGAAAATGAACACAAAAGTTTATATGTGAAAACGTCCATGATTCATTAAAAATGGCATATGAAGATGAAAAATCAAACCCTTACAAATGGACCTATGTGCCTCGTGTAAGGCACAAGGCAAAAAGTGTATGAATTGTTTAAGAATTATTACAAAACAACATAAATGTTTGAAAGATAAATTACTGATTCATGAAAGTAATGGGAACAAATTCTTTTGCCTCCCAGTTGCACAGTCCTCTGTCAACAGTAGGGAAAATCCAGTCTTCCAGATTGCTCTCCTCTTCACCATCCTCCAAAGCACTGACTCCATGATGGGTGATCTTCGTTGGTGGCCCCCCAGCCCGGGAGTGGCACACAGCCTTCTGACTAGCCGAAGTAAACCCTAGGCCGAACTTATCTGATTTGAAAGGAAAGTCGGGAAGCTTCCCCCAAATTGTGGATCCGCCTTCTTCAATCACAGCCTTTGCATCTTTGAGAGAGGACATTCGAGGCACAAGTCTTGTAACTACAGGTACAGGGGACACTGTCTTGATTGCTGCAATTTCAGGAGAAACCTCTTCAAAGTGTTGGAAAGGGGTCTCTATGAATTCACCATCCAATTCTACATAGTGGAAATAATTTAGATGACTTATCATGTATTCCTCTTCGCCATGAACTGTTATAATTTTCCCCTGGACAGAGTACTTGAGCATTTGATGCAGAGAAGAAGTGACAACTCCAGCATTGTGAATCCAGGGTCTTCCCAACAAGCAAGAATAGGAGGGATGTATGTCCATCACATAGAATGTGGAGTTGAAGGTTTCAGTTCCCACTTTAATCGGGATGTCCACCTCCCCGTGGACCATCCTTTTAGAACCATCAAAGGCTCTGACAATGATATTGTTGGGCTTCAGGGTTAGGCCTTCATAGTCTAACCTATCTAAGGCCTTCTTCGGTAAGACATTTAAAGACGACCCAGTATCAACCAAAACGTGAGCTAGAGTAGTCCCTTTGCATTCCACCGAGACATGCAAAGCGTCATTATGCTTTCTCCCTTTAGATGTTAAATCGGCATCGGAGATTCCTAGACCATTGTCAGCTGTTAGGCTAGCTACACATTCCTGGAACTGATCCGCGGAGGTTTCCTGTGGCACGTGGGCCGTCTTCAAGAATCTGATCAAAGCTTTGGCATGAGCTTTTGAACAAAGCAGCAGAGCCAACATAGAGATTTTTGAGGGGGTTTGCCCCAGTTGCTCCACAACATTATAATCGCTTTTCTTGATTATTTTCAAAATTTATTCCATTTCTTTTTGAGAGGTCTCAGGGATGACCAAAGGTTGAGCCCTCGTCCTGACGGGCGCTTCTTGGATCCTTTTCCCTCTATCATCAGCAGCAGCAGAAGGAATAACCACAGGAGTTAAAATTTGTTCAATAATTGGAGTTCTTGCAGATATGTTGACCGGCACAGGGGTAACCTTAGGAGAATTTGAGGGTCCGAAGATTGCCTTTGGAGGTGCAATCTTCGGAGAGAAAATTCTTCCGCTGCGGGTGATTTTACTCGTTCCAGTAATGTTTCCAATGTCAGAAATCTCTTCATCAGAATTCTCTTTAGTTGATTCAATTTGTTTAATACCGTGGTAGAAGATCTCTCCCCCATAGTTCCACGGTATTGATTTGTTGGACTTGTACGGGATGGGCCCCGACATGGTTATCTTCAAAGGTGCAATCTTCGGATCGGATGTAATCCTAATAGGTCTTTTGGAGACCTTGGAAAGATTGCAGGATATGGTAATTATAGAAACATCATTGACAGGAGTCGGTGTAACAGGAGTCTTCTCAAAAAGGATTTCTTGATTATCCATTAGGCGTTGGATGCCTAACTTCAACAATGGACAGTCGATTGGTAAGGATGAACAAAGGCAGCAATCTTCTTCACAACCTGGGAAAATCCCATCCTTCAGTAAATTCAACTTGATTATTGGTAGCAGAGTCATCAAATCATCAACAGTAGCAACAAATAGATCTTCTTCAACAGCATGGGCATTGTGGCCATGCTTTGGCATTGGAGCAGAGATCACATTCGGCTTTTCAGGGGCGTCGAATTCAACTTCTTTAGCATCTATTAAGTCTTGAATCTTATTCCTGAGGGCCCAACAATTGTTGGTGTCGTGCCCCAGGCTGTCTGAATGATAGGCACACTTGGCGTTGGGATGGTAGTATGGTAACGAAGTGTTAGGGTTTTTAGGGGCCTCCCTCAAACTGGAAAGGTTTAACTTCAAGAGATGGGGTATAACCTGAGCAGGAGTCATGTTTATCCGGGCTTGATTGTTTCTGGGTTGATCAGCTGCAGACTTCTGAATTATTACGCCCCCACCGCTGGTCGGCGCTCAACTCTTCCTTGACCTCTTTGAGAGTAGACAGCTGAGACTTATTTCTTTGCTGGAAAAGGCTTTTTGATGGAAGCGGAAGCAGATGCATCTTTTTGAATTTTACCGCTCTTGATTTCGGCTTCAACTCTCTCACCAGTTAGAATCAACTCGGTGAACCCTGCAGACGAACTTCCTATCAGGTGATTGAAAAAAGGACCTGACAGTGTACCCAAGAATATATCTACAAGCTCTCTCTCAGATAGAGGTGGTTGAACTCGTCCCGCCAAGTCTCTCCATTTCTGGGCATACTCCTTGAAGCCTTCATTGGAGACCATGCTCATACTCTATAATTGAGTACGGGTTGGTGCTAAGTCCGTATTATATTGATATTGTCTGTAGAAGGCGGCCGCCAAATCTTTCCAATTATGCACGTCAGACCTCTCTAGCTGGTAAAACCAATCCAACTGTGTCCCCGAAAGACTGTCCTGGAAGAAATGAACCCACAGGTCCTTGTCATAAGAATGTAGTTAGATTTTCCTAACATAAGACCATAAGTGCATCTTGGGACAAGACAAACCATCGTATTTAGCAAAAAGAGGCACCTTATACTTAGGGGGAATGACAATTCCAGAAACCAACCCTAGTTCCTCAAAATCCAGCCCAGACACTCTTTGCACTTCCATGGCTGCCAGACGTTCTTCCAAATTCTTGTACTTGTCATCTGTAGGAGGATACTGCTGTTCAGAATAGTCTTCATCCTCTTCTTCTTCTTCTTCCTCAGACTCAGATGGCACTGTAGCTCCCTTTCCTTTTCCTACCCCTTCATCAGATGTTGAGGGGAAATCTAGGACCCTTCTAGTTTGACCTTCAAATCTTCTACCCAAAGTAGCCACACCAACTCTCTTCTTTTTCTTTTTCTCTTTTTCCTTTTCCAGCAAGGTTTTGAGCTCCTCCTGGCCCTTAGCCAGATTCATGAGTAGCTGTTGGAACTATGAATTCTGCGCTTGCAAATCTTTAACCGTCTGCTCAATATCCATCTTGCTGAAATAAACAGCAGAGAGATAAGGAAACCTGGTGTGAAGACCTGTTTATGCATATGATGAATGATATGTATTCATGTAATGCATTCAAGGATTCAGAAATTCAAATTTGTTGTAAACAAAAAGGAACACACGTCATATTAATAAGATAGAATTTGTTAGTACATAAATGCCCCATGGGAAAAATAATACAAAATTCTAATGTAAAAAGACATTGCGCATCCTCTTTGGTGCAATGTAAGTGTTGAGAGTCTGCTCTTCGTGAAGTTGACGAGTAAGTTCTAAAACCTTCTTCTCACTGGCATAGAATTGGGCTTCAAAAGTATCGCGTTCTCCCTTGAGCTGTATCCAACTCCTTTGTAAATCTTCTGGTGATGTTGGCATGTCAGGATGTAGGAGGGTGCATGGAACCTCTCCTTCCATAACAGGCTCTTTGATCACAGGGAGAATGTAGGGGTAAGGCATCATAAGACTCTGGGCGCGGGTTCGTACCTATTTGAGGTAAGGCTCAAGGGGGGTGGAATTCTTGTGTCCCAAGGTCTTACTGTCCACCTTGTTTGGCATCCTCCAAGCTCGGATGAACCTTTGTCGAAGTCCTTGAACGTCGTTGTCGAAGTCAAACACCATGTCTAGAATCAGTATGTCATGTGGGCCATCCCTTCGGGCATACCCAAATTGTCTCAGAGCCAAGCAGGGGTTGTAGGTGATGCCTCCCCTAATGACAAGTAGAGGGACATTAGGGAATTCCCCACAATGGTCAATGATGATAATATTTTCTCTGGATCGAGAACACCAATGAACATCTGAATGTTTAAGAGTCATCAATCATTGTGACCACCTCATACCTTGCTCATTCTTCAAGACTGATTGGGGAAGGTGAGAAATAAACCACCTTGCTAGAAGAGGAGTGCAGCACATGATAACACCTTTTTTCCTCATTGTTCGTGTGTGAAATGAGTGGAAGATGTCCCTAAGCAAAGTAGGCACAGGATTCCGAGATATGAAAATCTTGACAGTATTCACATCTATAAGCTGATCAGGGTTTGGGAACAAGACCAACCCATAGATGAGAAGTGCTACAATCTCCTCAAAAGCTTGCAGATCTAGAGAATTCCAGCATTCTTGAGCTTTCTCAAACAAGAACTTTGCCAAGAAACCCTTGACACCACTTCTGGTTTCCCAATGACCTATGACATCAGATGGTTGCAAGTGTAGGGCTTGAGCAACATCTTCAGGCTTTAGATCTCTTTCCGTATCGTTATAGAGTAGTTGATTGAGAATAGGAATCCTCAAGAGTTGAGAAAATTCCTCCAAAGTAGGCACTAGCTGGTAGTTAGGAAATGTGAAGCAGTGGTGTAGGGGGTCAAAGAAATGGAAGAGAACTTTCACCATGTCTTCCTCTATGTTGGAGTTGACCAAGTTGAGAAGTCGACCATGTCTCTCAGTGAATGGAGAATACTCTGGAATCTATATGATGCTTCATGATGTCCATGATGTTATGCACAAGTATATGTACACACAAATCACACAAGTTCCTAGTTTCAGGCTTGCATGGGGTTTCATAGGTAAATACCCTCTTGAAGTTTAGTTGGCTCAACCTGTCCTATAAATAGTAATCAGGTTCTAAGGAGCTCAATATCACTGGATTATTTTCTGTGTTCATTGTTTCAGTTTATCCACTTTACTGGCGACCAAAATATTCTAAGAAAACAACCCTCAATGAGTGTAGTATCGAGTATCTACCAACTTCGGACTGCACCAAAGCCGGTCATCTCACTACATCCTAAAAGGCCAAGATGGTCAAGTAAAGGTTATAAAAGTCCATTAGTGCTTCATGACATCACTCAGTGGCCCCGTATTCTCTTTGATTGACTCAAAGGCTACCGGTACCCATAAGTATGACGCACTAATATAGATATTGCTTCAACCATGTCGGTATACCCCGCACAGTTTCCACAATGTATTGCTATTTACCTATGAATGTTTCCCAAATCCGGGTAGAGGATTTCAAACCCAAACAATAGAACCAAAGTGTAAAGCAAACAAATCAAGCAATATAAGCATGTAAAGGTGATATAAACCCTAAGGTAACCCCACTTTTATTTAATATCCCCAGCAGAGTCGCCGGTTCTGTGATACGGTGGGAGAACTGACTTGAGATTTTGCATTTGTGTTCGCAAATGTTTCGGTTTAGCAAGAGTCGCCACCGACTTTTTATTTTATCCAAAGGAAAGGTCAAAAAGCACAGGAAAGACCTTTGAGATGTTTTCTTGGGTTCGGGGGGTAGATTATGAAAAGGGAAGGTGCTAGCACCCTTTTCATCCATGGTTTTCCATGGGCTCTTAGTTACTTGTTTAGATCACTTGCTTTGCTTTTCCAATTGTTTGAAATGGTGCTTTGTGTGTGGTTTTGAAAATATTTTGAAAAGAGGCCTTTGTTTAGGCAACCTTTGTAATGATTCTTGTTTGAATATATACAAAGGTGTTTGTCTTTTGAAAAATGTTTCAATGTTTGAAAGTTTGTTTTGGGAAATGTTTTGAAGTTGTGTGTGTGTTTGAAATTAGCAAGGATGTTTGCAAATTGATCAAGTAACTAGGAGTTGTCTACCCTACTCAAAGATCTTTCCTACACATTTTTAATCCTTAGACATTGTTGTTTTACCATTGTATTTGGTAAACAACCTTGTATTTGGATGTTAAACGGGACAGGCGCGGGTCATCGTATGACCATGATAGCAATTGTGCCAAGTATCTTAGCAAATTTTTTGAGGGACTAGATCATTTTTGTATAGGCAACCAAGATAGCGTCAAAGAGGGACTATGATCTTTTTGTTTTGTTTTTGCCAAGATACCTAGCATGCATACCATGGCCATTTTAAGGCAACAAGTGGATGAAACCCTAGGGGTGTTTGTGTGCATTGTGTTGTCATTTTTCATGCATTTTTGTCTTGTGTTTAGTCATGCTATTTGTTTTGATTTTTTTGGTCTTTTGCATACAAACCCTAATCTTACTATCATGCATATTTGAAAGCAATAAAGTGCGTAAAAGTAAATCTAATATTACTACAACATTATTATGGGGAGGGGGATACAAGTTTCAATAGGGGGATATTGCATAAAATAAAAACCCTAAAACTATTATTACAACCAAATTGAAATATTGCACAAATAAATAAATAGATAAATATTTAAATGGGACAAATAAATATAAATATGCAAAAATGTTTTTGTATTTATTTTTATGTATGTAAAAATGAAATTATTTAATGTCTCAAAAATAAGAAAACAAAAATGATTATTTTTAGAAAGGGTGAAAACCCTAGTTTTTGGTTTTTAAAAGAAAATGTATTATATTATTTATTTATTTATTTATTTATGTACAAGAAAATAAATAAAAATATATACAAAAATGTTATAAATTAAATTATGTGAGAAAGTAATATTTTAAGTATAAAAATAAAAATGTATAATATTTTTATATTATTTATAAGTTTATTTAAGAAATAAAAGTATATTATTATTATTAAACTATTTCTATGTCTAAAAAATAATAAAAATAATAAAATAAAATGTGAAAATATAAGAAAATATTTTTGGTGATTTTTAATATTTAGAAAAAAATAATAAAAGTCAGAAAATAAAAAAAAGAAATGAAAAATATGTAAAAATAAAGAAATGGGCCAAGGGGGTTCAAGAAGCAGAATGGGGGGTGCCAAAAGTCAAAAGAACCAAGCCCAGCCCAAAGTCCCTTCATCCCTGTCCTTGAGACAAAGAAAACGCGCGCGCCATGTTAAAATCTGGAACTCCTGCATACGTGCTCAAAAACAAAAACTTGCAACATGAAAGTTATAGCTCATGATCACACGATTTTAACCATGTAAAAAACTTGATCTAACTCTCAAAGACCAGAGAGAATTTCATCACCCCCAATTTCTGACCTAAAAAATTCAGCAACTTCTACATCCAAATTCTCCTAGCTCAGCAAACATAAATGAATTTTATGCATATGTACAGTTCAAGGACATTAAGGGCTACATTTTTGTTTCACAAACCTAAGCCTAATGATTCCTAAATAAGGAGATAGAAGTTTGAGAAATACTTGTTTCAGTCAAGTTCGAGTATGGCAATGTAGGGGTGGTGAGTGAGGCCTGAGATTCTTTTAAGCTTGCTTGAAGTTCCCTTGACCTTTCCCAATGCTTAGCTTGCTTTGAAATGGTCTGAATCTTCTTGTAGAACTCAACCTGTAAACTCAGAATTTGAAAATGGTGAAGCTTGAAAATGAAGCTACAGTTAATGAACAATGGCTTGGACAGTTCAGGTGGGTTATATATAATGTGTTTGAAGTGGTTTGGGATAAAACGCATGAGTGGAAATGGTTTTGGCTTGTGATTTGCAGAACTTGCCCTGTTTTGGGCAGAAGTTGGTGTTTTGGTGTTTTGGAGGGTTTGAGAACTTGTTAGCTCGTGTTTCTGGCTTGGTGTAATGTGTTGAAGTTTTTTGAAATGTCTACAAAGCTTGCTCTTATCAGATTACAAAGTTATCTCACTTTTGCAAGCTTTCTTGTTTTTGAAGCAAAAGGTGAGTTGACAATGCCAAATGTTGTACTTGCTAGCTCAAAGCCTGAACATGGTTGGTATGCTTTTCCTGATATTTGTGGAGTTGGTTTGCTGTAAAAGATTGGGTTCACAACTCAAGAGAAACAAAATTGCATAAAGTGAACTTTATGGAAATGGCATTGTTATCTTTTTGCCAAAAATGGATTAATTCAATGTGTAATGTTCTAAAGCTCAGAACAAAGCCTCTAACCAATGTATTTGCATTTAATTTTTGAGTGTAGAAGAGATTAGAACCTATAAACCAAGTACAAGCATGCTTTGGACAGATTTGCAAGTTGTAGCATGGTGTAAAATGCCTTGGACAAAAGTGATGATTTGCCATTTTCAAACTTTCGATTCTCCCTAACCACAAATGATCTTGCTGAGTTCTTTGACATTTTGGAAAGCTTGTAACATTCTCTACAATCCATATTTGAAATGAATTTTGAGATTCCAATTTTAACTATGTGAAAAATTGCCATGAAGATAGGTCGAAATCCTGCCTAAACTAGGGTAAAATTTCACTAAGTTAAAAGTTTCATGGACCCTTGTTCACAAAATCATAACTTGAGCTCCAAGCATCTTTTGGGAAAACTTTGTGAATTAAAGTTGTAGATTTTTTAGAGGACTACAACTTTCATTTTGGAAGTTTTCTTTGAATCCAATTGCATCATGGAGAAAAATTTAGAAAAAAATAAGAAATTTTCATAACTTAGAAAATTTCTAAGTTATGAAAAATTTCCATTTTAAACCCTAATTTTCAAAATTAGGTTTCTTGGTGAACAAGTTTCATTTTTTGACACATATTGATGAAAAATGACCCTTGGCACTTGATTTTGACAAAAAAGTCAAAGTTTGACTCTTTAGTGTACAGTTGATTTTTGATCAGTTGACTGGAAAATTCATCTGTCAATCCAATGCTTTTGAGATCTTTTGAACCTTGTTATTAGGTCAAGATGATGCCATGGAGTCCTTGAAACCATGTTTGAACCCAATTTTCCATTGGCTAGGTGAAAAATCAGAAATTTCTCTTCTACAGTCAAAACCCTAATTTTGACCATTTTGCCCTTTTAATGATCTGATCAAATTTCTTGTGGAGTTGTGGTCCAAACTTGATCAAGTGATTCATATGAGTCTATAATGTTGATATGGATCAAAAATTATGAGGTTTTACTGTAAATTGGCCACAGTTGACTTTTTCCCCAATACAGCTGATTTCTATATCAACTGTCCAATTAACTGAGCAAAAATTTGATTCAAGGCTTGAAACTTGGTGTGAGCAATCTTATAGGTCCAACATGAAGTATGAAAGTCATATTAGGCATTGAAAGTCCAAAAATACATGTGCAAACTCAAACCCTAATTTCAGGTCATCAGTGCAAGGAGATGTCTTGAGCAGAGCAAACCCTAATCTGGTCTTGAGTCCAAGAGTCTTGTGAGGAAAATCTTGATAAAATGAGAGGGAAAATTTTGGGGTACAACACACAGAGTGAATTTTTGCGTCATTTTTGAAAAAATACATTGATGCAATTGATTGAGCCCAGAGTGCAATCGATTGCACATAGTGAAAATTTGAAAAAACAATCAGCAATTTCAAGCTTGTCAATTTTGGTGCCAAATTTTCATTTTTTGAAATATATATCATTAATTCAAATTTTGGTGTCAATTTTTCATTTTTTGAAATATATATCATTAATTCAAATTTTGGTGCCAATTTTCCATTTTTTGAAATATATATCATTAATTCAAATTTTGGCTCCAATTTTTCATTTTTTGAAAGATATATCATTAATTCAAATTTTGGCTTCAAGAACTAATTACCAAACCACCACTAATCCCAAGCCTAAACTCTATAAATAGAGCCCTCATTTCATTCATATAACAAACTTTTGATAGCCAAACTCATTTTTCTATCTCAATTCTCTCCATCTACCAAATTCACTCAAAGCTCCATTTTCAAAAAAAGTTAGTAAGTTTGCATTGAAGCTTACAAATCTTTGAGCTAAACCTTCATCCAAACTCTTTTTCTTCATCAATTCTCTACATCCAAGCTTGGGCAATTGATTCTTGGGGTTGAATTGAAGTAAATTCTTGAAGTTGTTTTGATAATTCTTTAGATCTACCTTTGGTAAGTTGGATTTTTCATCTTTCACAATGTGATCTCTTGTTGATATTTGGGTGTGATTCATTGAGCATTGTTTTATGATTCCATTGGTGCTATTTTTGCATAATTTGATGGAATTTTCGTGCTCAATTGAATCCATGATCATAAAGTTTTTGATGGAAATTTTGAACAACATTTTAGCCTTTTGAAATGTTATTTTTCTGATTTTAACAAGGTGCAATCGATTGTTGTAATAGTGCAATCGATTGTCATAACAAAATTTCACGTTTTTTTTGGAAAAAACCACTGATGCAATCGATTGCATCACATGGAAATCGATTGTAACAGAACAAAAATGCATTTTCTGCCTTGTTTTAGGGCTGTTTTGATCCATCTATCTTTTTTTACTCACTCCTTTTGATTGTTGATTTGGATTGCAATTTTAAATGTCCAAATTATCTTTAAATTTAATGGACTTTGGGTGTAGATGAAGTTGGATAAATGTTCATTAATTCAAATCTACCAAAGAGTGAATTATTCAATTCATTTTTTATGCTTTGGATTAATGACATATTTAGTACTTTAATTCATCTAGATGATTGATTGAATTTAAAGATGAAAGAAATTTGAGGTAGTGATCCAAGTTAGGTTATCATTCCCCTCCCACTTCATCTTATCCCTTTCTTTTTTTATTTATGCTACATGTTATGGGATGATGATCTCTATATCATTTATCCAAACATGAAGTACATAGATTGCTATTGACCGGCCTCAAAATAGGTGTGACTTCTACATAAGTCCACTTACGATTGCTTAACATAACGCTAAATTTTGTCCTGATTCGAATAAATGATCATTCATGGCCCAAACCTATGTTTGCAAGCCCAAGTATGTTAATTTGAACCCTTTGATTCAATAACCTTGAGATTCATTGTTAGTAGGCTTTGGTTCTACCAATCCTCCAATGGGTCTTCATCAATTTTGGCAACGCGGATCACTTAAACATCATTCATCATTAAATGTTGCCTTAATGTTTCTTAAATGGATGATATACTTGACAAAAAAGAAAATGCAACTTGTTGTTGAGAGGCTTTGGTTCTACCAATCCTCTAATGAGTTACAAATGCAAGTTTCAAGATGGTCATTCAACTAACCATTAATTTCTAACAATTGACTTTATTTTATGCTTTTATCTTATGCCCTTTACATTATGCACCCTTTATTTTAGCATTTATATTTCATACTATTTTCATCTTTGCTCACTTGAGCATTTACTTTTATGTCACTTTTATTTTGCTCACTTGAGCTTTTCTTTTCTTTTTGAAGATACTTAATAATCAACATGAACCATAAACAACATTAATGATACTTGGACTATTTGGTTACTATCCTTGGCATTATAGAGTATTGGACTTCTTGGACTTAGGATTAGAAACCTTGGCCTATGTTGGAGACCTTGTGACCTTAATAATATTTTGTCTGGAGTTCTTGGGGTTTAACTCAAGACATTGGGTTGTTTATTTGTTTTGTGTGCAGGTTATTGTGATTACATACTTTGTCTGTAATTTGGAATTCATTTGTATACAACCGTTACTCTGCCCAATTTTTGTAAAGACTTAATACACTTGAAGTTTAGTTCTCTCAAGAGGTCTAGTATCTTTTCTTGCTTGGTTTCAATACAAAGAATGGGAATTCTATCTTGACTCATAATGTCAAGTATTGGCTTCTTTTTGGTTAGATGGTTCTTGTCCTTAGCTTTTACCTTATTCTTTAGGATAGTCCCTTCATCTCCTTCCATCTTCTTTCATTTCAAAAACTTCTCCCTTCTTTTGAAAACTCTTCTTGTTTCTAAACTTGAATCACTTTCATAATAAACTTGGACTTAGGTCCATGCATTTTCAAAACATTTTCATAAATAAACTACAATCAACTTAACAATACCTTGACATTTTCATGAGAAGACTAAAATTCAATCAATCTCATTCAAACCATTTTGCCATTTTGGCTCTTATCTTTAAAATTTTCTTAAAAGATTAGACTCTTGTCAATCCTTGTAGTGATGCAAACAACTATACTTCTGCAATATGTAGTGAAGTGAGATATTTTCCACTTGGGTGTTGAGTGAGGAATTGTTGATTTTAAAATCCAAGCCATATCCTCCACTTTGAGATGATGAAAATTCTCCTTTCTCATAATTGTGGGTAGTAAGTATGTTTTCCACACGGACAATGACGATGATGTCTTATCTCATAAAATTAACCAACACACTTATGTTTTAAAATTTTTCAAAGGTGAACTACGAGTAACCTGATCCCCTATTACACAGAAGGTGGTACGTAGGCGCTAAAGGTTCGCAACCGCGGAGGGTGAAAAATTCATAAAAAAACATTTCTTTTCTCACCTCCACCATCTATTTTTATACAACATTTTATAGCCAATATATACAGATTTTACAAAGATGTTCCTGCGGAGTACCATAGATGTTTAGCGTGCTAATACCTTCCCTTTGCATAGCCAACCTCCTTACCTTGAATCTTTCTCCTCTTTTGTGTTATTCGCTCTTTTCCCATTCATTTGGAAATAATAAAGTGCAACGACAATTTTTATTTTGATTTGTACAAGTCTAGTTAATCCAATGACTTAGTCTTAAACATTTCTACCGCTACAGGAAAAAAATGGCGACTTCACTGGGGAAAGATTGACCTTTGGTTGGTCCATCCCTAAGTGGGTTGAGACTATCTTTTTTTATATCTATATATGTGCTATTGTTGTTTATGTGTTATATGTTGTATATATGTTTATCTGGATTTTCCTGGTTTTCAGGATGCTTGGTGATTACTCATGAGTCCTATACCCGAACTTGGGAAACTTAAGATAGGACGAGGGGTATAGTCATGTTAACTTTGAGGGAGTAATCCCAAAAAAGGAGACATGAGATCCCCCACTCAGTGGAGGCCCCTTTGACTGTAGTGTCGTTTACCGAGTAATCGGGAAGACGTACTGCTTTCGACCTGGGAGCTTGCTGAAATTGAGGACCATAGAATACCTAACCCATCTTGTCCTTTTAGGGGTAGTGCGGAAGCTATGACGGATTAGTCCGGAAATAGTTGTCATGTGATACTACGCTTAGACAAGTTTTTCTTGAGAATATTACTAATTACCGAGTTAATTGGGAAGTTGGTAATATCCGAAAGAAGGATGTAGACTCTGGGAACCTCTAGAACCTTGTTCGGCAGGTGATAAACTTTTAGATCATACCATATGGGTAGTACCTTCGACCTCATGCTCGTGACGTTGAACCTATGAACCCTATGCTTGTGATCTTGTGTGTGGTTGTTGCATTATGCATCTGTGCACCCATGAGCATTGCTTTAACCAAATTTTAAAGAACTTAAGACTTTTTCTTGCAAACATCACAAGTTTTGTAAGTATGGATTTTGGAAAGAGTACTAAGAAGTACAATGTCAAGAGTCCTTATTCAGAAGAATTCAGAAAGCCTTAATCCTTGGTATCTAGTCCTTGGGACTTCAAATTTTCATAGCTATCTTGAAGATGGATTTCAATTATGTCTTTTAATTGATGTTTGCAATTCATTTTTAATGTTCCAAAGTTCTTTGAAAACTTGGTTTTAAAACTTTTAAATAATCATGTGCATTTCACCTCATGCATCATATTACACATACTTCTTACATTTGTTATGTATATCCAGGTGTCTTACCAAGCTTCTTTACTTTGTTCAGCAATTTGTCTCACCGGTACAATACTTGGGCTAATTTCAGAAGGAAGATGGATAATTTAGGACAAGAGAATTGCAAGCTGCGCGAGGAAGTTTCTGCTCTGAAGGCCGGTATGGCCAATCTCACTGCTCTGATGGAATCTTTGGTGGTTGCTCAGAATCAGCCACCGATTACTTAGCCTCAACAGACAATGGTTACTAATGAAGCTCCGACTATTCCTGTGTTTGCTACTCCAACTGTTGTTCAGAGTCGCATGCCTCAAGGTTATCCATGGGGAATGATATAGAACTTTATGCCTTAACGTTTTAATCTTGGCCCTCAAGTTACTTCAGTTGTTGGTGTGGCTCCAACCACTGGTGCATATCATAGGGCACCTCAACAAAGAAATCAAGGGCAAGGTCATCAGAGGAAAATGAGCTTTGATCCAATTCCAATGACATACACAGAGCTGTATCCTTCTTTGTTGAAGAAGAATCTGGTTCAAACCCGAGCTTGACCAGTTGTTCCTGAAAAATTGCCAAGAGGATATAAGGCTTACGTTTCCTATGCCTTTCATCAGGATGCTCTTGGGTACGATTTAGAAGATTACTTTGCTTTGAAGGTAAAAGTTCAGAGGTTGGTCCGAAGAGGTATCTTGTCATTTAAGGACATTGGCCCTAATGTTCAAAACAATTCCTTAGTATAGCATGAATGAATCTCTGTTGGTGGTAGTTCCAAAGTTTGGGAAATGTTTCCTTCAGTGCAAGACCAGATAAGAGAGTCATCTTAGTTTATGAGAATTCTTACTACTTTCTCATTTGTAATTTTTCTTATTTATCATCGCACTGTTTGCATGTAAGAACTTGTTTGCATTTGAATATTTAATCTTAATACAATGAGTATGTTTGTCTTAAATAAATTCATTTGTTTCACTCGTATTTGTTTTCAATTTTAAATTGCTTTATGATACCAACTTGCTATCCATTCTCTCGCCGAGGAAGATATTGGAGGGAGGATGGTGATATTAAAACACAAATTTTCTGGTTGTATGCTTTTGGATAAAACCCTGTTGACAATGTACAGGCATTGTTTCAAATCCTCAAACACCGGAGATATAAGGGAGCGAAACCTTTGTTAACCCCTTTGAGCCTTGAAGTAGGAGTTTCTTTTCCTATTCAGAAAAAACCCTTATTTTTAACCTGGGGCAGGGTAGTGTTCAGTTAATCTGATTGAGTATTCAAATCTCATCAAGAGTGCGCATCTAAGGATACAACAATGGTTATCCCTTAAAAGGTTGAGGAAAGTCAAAACCGCAATGGTTAATCTTCACTTATCAGGAGGGTGTGTCAATTGATGATATCTTATTGGCTATCTCTCGCACACCAGGAGATCAACAGATGATGATACAATAATGGTTATCTTTCATCTACCCAGAAATAGGGCAGTCACAATTCTTCCAACAAGTCACAAACGACTCGAAGTCACGCGACATGTTCAAAAATAAAAAAAATGATATGAATAAAAAAATAATAATAAAAAAATAAATGATGATGAAAAAAGAAAGAGACAAAAATCCCCGCTAAGTCGGAACTTGAAAAAACAAGTCACTTAGGCAAAAGTCAGGGCATCCCGCTGCACTTCAGAGTCAAAGTAAAAAGGAATTTGTCCAGGAAACATGGAAGAAATGGAAAGCCTGCAATGCGATAAAGGATTACAGTGTGAAATCCTCAGCAAAGAACAGAGTCGTGTGATAAGAAACCCAAAAGAAGCGGGAATGAGTGACTTGCATGTCCAAAGAAAACCTTTTTGATTCCTCAACCATCTCGATATTTCTTTTGAGAGATGAATGTTCGTGTCAAGTTAACTGAACTTAGGACTGAAGAACATCACGAAGGGGGTGGGAACCAAATATTTTTTAGCCTTAAATCTTTTCTTCTAAAACTATGAACCAGACCACGTTACAACCCTCAAAAGTCCTAATTGAAACAAGGTTTATCTTAAAAGCATACTCCAATGAGACAATGTTTCCTGAATCCCATTAATTTTGCTAAATTATTGTGATTGGTATCATACTAATTTTGTTATCTTTCATACAAAAAATCCATTTCGCATCCTGGCTAGTGATTCGTTCACAAGGTTTTGCAATAGCTTTTCAAATAAAATCTTCAAGACTTACATAATTGTTGCATTATAATTTTCATTCTTAAAATAAACATTTTTATGCTTGTAAAACAACTGCTTGATATCATAAAATTTTACATTTGAGTATCAATAAAAGGCATGTTACCGAGAAGAGTTACAGAGCAAAGAGGATGCAACATTCAGCCAATCTAGGGCAATTACATCGAGATTCGTCAAATCTCTAGAAGCAATTTGATCAGAAAGGTTATCTTAAAAGCATGCAGCCAAGGTAAGTTATGAAAGTTACCTTGATCAACATGGTAAGCTTGGGACACCAGATTGGTTTCCAAGGGCATATCTAGATTTTGTCAAGATAGCTGCTATGTCTACCCCAAGCCGAGAATCTTCCTCAAGCAGGATTATTTCTTGTGATTTGTTTTGTAGATGTGTGTCTGGCTTCCTCTAACAGTTGTTGGTCAATTAAATGGTTTCCTACAGGTTGTGTTATGGTGTTGGGTTTATAATCCCATTTTTTCCAGTCTTGTTGCAAACTTCTCCAACTGAGTGTAATTCTTTACCCAGCCAGGTGATGATCAAACAGAGGTTAAAAAGAGCTATGAAGCCTTTGCTCATTTGATGGAGTTTTTTCTCCCTTTTGTGTATTTAGAATTGATATGAGACATCTTGTAGAGTATTTCCCCCTCCAGTTACAACATTATTGTTGTTATGTGCTCCCTATGTAGCTAGCCAAGGGCAATATCTTTTCTAAGAAGTGGTGAGACAGTTGTCAACTTTTCAGGAAGGTTCTCTCAGGTCGTTTCTGCTGGTATGTGCTTGATCTTCTTGTGTTTCTCAGATAGTTAAATATGATACCAATTTATGTATGGTTCGTTATTGGGTTTGTGATCCCATTGTCCCCAGTCAAGTCTTGGTTCATTTTTTTATTTTGGTTTTGCATGGTCTGAAGCCTCTATCCCAGATTCCCCAGTGAAGTCTTCACTCATATGATGAAAGTTCCTTCTCCCCTTGCGTGTTGGGATGGAACTATTTGCAAAATGTTTCTCTTTTGTAGTGTTTGCATTATTGTTTGTTGTTTGTTTCATAGGAAACTAGACAAGGGCAGTATCTTTTCTAAGAAGTGTTGAGATATTCATCAACTTTTTGGGTTTTCACCCACCAAGTGCTGGGTTTGATTTAAAATCCCATAAGTTTGACCTCTTGCTATAATGTTAACTACTTGATTCCCCAAGAAGGCTATCCCATGGAACTTTTGTTGGAATAAGTATGATCTTCTTATGTTTCTCAGATGATTGAAGATGATACCAATTGATGTATGGCTCGGTGTTGGGTTTATGATCCTGTTTTCCCAACCAAGTCTTTTTTCATTTGAACCTCAGGTTTTCATGATATGAGACTTTATACAAGATTCCCCAGTGAAGGCTTCACTCATTTAATAAAAGTATTTTCTCCCCGTGCATGCTGAGTTGGACTCATTTGCGAAGCATCTCCTTTCGGCAGTACTTACATTTTGTTGGATTGCCCGATAGTCAGGAAAGGGCAATGTTTTATTTAAAAAGTGTTGAAATGGTTATCAACTTTTTAGGTTTTCTCCCGCCAAGTGCTGGGTTTGATTTAAAATCCTCATAAGTTTGATTTCTTGCTGTAATGTTTGACTTCTTAACTCCCCAAGTTGTTATCCCCATAAGTTTTCATACTTTCTCCCCAGAGAAGTTGGTGCAATACTCGCTCTCAATATTGAAGAATGTATCTTAGTTTCCCCTCGATGATGTGGTGTTGTCCTCCCCAATGAACTCAACGCGAGGTCTCTAGTTGTCATCTGGACGATGAGGCACTATCTCCCCTAGTGAAGTCTGTATGATATTTCCCCAATGAAGTCAGCACGAGATCCTCAGTTGAAGTTTTGACAATATGGTTTTCATTTTCTTTATTGAAATCAGTATTGCAATCCCCAGTAGAAGTATAGACTGTGAAACATTTGTTTTCCCTATTGAAGTCTGTGTGATATTCCCTGGTGAAGCCTGGAGGAGGATGTTATATCCCTGTATCTGTACTAATTTATTGCTATGATGCAATGATTTTCGGATTATGTTTCTTCCCAGTGAAGTTAAGCCGTGAAGTGGGGATTTTTTTCCTCAGTTGATGCTTATTACCTTATGGTATTTTCATCTTGGATGTGATTAGTCGAGTATTGTTGTTACCGAGTTAGTTTTGTCTGGTTATCCCCAGTGTTATATGTCTGTTTTGTCAGCATATACATAATAACACTCATACATTCATACATACATCATGCATAATTGAATTTATAAAATCATTGCTCATTTGCATTCATTAATTTTTTGTTATCCAATTACCCTATTTTGCAGAGTTGTGTTGTCCTCTCTCCAATAGAGTGTCAACCTTAAGCAGAAAGTGTATATTCTTTCAATTTACCCACTGAGTTATCCCTCGTGGAAGATTTTTGTTTTAGCCTTCCTGTACAGCTCTTTGTCTAGATAGAATGTGATTCCCCTTTGATTTTATTTCTCATGAGGTGTTATTTTGTTTGACTGATTCATTCCGGTTTATTTCTGGTTTGAATCTATGATCCTCAGCAATATTATTACTTTGGATTTATACAAGCTTTGAGCCTTGGTTTGAGAATGTGCATTTATTTTGGCACGAGAAGACTTTAGATTCTCAACAGAAATATGTTGGCATTTCCCCAGGAAGTTATATTTCATTCCCCGGGAAGTCATGATTCATTCCCTAGGAGGTCATGATTCATTCACTAGTAAGTCATGATTCATTTCCCAGGAAGTAATATTTCTTTCCCCAGGAAGCCATATTGCTTTCCCCAGAAAGTCATTTTTATAATCCTTCCAATAACAACAAGTAACATGTCTCTTTATTTGAGCAACTTGTACTTCCCTGTAAAAGTAGATGTTACTTTTTTGTTATCTTCTCTATGAGTGGATAGTTTGCAGTTCGTTGTCAAATTATCCAATGGATGGAAAGTCTTTTCAATATGACAAAGATATTTCATCGAGAAATCTTTACAAGTGGTAGTCTCTTTATTTGAGACAATGTATATTACCCTTTCCAAGCGGAATACCTTGGTTAAAGAAGAAGTTGAGACCCGTTCTGGATGAAACGCCATGATTTTGGGAAACTTGTTATTATCAATATGTTTTTTCTACTTTCAGTGAACGTTGGTAGATCACCTTCAGTGAATGTTGGTGTTGTTCTTTTCTTTCTACCTTCAACTATTGAGTTGGTAGTTTACTGTCATCTGTGAGCCGATATCGTTTTGATCTTCTACCTTGAACTATTGAGTTGGTAGTTTACTGTCATCTATGATTCGATATCTTTTTGATCTTCTACCTTCAACTATTGAGTTGGTAGTTTACCGTTATCTGTGAGTCGGTATCTTTTTGATCTTCTACCTTTAACTATTGAGTTGGTAGTTCACCGTCATCTATGAGTCGGTATCTTTTTTATCTTCTACCTTCAACCATTGAGTTGGTAGTTTACCTTCAACTATTGACTTGGTAGTTTACCGTCATATATGATCTGGTATCTTTTTAATCTTCTACCTTCAACTATTGAGTTAGTAGTTTAGCCTCATTTGTGAGTCGGTATCTTTTTTATCTTCTACCTTTAACTATTGAGTTGGTAGTTTACCTTCATATATGAGCCAATATCTTTTTGATCTTCTACCTTCAACTATTGAGTTGGTAGTTTACCGTCATCTGCGAGTCGATATCTTTTTGATCTTCTACCTTCAACTATTGATTTGGTAGTTCACCGTCATCTATGAGTCAGTATCTCTTTATCTTCTACCTTTAACTATTGAGTTGGTAGTCTACCATCATCTGTGAGTTGATGTCGATCGTTATCATTCTTTACTTTTTACTCAATATTTGAGTTGATGCTACTTTGTCTCCTTTTTGGGCTTTACCCCAATAGAGTCAGGTTTTTTGCTCACCAGTGGTTTATTTTCCTGGTTGGGTTTCTCTTTTGATCCTTGTTTCCTTTGTTACATACCCAGTGGTGTCTTGCATCCCTTTAGAATTATTCATCTGCATTCATATTCATAAGCATTACATGGTGTTGTACCCCAAAATTTTCCCTCTCATTTATCAAGAATTTTCTCACAAGATTTCTTTGACTCAAGACTGCATTAGGGTTTCGCCAGCTCAAGTCACCTCCTCATGCACTGATGACCAAAATTAGGGTTTAAGTTTTCAAAAGGATTTTTGGACTATCAATGCCTCATATGACTTTCAAGGATCATTATGGACCCCCAAGATTACTCATGCCAAGTTTCAAGCCTTGAATCACATTTTTGATCAGTCAATTGGACAGTTGACCTAAAAATCAAGTGTGTTGGGGAAAAAGTCAACCATGGCCAATTTACAGTCAAACTTCATAATTTTTTATCCACATCAACATTTTAAACCCATATGTATCATTTGATCAAGTTTGGACCACAATTCCTCAAGAAATTTGATCAAATCTCTAGAAGGGCAAAATGGTCAAAATTAGGGTTTTGACTGAGAAAGGGCAATTTCTGATTTTTGACCTAGAAAATGATCAAATGGTTTGAAGCATGATTTCAAGAGTTCAATTGCATCATCTTGACCTAATGACATGGCCCAAAACATTACAAATCCATTGGATTAACAGATGAATTTTGCAGTCAACTGATCAAAAGTCAACTGTACACTGAAAAGTCAAACTTTGACTTTTTGGTCAAAATCAAGTGCCAAAGATCATAATTCATCAAAAAATGTCAAAATGTGAAACTTTTTCATCAAGATATCAAGGACTTAAGATTTGCTTTTGAAAAGTTGAAAATTTTTAACTTAGAAAATTTTCTAAGTATAGAAAATTTCTTATTTTTTCTCAACTTTGAGCCAAATTATCACCATGATGCAAGATGATTCAAGGGAAACTTCCAACAAGAAAGTTGTAGATCTCCATTAAATATACAACTTTTCTTCATACGGTTTATCCTAAAGATGCTTGGATCTCAAGATATAATTTTGTGAATACATACTCATGAACCAAAATAACTTAGTGAAATTTTGCCCTAATTAGGCAGATTTTTTACCTAACTTCATGACAATTTTTCACATAGTTCCAAGGGGAATATTTGAAATAAATTCAAAGATTGGTTGTAGAGAACATTGCAAGCTTTCCAAAATTTCCAAGAAATCCTTGAGATCATTCTTGAGTAGGGAGAATCGAAGAGATGAAGTTGGCAATTTCTCACTTTGATTTCAAGCCATTTCATGAAGAACAAAAGTTCAAATCCTCAAGCATGATGAACAAATATTGCTTTGCAGGCTCCTAACTTGTTTCTCACTCCATAATTAAATGATTTCACAGATGTTGGAAGCTTTAGGACAAACATTGAATGCATTGTACAAGAATAATTCCATTTTTGGCACAAAGGTGCCACTTCCATTTTGATAAAGCACAACTTTTGCAATTTTCCACTCCTTCAGCTTTGCACTTGTTCTTTCTGCACACACAAACCCTATAGACCAAAATCAATGTGTCTAAAATCTCTACCAACTCAGATCAGGCTTGTACAAACACATAGAGACTTGTCTCCTCACTTTTCTTCAAAAGCAAGCAATAGAGCCAAAAGGCTAGAACTGAGAAATCTTGAGGAAGCTTGATGTAAAACCTTTTATATACTTATACACAAATACATTACAACCTAACACATGATTTCTAAAGCTCAGAAACTCTCCCAAACAATCTATCACTAAAAATCTGCCATAACTTGCAGTTTTGCACTTTCCATAGCAATCTCAAAAACCACTCGTGCGTTTTGAGTTTTAACCACCTAAACACTTAACATACTTCATATCTAAGTGTTCCAGACCCCTGTCCACTCACTATAACTCCTGATTATCCATCTTCCATTTTTGAAATTCAAGCTTGCAGGTTGACTTGACTAGGGAGATTCATGAACTTTCAAGGCAAAGTAAAGATTGGAACACACTCAGGGAGGTCCAGGCAAGCTAAACAGATCCTCGGGCCTTCTTAAAACTTGCTCAAACTCCATTCACGGTCTCAACTGAAAGAGGTAAAAACTCAAACTTCTATCTCTTCATACAGGCATGCTTTGGTCTTGATTTGTGAAAACAAAATGTAGATATCCTTGCACTAAAGCCAACCATGTTCATAGATTTCATTTATATTCATTGTGTATAGAGAATTTTATATTTGAATTTTCTGTAAAAATTAGGTTTCAAATTAGGGAAAGCAAAATTAGCTTTGATCTTTGATTGTTAGTTTACATAAGCTATATGGTTGAACTCGTGGGAAGAAACCCCATGATTTTCATGTTTGGACTTTCTATTTTCATGGAGAAATGAGAGAGTTACAGGTGGTCCGGCCATGGCTCAAGGTTGAAGATGAAGTTTCCTTCAGGGGGCGTTTTATAATATATATTTATGCCTTTTCTTATATGAACAGATGTACAACCACCCCAGTGGTAAGGCAGCGCGCAAAAATGTCATATGTCGTGGGTTCGAGCCTTGGCGCTGCCTTTTTGGAATTTTTCTCATATTTTCTCCATTTTTTTGGTTTCTTGCAGCGTTGGCCCTCTGATTGTTGGGATTTGTGGTTTTTTTTCTAACCGCTCCCCCTGTTTGCTTGCAGCACCCCTGACCCATATATTTTTATTATTCATTTTTTTCATTTCTATTTTATTAAATATATTTTCCTTAATATTAAAAAATCACAAAAAATATAAAAATGATAGATTTTATTTTGACTCATTTTATTTCTATTTTCCCAATAAAAAATATTTTCTTTAGTTATATATATTACCTATTTTACTAAATAAGCCTTGTAAATTAATTTAAAACTAGTTTTAATATTTATTTTTTTTCATATTTATTAAACATATTATTTTAATACAAAAAAGACCAAAATACCTCATAAATACCATATATTATTTTTCAAGACAAAAAATACAAAAATACTTATCTTTTTCTTAAAGAAATTTATTTTCTTTTAATCAAATAAAATTAGGGTTTAATCAAAATCTTTTCTAAAAGTAATTTCCTTTCCTAATTAATTTAAGTTTAATCTTGATTTATTTATTAGGTTTAGGTTTAAACTTTTTTTTCACATAAAAAAACAAACAAAATCTTCTTTGCATTCATACATCTTTGCATATTTAATTTATCTTGTATATTATTTATTCCAATATTTGTACATATTCAATTTGGTTGTAATAGTTTAATTAGGTTTATATCATTGCAAATACCCATTCATAAATTGTATTTCCCCCTCCCACAAAGTGTTGTAATAGCCTAGTAATCTTTAAATTTCGCAATTTATCGCTTTTACATAAAATGCTAGTAATTAGGATTTGTATGGCAAGATAAAACCAATCAAATAGAAAACCCTAATCCAAGATAAAATCAAGCATGAAAATGACACACTTGCACACAAAACACCCCTAGGGTTATCCCACTTGGTTGCCTTATACAAAATGGCCATATTACGCATGTAAAGTGTCTTAGCAAAAACAAACAAATACAAGATAATAGTCCCTCGATGACGCTATTCAAAGTTGCCTTACAAAATGATCTTAATCCCTAAAAAATGCTAAGATACTTTACAACATTGCTAATCATGGTTAGACGATGACCCACGCCCGTCCCGTTAACATCCAAAGATAGGGTTGCTTACCAAATCAATGGTAACACAACAATATCAAAGGAAGAGAAAATGAATAAGAAAGACATTTGAGTGGGTAGATTACTTTTAGTTACTTGCTCTATTTCAAAACAAATATCCTTGCAAATTTTCAAAACAAACACACACATTTCCAAACATCTTACAAAATTTAAAACATTTTCAAAAAGACAAACATCTTTGTATACATTCTTACGAATGAGAATCATTACAAAGATTGCCTAAACAATGGCCTCTTTTACAAAATACTTTCAAAACCACACAAAGCACAATTTCAAACAAAAGCAAGTGATCTAGCAAGTAACTAAGAGCCCGTGGATAACCATGGATGAAAAGGGTGCTAATACCTTCCCTTTTCATAATCTACCCCCCGAACTCAAGAAACAATATCAAAGTTCTTTCCTGTGCTTTTTCACCTTTCCTTTTGGATAAAAGAAAAGTCAGTGGCGACTCTTGTTAACCGTAACATTTTCGATAAAACACAAAACAATCAAGTCAGTTCTCCCACCGTATCACAGAACTGGCGACTCTGTTAGGGATTAGTATAAAAGTGAGGTTACCTTAGGGTTTAGATCATATTTACTTGCTTACATTGTTTGACTTGTATGCTTTACATTATGGTTCTTTGTTTGGATTTGAATCCTCTACCCAGATTTGGGATACATTATAGGTAAGTAGCAACACGTTGTGGAAACTGTGTGGGGTATATCGACATGGTCTAAGCAATAACTACATTAGTGCGATATATGTGTAGGTACCGGTAGCCTTTGAGTTAATCAAAAAGAATACGGGGCCGCTGAGTGATGTCATGAAGCACTAATGAACTTCTAGAACCTTTACTTGACCAACTTGGCCTTTAGGATGTAGTGAGATGACCGGCTTTGGTGCAGTCCGAAGTTGGTAGATACTCGATACTACACTCATTGAGGTTTAGTTTCTTGGGATATTTCGGTCGCCATTAAAGAGGCTTAAGTTGAAACAATGACCAAGGAAACAATCCAGTGATATTGAGCTCCTTAGAACCTGGTTACTATTACTAGGACAGGTTTAAGCCAACTAAACTTCAAGTGGGTACTTACCTATAAAACTCATGCAATCCTAAACTAAGGACTTGTTTACTTTGCTTGTATATGCATACTTGTACATAACATCATGGACATCATGAAAATCATATACATCCACTAACCATTTCAAGGATTTTTAGATTCATCTTTGTTCTTGTTTTGTAGGAAATGGATTCACTTCGCAGGAAAACTATTCAAGTCAACCTTGTGAGAATTCCTCCACAACTTAAGGAGCTAGCTTCAAAGATTCCTGAGAACTCTCCATTCACCGAGAGACGTGGTCTTCTACTCAACTTGGTCACCTACAACACAGAGGAGGATATGATGAAGGTGCTCTTTCAGTTCTTTGATCCTTTCCACCATTGTTTTACATTTCCCGACTATCAACTTGTGCCTACTTTGGAAGAATTATCTCAACTATTGAGGATTACCATTCTCAATCAACTACCTTTCAACGGTACGGAAAGAGACCCAAAGCCAGAAGAGATTTCTCAAGCTCTACACTTGCACTCATCTGATGTCACAACCCATTGGGAAACTAGGAGTGGTGTCAAAGGTTTCTTAGCGAAGTTCCTGTTTGAGAAAGCCCAAAGCTGTTGGAATTCCCTAGACTTGCAAGCCTTTGAGGAAATTATGGATCTCCTCATCTATGGGATGGTTTTGTTTCCAAACCTTGACCAACTCATAGGTGTCAACACCGTCAAAATCTTCATGTCACGCAACTCGGTGCCTACATTGCTAGGGGATATCCTACACTCTTTTCACACTCGCACAATGAGGAAAAGAGGTGTCCTTATGTTTTGCACTCCTCTCTTGGCAAGATGGTTTATTTCTCATCTTCCCCAATCAGTCATAAGGAATGAGCAAGGTTCAAGGTGGTCACAAAGGTTGATGACGCTCAAACATTCAGACATTCATTGGTACTTCCGATCCAAAGAGAATATTATTATTATCGACCGTTGTGGAGAATTTCCTAATGTACCTTTACTTGGCATTAGGGGAGGAATCACCTACAACCCATGCTTATACTTAAGACAGTTTGGTTATGCCCGAAGGGATGGCCCACACGAGATGTTGATTCAAGGTTTGGTATTTGACCACGACAACGAAAATCAAGGTCTTCGACAGAGATTTATCTGAGCTTGGAGGATGTTAAACAAGGTGGATAGAAAGAGTTTGGGGCACAAGAATTCCATCCCTCTTGAGCCTTACCTCAAATGGGTACGAACTCGCGCTCATAGTCGTATGATGCCTTATCCCTCCATTCTCCCGGTAATCATTGAGCCTGTCATGGAGGGAGACGTTCCATACACTATCCTACATCCTAACATGCCCACATTTCTTGAAGACCTCCAAAGGGATTGGATACAACTCAAAGGAGAGCGAGATACTTTTGAAGCCCAATTCTACGCAAGCGAGAAGAAGGTTTTAGAGCTCACTAGGCTACTTCATGAGGAGTAGACTCTGAATGCCTACATTGCACCAAAGAGGATGCACACTAATTTTCTATCTTAGAGTTTTGTATTATTTTGCCCAAGGGGAATTGATGTACCCAAACTTTATCTTATTAATATAATGTGTGTTTCCTTTTTGTCTAAAACAAATTTGAATCTTTGAAATCCTTGAGAACATTGCATATGCGCATATCATTCATCATAACATAAACAGGTCTTTTACAACAAGTCTCCTCATCTCTCTACTGTTTCTTTCAGTAAGATCGATCTCGAGAAAACAGTGAAAGATCTCTAAGCTCAGAATACACAATTTCAACAATTGCTCATGACCCTAGCCAAGGGGCAAGAAGAGTTGAAGACTCTTCTGGATGAAGAGAGGAAGAAGAAAACAAAGAAGGTAACCAGAGTCTTAAACATGGGAAGAAGATTTCATGGGCAGACAAGAAGGACTTTGGACTTTGCAACAACTTCTAGTGAAGGAGGGGGAAAGGCAAGGAAACAGTTGTCCCGTCAGAATCGGAAGAAGAGGAAGAAGAGGAAGACTACTCTAAGGAACAATACCCTCCAGCTAATGATAAGTATAAACATCTAGAAGAGCGGTTGAGCGTGATGGAAATCCAAAAGGTGCCAGGTTTGGACTTTGAGGAATTGGGACTAGTGTCGGGGATTGTGATTCCTCCAAAATTCAAAGTGCCTATATTTTCCAAATATGATGGAGTGTCATGCCCTGAAATGCATCTCTGATCATATGTGAGGAAAATTCAACTCCATACCGCTGATAAAGACTTATGGGTGCACTTCTCCCAAGACAGTCTGTCTGGGACTCAACTTGACTGGTTCTACCAACTAGAAAGGGATAATGTTCACAATTGGGAAGATCTTGTTGCAGCTTTCTACAAGCAATACCAGTACAATGCTGATTTGGCGCCTACCCGTACTCAACTCCAGAGTATGGCCATGGTTTCCAATGAAGGTTTCAAGGACTATGCACAAAAATGGAGAGATTTGGCTGGAAGAGTTCAACCCCCTCCATCTGAGAGAGAATTGGTAGACATGTTCTTAGGCACCTTATCTGGTCCCTTCTTCAATCATTTAATCGGAAGTTCATCTGCGGGCTTCACTAAACTAATATTGACCGGAGAGAGGATAGAAGCCGAAATTAATAATGGAAAGATCCAGAAAGATACATCTTCTTCAACAACTATAAGGAAGCCCTTCATGAGGAAGAAAGAGGTGGCTGCCGTATATCCGCAAAGAAACCAAGATAAGGTCGAACACCGACCAATGGTGGGGGTTGTTATGATCCCAAAGCCTACATCTGATCAACAAATAAATAATCAACCAAGGGTAGAAAGGCCAGTTTACCAGAATCAACATGACTCTGTCTCAAGTATTACCTCATTTGCTAAGATCCAACATGGTGAGCTTAAAAGAATCTCCGAAAAACCCCAATACAACATCCCCTCATTATCATCCCAATGCTTGTTACGCATATCACTCTGAAAGTCCTGGTCACGATACTAATAACTGTTGAGCCTTGAAGAACTAAATACAAGACCTCATTGAAGCAAAAGAAATTGAGTTTGATGCGCCCGAGAAGCCAAATGTCATTTCTGCTCCTATGCCCAGACATGGCCATAATACCAATGCCATTGAAGAAGGATTGTTTGTTACCTCAGTTTATGAACTCATGACCCCACTTCTGACCGTTAAAATGAACTTGTTGAAAGCTGGTGTGTTCCCGGGTTGTAATGAAGTTTGTCATCTCTGCTTATCCTCACCAACTGGATGTCCTTTGTTGAAAGTAGGCATTCAGTGCCTAATAGATAACAAAGAGATTTTGTTTGAAAAGACTCCTATTTCACCTGTTCCTTTTGAAGATGTTTCTATCATTACCATTTCTGCCAATTCTTCCAGGGTCTCCACCAAAAGAACCGTTAGAATTACATCAGTTCCGAAAGCAGCTCCTTTAATAATCACAATGCCTAGGCCAGTCCTCTATGTGTCAGACAAAACCATACCATGGAATTATGGAGGGGATGTCTACTACCATGGTATCAAACAGGACTGGTCAGCCGCCGAAGATTCAAAATCCGAGAAAGAAGACTCCGACATCAGTAACATTACAGGAACTAGCAAAATTACCCGAAGTGGTGGGATCTTTTCTCCAGAAATTGCTCCCCCAAAAGCAGTTCCTGGACCCATAGTCATCCCTGTTGTTGTTCCCTCAAAAGTTGTTCCCGGTCCTACATTTATCTCTGCAAGTACTCCAATTGACAAATCCGTTACAACCCCTGTAATCATTCTTACTGACACTCCTGCTGCCGAGTTAACCAAGGCTCAAGGAAAAGGTGTTATGGTTGAGCCTGTCCGGACGAAGGCTTAGTCATTGACTATCCCTGAGACCTCCAAGAAGGAAATGGAGGAGATCTTAAAAATTATAAAGAGAATTGACTACGATGTAGTTGAACAATTGGGGCAAACTCCCTCTAAGATCTCCATGCTGGCATTACTACTATGTTCTGAGGCACATGCAAAAGCCTTAGTGAAGTTCTTAAAAACAACCCATGTACCTCAAGAGACATCTGCTGATCAATTTCAAGACTGTGTGGCTAGCCTAATTGTGGATAATGGTTTAGGTTTTTCATATGCTGATCTGACACCTAGGGGAAGAAAGCATAATGAGGCGTTGCATGTCTCAGTGGAATGTAGGGGCACCACTCTGGCGCATGTGTTGGTGGACACTGGCTCATCTTTGAATGTATTACCTAAAAAGGCTCTCGATAGACTCGACTGTGAGAGGTTGACTTTAAAGCTAAGCAACATAGTAGTAAGGGATTTTGACGGCTCGAAAAGGATGGTACATGGGGAGGTAGACATTCCCATAAAGGTTGGAACCCAAACCTTCAATTCAACTTTTTATGTGATGGACATGCTCCCTTCATACTCCTGCTTGTTAGGCCGGCCATGGATCAACAATGTTGGTGCTGTTACTTCTACATTACACCAGATGCTGAAGTACCCAGTTCAAGGGAAGATTATCACCGTCCATGGAGATGAAGAATACATGATCAACCATCTCAATTCCTTCAGATATGTGGAATTGGACGGTGAATTCATTGAAACTCCATTTCAACACTTTGAAGAGGTCCCCCAAGAGGTGGCAGTGACCAAGGTTGTTCCCAAGATTACAATGCCTGCACTCCGGATGTCGTCACTGAAAGATGCTAAAGCAGTAGTAGAAGAAGGATGATGCACTATCTGGGGACAACTCCTAGATATCCCGTATAAATCTGACAAGTTTGGCTTAGGTTTCACTACAAGTGCTCAAAAGGATGTACACCGTGCCTGTGCTGGAGGGCCACCCTTGAAGATCAGCAACCGTGAAGTCAACGCAGTAGAAGATGGTGAAGATGGCTGCAACCTGGAGGATTGGATCTTCCCGACTGTCAATGGAGGGCTCAACAATTGGGAGGCTAGAGACTTCATCCCAATCACTTTCATCCCTCAGTAATTTATCTTTATATTTTGTTGGATCTGTAATATTCAAAACAATTCGCACTCTTAAAAAACCTTGTGTCTTACCCGAGGCACAATGGTCCATTTGTAAGGGTTATTATCTAATTTTTCATATGACATCAATGAATCACGGATGTTTTCGCATTCAACCTTTTGTGCTCATTGTTTTTCTTTTACATTTTACTTTCTTTCAAAGATAGCTATACCCATACACACACCCACACTCACAATGCAGGTATACATCCATTTTGGATTCCATGGGTAACGATACTGCTATGGCCTTTTGTGACTCTAAGAATCTGATCCACCAAGCCGAAGACGAAGGTGAGGAAGATTGTGAAGTACCAGGGGAACTTGCCAGACTACTACAGCAAAAAGAGAGAACCATTCAGCCTCACGAGGAACCCGTAGATACGATCAACCTAGGTACCGAAGAAGATTAAAAAGAGGTCAAAGTGGGTGCCAATCTGGAACCCAATGTCAAGAAGCGTCTGATTCAGTTGTTTCATGATTATGTCAAAGTCTTTGCCTGGTCATATGAAGACATGTCAGGACTTGATGAAGATATTGTGGTACATCATCTTCCTACAAGAAAGGATTGTCCGCCAGTAAAGCAAAAGGTTTGTCGCATGAGGCCTGATATGTCAGAAAATATTAAAGCAGGATTCATGAAGCAATTCAACGTTGGATTCTTGGTTGTCACCTATTACCCCCAATGGGTTTCCAATGTTGTTCCCATGCCCAAAAAGGATGGCAAAGTGTGAATATGTATGGACTACCGATATTTGAATAGGGCAAGCCCTAAGGATGACTTTCCACTCCCCCACATTGATATCCTAGTTGACAATACGGCACAACACAAAATGTTTTCCTTCATGGACGGATTCTCAGGTTATAACCAAATCAAAATCGCACCTGAGGACATGGAGAAAACAACATTTGTCACACAGTGGGGCACATTCTGTTACAAGGTGACGCCATTCGGACTGAAGAATGCTGGAGCAACTTATCAACATGCCATGGTAGCTTTATTTCACGACATGGTACATCATGAAATAGAAGTCTACATGGACGATATGATAGCCAGATCTCAAACAGAAGAAGAGCATCTTGATCACTTACAAAACCTGTTTGAAAGACTGAAGAAGTACAAGTTAAGGTTGAATTCAAACAAGTGCACATTCGGGGTACGGTCTGGTAAACTCCTAGGCTTTATCGTCAGCAACAAGGGTATCGAGGTCGATCCTGCCAAAGTTAAAGCAATACAAGAGATGCCTGCTCCTCGTACTGAGAAGGAAGTCAGAGGATTCTTGGGACGTTTGAACTATATTTCCAGATTCATTTCTCACTTAACAGCTACTTGTGAGCCAATCTTCAAGCTATTGAAGAAAGATCAAGTAGTCAAATGGAATGATGAGTGCCAAGTTACTTTTGAAAAAATCAAAGAATACTTGCAAGAGCCTCCTGTATTGATGCCACCAGTCGAGGGAAGACCATTGATCATGTATCTGACTGTTTTAGAAAACTCAATGGGGTGTGTATTGGGGAAGCATGATGAGTCTGGCCGAAAAGAGCACGCTATTTATTACCTGAGCAAAAATTTTACCGACTGTGAAACTAGATATTCACTGCTCAAGAAAACTTGCTGCACTCTGGCATGAGATGCTCGTCGGCTAAGACAGTATATGCTGACTCATACTACATTGTTGATATCTAAGACGAATCCGATAAAATACATTTTCAAGAAGCCCGCTCTTTCTGGGAGAATAGCGAGATGGCAGATGATCCTAACAGAATATGACATACAGTATACTACCCAGAAAGCTATAAAGGGAAGTGTACTAGCTGGTAACCTTGCTCACCAAGCTGTAGAAGACTACCAGTCCATGAAGTTCGAATTTTCGGATGAAGACATCATGACATTAGACAATTGTGAAGAAATCAGGCCATATGACGGACCTGAACAAGGATCCCGATGGACCCTATTCTTTGATGGAGCATCCAATGCGCTTGGCAACGGTATCAGTGTTGTACTCATATCTCCGGAAGGGTGTCATACTCCCTTTACTTCCAGGCTTTGCTTTAATTGTACAAACAACATGGCGGAATACGAAGCGTGCATCTTCGGTCTCAAAGCTGCCATAGACCTGGGAATCAAATCCTTAGATGTGTTTGGATATTCAGCTTTGGTCATCAGTCAGATCAAAGGGGAATGGGACACCAAACACCCAAACCTTATCCCTTACAAAGAACATGTTTTGACATTGCTACCACATTTTGAGAAGATTACCTTCGAGCATTTCCCGCGAGAAGAAAATCAGATAGCAGACGCTCTAGCCACAATGTCATCTATGTTTAAACTTAATTGGGATAACGAAGCTCCCCAGATCATCATTGAATGGATGGATGAACAAGCACACTGTCACGAGATTAATACTGAAGAAGTAGTGGACCAGCCTTGGTTTCACGAAGTCAAGAGGTATCTCAAGGCTCAAGAATATCCGGAAGGAGCTTCAATCACGAATATTCGGTGCGTAGATAAGGTTGAAGCTGAAAAGATCATGGCTGAATTGCACGAAGGAACTTTTGGTACCCATTCCAGCGGGCATACGATGGCAAAGAAAATCCTACGGGCAGGCTATTACTGGTCTACCATGGAAGCAGATTGCTATCAACACTCTCGAACCTGCCATAAGTGTCAAATTTATGCTGACAAAGTACATGTACCTCCGGTTCCTCTGAATGTCTTGACAGCTCCTTGGCCCTTTGCTATGTGGGGGATATATATGATTGGGGAAATCAAGCTCACAGCCTTCAATGGACACCGCTTCATCCTAGTGGCCATTGACTATTTTACAAAGTGGGTGGAGGCAGCTTCCTTCGCTTTCGTCACCAAGAACGTTGTTGCCCGTTTCATCAAGCAAAATCTCATTTGTCGGTACGGTATCCCCGAAAGAATCATCACTGACAACGGTACAAATCTCAACAACATTATGATCACCGCATTGTGCGAGCAATTCAAGATTCAGCATCACAATTCTTCTCCCTATCGGCCAAAGATGAACGGTGTTGTCGAAGCTGCAAATAAAAACATTAAAAAGATCATACAGAAAATGAAGGTCACATACAAAGACTAGCATGGGATGTTACCATTTTCTCTCCACGGATATCGTACCACGGCTCGCACATCAACCGGGGCAACACCTTATTCTTTGGTTTACGGCATGGAGGTTGTCTTGCCTATTGAGGTTCAGATCCCCTCTCTGAGGATTATGAAGGATGCAGGGTTGAACAAAGACGATTGGATCCAGACTCGACTTGATCAACTAAATTTGATTGATGAAAAGAGACTTACTGCTGTTTGCCATGGTCAAATGTATCAAAAATGGATGATCAAGGCTTTCAACAAGAAGGTCAGATGCCAAGTGTATCAAGTTGGGGATCTAGTGATCAAACATATCATCTTGCCACAAGGTGATCCCAGGGGCAAATGGACTCCTACCTATGAAGGACCATTTGTAATCAAAAACATCTTCTATGGTGGGGAAATGATCTTGACCACCATGGATGGCGACGACCTGCCACACCCTGCAAACGTGGATATAGTCAAAAGATACTACGCATAAGAGACCCGCTAGGTTGACATACCTAGGAAAAACAAGGGCATCCCGGCAAACCAAAAGGGTTTGGGCAAAAATTAGGGATAAAACAAAAAAATATGTACACCCGGAAAGTTGAAAACCCGAAAGGGAGACTTGGGCAAAAAATGGTTTCCCGGTGGACTGAAAACCCAAAAGGGCGGTCCAGGCAAAAGTTAGGGAATTAAAGCGTATGACTATGTTCCGTTAGATCACTTTACGGACGACCTTTAGCTTCAACTAACAAATTCAACGTTTTTGATCGATTCAATCAACTTCGGACAAGGCAACAAATAGACAAGACGCTCAGAGATACGAAGGCTATAGCAGAATGGAAACCCCATGGGATTTTTGTACACATAGCTATCTTTTCTTTGTATCAAAATTTTCATTTTTTACGACAGCATTCTCTTACTAGAATGTTTGTCTCCTTGTACAAAAAAATACTTATTCAAAGTCAATACAAAATATTCCTTTGAAAGTGCAAAAACTATTTGTCTTTTCTTTACGCTTGTTTTGTTTACAAAAACGTCCAATGATTCATTGTTGAGCATATGCATTTGAACATAATTACTGTTTACAAATAAACGAAATGAAAAGAGGCAATTACTGATAAGTTTAAAAGAGCCATTCCATAAGTAAACCTCTACAGTACGTCATTTAAATCCCCAGTGGAACAAAGTTTTAAATTATTAATCCCCAGTAGAAGTCGTCAATTTCTCAGGATTCCCCAATAAGATTTTACAAACAATACATGGTATTACCCTTACAACAAAGTTTATTTCTCAAAACAGAAATTCATCAACACTTAGACTTCACAACATGAAGACTTATACTTACATATCCTTAACAACAGTCAGAGATTTATTTTCCCTAATCCAACAGCAATACAGAAAATTAGCTCACATACGCATACATCACATTCATATATCATAAACATTGATAGGCACGAATGCATACAACATAATCCCATTATGCATACATTTCATGTATCATGACTTGGCATCTTAGCTAACATTTTTCCTTTTCAGGATAAGATTAACAACTACCATTAACAATGTTCAATCTAGAGATACAGTTCAGATACGCTCCATGATACGGATTCCATTCTGATACTCATACAGATTTCAACTTTTGATATAGTTCAGATACGCTCCAGACACGGATACCATTCTGATACTCATACAGATTTCAACTTTTGATACAGTTCAGATACGCATCAGATACGGATTCCATCCTGACACTCATTCAGACCCAACTCTCAGATACAGTACATATACGCTCCAGAAACAGATGCCATTTTGATACTCATTCAGATTCAGACTTCAAATACAGTACAGATACGCTCCAGACACGGACGCCATTCTGATTCAACTTTCAAGTGCAGTACAGATACGCTCCAGACGCGGATGCCATTCTGATACTTAATCAAAGCCTCTTCCAGATATAGTACAGATACGCTCCAGACACGGACGCCACTCTGATACTCATTCTTTCATCTTACAAATTACAAATCAACAATCATTCTTGGATGGCATCATTAAGCCCGTCTCTTACAGCTTTCTATCACCTCTCCAAATGGCATCTTTAAGCCCATTCCTTCTATCATCGCATTTCCGAGTGCAACTTTCTGGGCACTCTAGTGTCCAATCATCTTCCACCTTCGAGCCACGAATGGCAAAACTCGTCAATCTAACTCTTCAGGTTTAAGAACATTGAACAGGGGAAGTTGTTGTACCACGGAATTTTCCCTCTCATTTATCAAGATTTTTCTCATAAGATTTCTTTGACTCAAGACTACATTAGGGTTTGGCCAGCTCAAGTCACCTCCTCATGCACTGATGACCAAAATTAGGGTTTAAGTTTGCCCAAGGATTTTTGGAATATCAATGCTTCATATGACTTTCAAGGATCATTATGGACCCCTAAGATTACTCATGCCAAGTTTCAAGCCTTGAATCACATTTTTTATCAGTCAATTGGACAGTTGACCTAAAAATCAGTTGTATTGGGGAAAAAGTCAACCATGGCCAATTTACAGTCAAACTTCATAAGTTTTTATCCACAACAACATTTTAAACCCATATGTATCATTTGATCAAGTTTGGACCATAATTCCTTAAGAAATTTGATCAAATCTCCAGAAGGGCAAAATGGTCAAAATTAGGGTTTTGACTGAGAAAGGGCAATTTCTGATTTTTGACCTAGAAAATGATCAAATGGTTTGAAGCATGATTTCAAGAGTTCAATTGCATCATATTGACCTAATGACATGGCCCAAAATATTACAAATCCATTGGATTAACAGATGAATTTTGCAGTCAACTGATCAAAAGTCAATTGTACACTGAAAAGTCAAACTTTGACTTTTTGTCAAAATCAAGTGCCAAAGATCATAATTCATCAAAACATGTCAAAATGTGAAACTTGTTCATCAAGATATCAAGGACTAAAGATTTGGTTTTGAAAAGTTGAAAATTTTTAACTTAGAAAATTTTCTAAGTATAGAAACTTTCTTATTTTTTTCTCAACTTTGAGCCAAATTATCACCATGATGCAAGATGATTCAAAGGAAACTTCCAACATGAAAGTTGTACATATCCATGAAACCTACAAATTTTCTTCACACAATTTCTCCTAAATATGCTTGGATCTCAAGATATAATTTTGTGAATACATGCTCATGAACCAAAATAACTTAGTGAAATTTTGCCCTAATTAGGCAGATTTTTTACCTAACTTCGTGACAATTTTTCACATAGTTCCAAGGGGAATATTTGAAATAAATTCAAATATGGGTTGTATAGAACATTTAAAGCTTTCCAAAATGTCCAATAACTCCTTGAGATCATTCTTGAGTAGGGAGAATCGAAGAGATGAAGTTGGTAATTTCTCACTTTGATTTCAAGCCATTTCATGAAGAACAAAAACTCAAATCCTCAAGCATGCTGAACAAATCTTGATTTGTAGGCTCCTAACTTGTTTATAACTCCATAATTAAATGATTTTACAGATGTTGGAAGCTTTAGGACAAGCATTGAATGCATTGTACAAGAATAATTCCATATTTGGCACAAAGGTGCCACTTCCATTTTGATAAAGCACAACTTTTGCAATTTTCCACTCCTTGAGCTTTGCACTTGTTCTTTCTGTACACACAAAACCTATAAACCAAAAGCAATATGTATAAAGTCTCTACCAACTCAGATCAGGCTTGTACAAACACATAGAGACCTGTCTCCTCACTTTTCTTCAAAAGCAAGCAATAGAGCCAAAAGGCTAGAACTGAGAAATCTTGAGGAAGCTTGATGTAAAGCCTTTTCTATACTTATACACAAATGCATTACAACCTAACACAAGATTTTTAAAGCTCAGAAACTCTCCCAAACACTCTATCACTAAAAATCTGCCATAACTTGCAGTTTTGCACTTTCCATAGCAATCTCAAAAACCACTCGTGCGTTTTGAGTTTTAACCACCTAAACACTTAACATACTTCATATCTAAGTGTTCCAGACCCCTGTCCACTCACTGTAACTCCTCCTTCTCCTTCTGCCATTTTTGCATTTCAAGCTTGCAGGTTGACTTGACTAGGGAGATTCAGGAACTTTCAAGACAAAGTAAAGATTGGAACACACTCAGGGAGGTCCAGGTAAGCTAAACAGATCCTCAGGCCTTCTCAAAACTTGCTCAAACTCCATTCACGATCTCAACTGAAAGAGGTAAAAACTCAAACTTCTATCTCTTCATACAAGCATCCTTTGGTCTTGATTTGTGAAAACAAAATGTAGATATCCTTGCACTAAAGGCAACCATGTTCATAGATTTCATTTATATTCATTGTGCATAGAGAATTTTGGATTTGAATTTTCTGTAAAAATTAGGTTTCAAATTAGGGCAAGCAAAATTAGCTTTTATCTTTGATTGTTAGTTTACATAAACTAGATGGTTGAACTCGTGGGAAGAAACCCCATGATTTTCATGTTTGGACTTTCTATTTTCATGGAGAAATGAGAGAGTTACAGGTGGTCCGGCCATGGCTCAAGGTTGAAGATGAAGTTGCCTTCAGGGGGCGTTTTATAATATATATTTATGCCTTAGCTTATATGAACTGATGTACATCCACCCCAGTGGTAAGGCAGCGCACAAAAATTCCATAGGTCGTGGGTTCGAGCCTTGGCGCTGCCTTTTCGCAATTTTTCTCATATTTTCTCCATTTTTTTGGTTTCTTGCAGCGTGGGCCCTCTGATTATTGGGCTTTGTGGTTTTTTTCTAACCTCTCTCCCTATTTGCTTGCAGCACCCCTGGCCCATAGATTTTATTTTGACTCATTTTATTTCATTTTTCCCAATAAAATAAGTATTTTCTTTAGTTATATATATTACCTATTTTACTAAATAAGCCTTGTAAATTAATTTAAAACTAGTTTTAATATTTATTTTTCTTCATATTTATTAAACATATTATTTTAATACAAAAAAAGACCAAAATACCTCATAAATACCATATATTATTTTTCAAGACAAAAAATACAAAAATACTTACCTTTTTCTTAAAGAAATTTATTTTGTTTTAATCAAATAGAATTAGGGTTTAATCAAAATCTTTTCTAAAATTAATTTCTTTTCCTAATTAATTTAAGTTTAATCTTGATTTATTTATTAGTTTTAGGTTAAAACTTTTTTTTCACATAAAAAAACAAACAAAATCTTCTTTGCATATTTAATTTATTTTGCATATTATTTATTCCAATATTTGTACATATTCAATTTGGTTTTAATAGTTTAATTAGGTTTATATTATTGCAAGTCCCCATTCATAAATTGTATTCCCCCCTCCCACAAAGTGTTGTAATAGCGTTCGCAATTTATCGCTTTTACATAACATGCTAGTAATTAGGGTTTGTATGGAAAGATAAAACCAATCAAATAGAAAACCCTAATCCAAGATAAAATCAAGCATGAAAATGACACACTTGCACACAAAACATCCCTAGGGTTATCCCACTTGGTTTCCTTATACAAAATAGCCATATTACGCATGTAAAGTGTCTTAGCAAAAACAAACAAATACAAGATCATAGTCCCTCGATGACGCTATTCAAAGTTGCCTTATAAAATGATCTTAGTCCCTAAAAAATGCTAAGATACTTTACAACATTGTTAATCATGGTTAGACGATGACCCACGCCCGTCCCGTTAACATCCAAAGATAGGGTTGCTTACCAAATCAATGGTAAGACAACAATATCAAAGGAAGAGAAAATGAATAAGAAAGACATTTGAGTGGGTAGATTACTTTTAGTTACTTGCTCTATTTCAAAACAAATATCCTTGCAAATTTTCAAAACAAACACACACATTTCCAAACATCTTACAAAATTGAAAACATTTTCAAAAAGACAAACATCTTTGTATACATTCTTACAAATGAGAATCATTACAAAGATTGCCTAAACAATGGCTTCTTTTGCAAAATACTTTCAAAACCACACAAAGTACAATTTCAAACAAAAGCAAGTGATCTAGCAAGTAACTAAGAGCCCATGGATAACCATGGATGAAAAGGGTGCTAATACCTTCCCTTTTCATAATCTACCCCCCGAACTCAAGAAACAATCTCAAAGGTCTTTCCTGTGCTTTTTTACCTTTCCTTTTGGATAAAAGAAAATTCGGTGGTGACTCTTGCTAACCGCAACATTTGCGATAAAACGCAAAACAATCAAGTCAGTTCTCCCACCGTATCACACATGGTATCTTAGGGCCAAAAATAGGGCTTGTTTTTATATTTAGGTATCTTCAATTGCGTCAACACGAAGATCTTTAATCTTCGCATCTCTGGATAGAAGACACTTAAATAAGGGCAACTGTTGTACCCAAATTTTCCCCCTAAGATTCCCCTATCATATCATATAAACTAGATCATAACAAGATCACATTAGGGTTGGTTCTTCCTCTTTTTTTATCTCCTATATTTAAGTTTTCTCTTGAGGAATCTTCAAGCACCTTTGTTGTGTATTTTGTATATGTGTTATTGACTAAATTCTAATTAAAATACAAAAAATATTTGTCTTTGAATATTTGTGTTTTGAAGGTACCGAGTCAATGCATCTGACAAATAAGGTTTTCCAATATTATTTCCCTAAAATCTCTATTTGCAAATAAAAAAAGAAGAGAAAAATTCACTTTTTTCACTGTACAATCGGTTGCTCTTAGAGTGCAATCGATTGCACATAGTGCATTTTTGCGCCATTTTTGAAAAAATACACTGATGCAATCGATTGAGCCCAGAGTGAATATTTGAAAAAAAAATCAGCAATTTCAGGCTTGTCAATTTTGGCGCCAATTTTTCATTTTTTGAAATATATATCATTAATTCAAATTTTGGTGCCAATTTTTTATTTTTTGAAAAATATATCATTAATTCAAATTTTGGTGCCAATTTTTCATTTTTTGAAATATATATCATTAATTCAAATTTTGGCTCCAATTTTTCATTTTTTGAAAGATATATCATTAATTCAAATTTTGGCTCCAAGAATTAATTACCAAACCACCACTAATCTCAAGCCTAAACTTTATAAATAGAGCCTTCATTTCATTCAAATCACAAGTTTTTGATAGCCAAACTCATTTTGCTAAAAAATCTCTCAATTCTCTCCATCTACCAAATTTACTCAAAGCCCCATTTTAAAAAAAATTAGTAAGCTTTGCATTGAAGCTTACTAATCTTTGAGCTAAACCTTCATCCAAACACTTTTTCTTCATCAATTCTCTACATCCAAGCTTGGGAAATTGATTCTTGGGGTTGAATTGAAGCATATTCTTGAAGTTATTTTGATAATTCTCTAGATCTACCTTTGGTAAGTTGGATTTTTAATCTTTCACAATGTGATCTCTTGTTGATCTTTGGGTGTGATTCATTGAGCATTGTTTTGTGATTCCATTGGTGTAATTTTCTCATAATTTGATGGAATTTTCGTGCTCAATTGAACCCATGATCATAAGGTGTTTGATGGAATGTTTGAACTAGAATTTGGCCTTTTGAAATGCCATTTTTCTGATTTTAATAGGATGCAATCAATTGCTGTAATAGTACAATCAATTGTCACAGCAAAATTTCACGTTTTTTTGAAAAAAAGCGCTGATACAATCAATTGCATCAGCAGTGCAATCGACTGTAACAAAACAAAAATGCATTTTCTGCCTTGTTTTGGGGCAGTTTTGATCCATCTATCTTTTTTTACTCACTCTTTTTGATTGTTGATTTGGATTGCAATTTTAAATGTCCAATTCCTCTTTAAATTCAATGGACTTTGGATGTAGATGAAGTTGGATAAATGTTCATTAATTCAAATCTACCAAAGAGTGAATTATTCAATTCATTTTTTCTACTTTGGTTTAATGATATATTTAGTACTTTAATCCATCTAGATGTGTGATTGAATTTAAAGATGAAAGAAATTTGAGGTAGTGATCCAAATTAGCTTATCATTCCCCTCCCTCTTCATCTTATCCCTTTATTTTTTATTTATGCTACATGTTATGGGATGATGATCTCTATATCATTTATCCAAACATGAAGTACATATATTGGTATTGATCGGCCTCAAAATAGGTGCGACTTCTACATAAGTCCACTTACGATTGCTTAACATAGCGCTAAATTTTGTCCCGATTCGAATAAATGATCATTTGTGGACGAAACATACGTTTGCAAGCCCAAGTATGTTAATTTGAACCCTTTGATCCAATAACCTTGATATTCATTGTTATGAGTCTTTGGTTCTACCAATCCTCTAATGAATCGTCATCAATTTTGGTCAACGCGGATCACTTAAACATCCTTGATCATTAAATGTTGTCTTGAGGTTTCTTAAATGGATGATATACTTGACACAAAGCAAATGCAACTTGTTGTTGAGAGGCTTTGGTTCAACCAATCCTCTAATGAGTTCCAAATGCAACTTTCAAGATAGTCATACAACTAACCACTAATTACTAACAATAGACTTTATTTTATGCTTTTATCTTATGCCCTTTACTTTATGCACCCTTTGTTTTAGCATTTACATTTTATGTTATTTTCATCTTTGCTTACTTGAGAATTTACTTTTATGCCATTTTTATTTTGCTCACTTGAGATTTTCTTTTCTTTTTTAAGATACTTAATAATCAACATGAACCATAAAAAAATTTAATGATACTTGGACTATTTGGTTGCTATCCTTGGCATTATGGAGTATTGGACTTCTTGGACATAGGATTAGAGACCTTGGCCTATGTTGGAGACCTTGTGACATTAAATATTATTTTGTCTGGAGTTCTTGGGGTTTACCTCAAGACATTAGGTTGTTTATTTGTTTTATGTGCAGGTTATTGTGATTACATACTTTGTCTGTAATCTGGAATTCATCTGTATATAGTCGTTACTCTGTCCAATTTTTGTGAAGACTTAATACACTTGAAGTTTGATTCTCTCAAGAGGTCTAGTGTCTTTGCTTGCTTGGTTTGAATCCAAAGAATTGGAATTCTATCTTTACTCATAATGTCAAGTATTGGCTTCTTGTTGGTTAGATGGTTTTTCTCCTTAGCTTTTACAGGATAGTCCCTTCATATCCTCCCGTCTTCTTTAATTTCAAAAATCTTCTCCCTCATTTTGAAAACTATTCTTGTTTCTAAACTTGAACCACTTTCATAATAAACTTAGACTTAGGTCTATACATTTCCAAAACATTTGCATAAATAAACTTCAATCAACTTAATAATACCTTGACATTTTCGTGAGAAGACTAAAAGTCAATCAATCTCATTCAAACCATTTTGTCATTTTTGCTCTTATCTTTAAAATTTTCTCAAAGTATTGGACTCTTGTCAATCCTTGTAGTGATGCAAACAACTATACTTCTACAATATATAGTGAAGTAAGATATTTTCCACTTGGGTGTTGAGTGAGGCATTGTTGATTTTAAAATCCAAGCCATATCCTCCACTTTGAGATGATGCAAATTCTCCTTTCTCATAATTGTGGGTACTAAGTATGTTTTCCACACGGACAATGACAATGATATCTTATCTCATAAAATTAACCAACACACTTGTGTTTTAAAAATTTTTAAAGGTGAACTACGAGTATCCTGATTCCCTATTGCACGAAAGGTGGTACATAGACACTAAAGGTTCGCAACCATGGCGGGTGTAAAAATCATAAGAAATATTTCTTTTCTCACCTTCACCATCTATTTTTATACAACATTTTATAGCCAAAATATATATATTTTAGAAAGAGGTTCCTGCGGAGTATCGTAGATGTTTAGGGTCCTAATACCTTACCTTTGCATAACCAACCCCCTTACCTAGAATCTTTCCCCCTTTTTTGGGTTATTCGATCTTTTCCCATTCCTTTGGAAATAATAAAGCGTGGTGGAGATTTTTATTTTAATATGTACAAGTCTAGTCAATTCAATGGCTTAGTCTTAAACATTTCTACCGCTATACGTATCAGTCGTGAACTGGACATAAAAGCTCGTAATCATCGTCGGAATGTTTCCTCATCGCTGATCATTCTCTCCTCATCTTCGTTGAAGGTTTGTCAGAATGTAAAAGGGGTCCCAATTTTGTCTATATCTCTTCCTCTTTGCATTTTGTGTTTAGTTTTTTTAGGGTTTGAAAACCCTCTTTTGTATATCTACAAGATTCCTTCATTTTTCTACAAAATCGAACCACAAATTAGTATAGAGGAGAAAGAAAGGATTCCGGAAATATAAGAAAGGTTAGGATATGTACCTTTCACGGTTGTGTCGTCGTGATGTTCATCATCACCGCAGTGATGTTCTTTAGAGCCGTCACTATCCTCATCGTTCACCACCGTGTTTGATCTAATTTGTTGGATTTTGTTAATGTTTTTTATGTTTGTTATTGAATAGAGGTAGAAAGCGGTGAGAGAGTTATCATCGTGAGAGAGTGTGAGATTAGAGAGAGATGGGTTAGTATTATGTTTTATTTGATATTTTATTTTTAATTAAACAAATTTTTATTGGCTAACCTAGAGGTGACATTTGTCACCGCCCAACTTGTTGTCTCTGGTTAATCCCACACAACATTTCCTTCATCGTTATCATGTGTCTGCGTCTACACTGCCAGATCTTCATTAGATCATCACACATCTTCATCCAACACTCATAATGGAGAGCCCATGATGCACCCTCTCAAACCAGCGTATGCTGGAACCTTGGACACCCTTTATTTGGGGCTTAGACGAGTTGGCTTTATGCACCCCCCCCCCCCCCCCCATATTTACTGCAATCAGGCCCACTCCTTAAACCTTTTTTATTTCATTTAGTTTATTATTCATAATTGTTTTGGGCCTGAATTCAAAAATACTTTCTCACACCTTCCTAATTACTCTTCAACCCCCTGACTTTTTATTTTTTATTTTTTTATTTATCTTTTCTTTTTATTTATTATTATTTTTTTTATTTAATAAAAAAATACAAAAAAAATATATTATTTTATTCAATAATTAGACTAAAAAAAATTTCACTTTATTTTATTAAAAAACCTTAAAAAAAATTTCTTAACTAATTATTTCTTTTAAGATTAAAACTAATTTAGACTTAGTTTTTATTTTAACTTTATTTTTGAATTAAATTAGCTTAGACTTTAGGATTTTAATTTATTAACTTCTTTTCAAATCAATTAGTCTAATTAGGACCCTTTTATTAAAAAAATCTACAAAAACAATTTCTCTTCTCTTTACATTTCTTTGTATATTTTATTATTTCAAATTATAATGTAATTGTCAAAGCCTTGTAATAAGTAATTAGGGTTTATTTTGCTTTATATTTACCATTTGTAAATTTGTATCCCCCATCCCTAAAGTATTGTAATAGCGTAGGATATTTAATTTCCATAACTTACCGCTTTCCATATTATTGCTAGTAATTAGGATTTGTATGGCAAGACTTAAAACCAAACAATAGACAACCCTAATTCAAGACAAATACATGAAAATAAAAACTCTTTGCACACATACATCTCTATGGTTAACCCACACTTGTTGCCTTAGATTAAAAACAGTCATGTCCATCGAACGTGGCATACTTTAGTAAAGACCCTCGATTACAAGATCGTAGTCCCTCGATGACCCTTCGATGTTTGCCTTTGGTAACCGATCTTAGTCCCTTACAACAATTGCTAAGGTATCCTATAATGTTGCCTTCTATGACTATATGATGACCCACGCTTGTCCCTCATATCCAATGATAAGGCTTTCTACTAACTAATGGTAGAATACCACTATCTAGAGGAGGAGGAAAAGAATAAAGACTTTCTTTTGAGTAGGTAGAACGCTCGTAGCTGCTTGCTAACAAACATTTCAAAACAAACATCTTTCAACACAACAACACTTTCTTGAAATATTTTCAAAGTAAACACTTTGTATGCATTCTTATAGAGACGAGAATCATTACCAAGTTTTCCCAACGACGGCACTTTTCAAAATATTTTCAAACAAACACATTCACAAAAGTATTTCAAAAGTGAGCTAGAAACTAAGAGCTCGTAGATGACTACGAATGAAAAGGGTGCTAACACCTTCCCTTTTCATAACCTACCCCCCGAACTCAAGAAAATTCTCAAAAGGTCATTCATGTTCTTTTCACCCTTTCCTTTATTGAATAAAAGAAAAGTCGGTGGCGACTCTTGCTATCCGCAACATTTGCGATAAAACGCAAAAGATCCAAGTCAGTTCTCCCACCGTGTTATAGAACTGGAGACTCTGCTAGAGATATGAATTCTTCAAGTGGGGTTATGAAACCATAGAAACCCTAGGTTCAAAACCTCTTCAAAATCGTTCAGAGAATCAAAGAAAAAACAGCCGTAGCAACAAACAAAAACCCAAATCTTTGTTTCATCATTTTCCATCATAAAAAACCCTTCAAAAAAATTAAAGAAGACTGTTCACTACACAACCACATATAGCTCAAACCCTAAATCTCATCATTTTCCATTACTCAACTTTCATTCTAAAATCACAATAATCGGTTCATTTCAGAGACAGTAGAAAGCAGAATAGAGAGAAAAGAACCGTAATCGTCATGAACTAGACATAGAAGCTCGTAATCGTCGCTGAAAAGTTTCTTCATTGCTGATTACTCTCTCCTTATCTTCGTCGATGGTTTGTCAGAATGTAAAAGGGGTCTCGGTTTTGTCTATATCTCTTCCCCTTTGCATTTCATGTTTAGTTTTGTTAGGGTTTGAAAACCCTCTTTTGTAGATCTATAAGATTCCTTCATTTTTCTGCAAAATCGGACCACAAATTAGTATAGAGGAGAAAGAAAGGATTCCAGAAATATAAGAAAGTTTAGGATTTGTACCTTTCACAGCGGTGCCTCTATGATGTTCATCATCACCGTTGTGATGTTCTTCAGTGTCGCCACTATTCTCATTGTTCACCACCGTGTTTGATCTACTTTATTGGATTTTGTTTATTTTTTTAATGTTTGTTATTGAATATAGGTAGAAAGAGGTGAGAGAGTTATCTTCGTGAGAGAGTGTGAGATTAGAGAGAGATGGCTGAGTATTATGTTTTTTTGATAGTTTATTGTTAATTAAACAAATTTTTATTGGCTAACCTAGAGGTGACATTTGTCACCTCCCAACTTGTTGTCTCTGGTTAATCCCACATAACATTTCCACCATAGTTATCACGTGTCTGCGTCTACACTGCCATATCTTCATCAGATCATCACACATCTTCATCCAACACTCATAATGGAGAGCCCATGATGCACCCTCTCAAACCTGCGTATGATGGATCCTTGGACACCCTTTATTTGGCCTAATTCAAGACAAATGCATGAAAACAAAAACACTTTGCACAGATACACCTCTAGGGTTAACCCACACTTGTTGCCTTAGATTAAAAACAGACATGTCCCTCAAACGTGGGATACTTTAGCAAAGACCCTCGATTACAAGATCGTAGTCCCTTGTTGACCCTTCGATATTTGCCTTTGGAAAACGATCTTAGTCCCTTACAACAATTGCTAAGGTATCCTACAATTTCGCCTTCTATGATTGTACAATGACACACGCTTATCCCTCACATCTAATGATAAGGCTTTCTACTAATTAATGGTAGAATAGCACTATCTAGAAGAAGAGGAAAAGAAAAAAGACTTTCTTTTGAGTAGGTAGAACGCTCGTAAACATCTTTCAACACACCAACACTTTCTTGAAATATTTTCAAAGTCAACACTTTGTATGCATTCTTAAAGAGATTAGAATCATTAAAAAGTTTTCCCAACGACGACAATTTTCAAAATATTTTCAAAGAAACACATTCACAAAGCATTTAAAAAGTGAGCTAGCAACTAAGAGCCCGTAGATAACTATGGATGAAAAGGGTGCCAACTCCTTCCCTTTTCATAACCTACCCCCCGAACTCAAGAAAATTCTCTAAAGGTCTTTCCTATTTTTTCCACCCTTTCCTTTATTGGCTGGATGAGATATGTCATCATCTTCAACCTCCAGCCACATGCGAATTTCAGTTCCTTCAAACTGTAAAATTAGAAGTTCAGATTGGTGCCATTCGCTTCGTCTCTTCAAGACGATTCCAATAGTATCCTCGCGAAAAATTTATATAACCTAAACAAAGTAAGAGAATTTTTCTATGAAACAGGATTTAAATAGCTCGATGCAATGAATTATTTGGCTTGTTTTTTATATGGTTAGCTTCATAGAAGTTCAATGAAGGTGAAGATCTCAAGAATTTATAACTGGAAGTGCTTTAAAATCAAATTTGAAGTTGCATAATTGAGAGGTGTGGAGGATGTTTGACAGAGGTTTTCTGGCTCTCTAAAGCTTGTAAAATGAAGTAGAGGAGGTCTCTGTTTTATAGGAGAATGTGATGCAATGCTGAGGGAGGGTGAATGATATGGAATTAGATGAAATCGCGTGCACCTTAAGCATGAAAAAGTGTGACTTCTAACTCATCAAAACTCGGTTAATTCTTGCGTTTCAACCCTTAATCCAACCTTAGAAACTTTGTTAAACATGTTCAAGTGGAAAACACACACAAAATTGGTGTTTAAAAGCCACATTATGGAAATCAAATCCTGACTTTGAGAGAAAACTTTAGTTTTAAGGTACTGACTTTGCAGCCATGGTGCAAGCAACTCAGGGACCTTTATGGTGCAATCTTGGATTCTTTGGAAAGTTGAATGATCAATCTTGAAAATATGCTTTGAAAGTTTTCATTTGGATGTTTGAGCAAAAATTTATTCAACTTTGAAATCAAGAAAAACACACAATTTTTGTACTTAGGAATATTTCTAAGTGTTGAGCTTCAAATGACCTATAATATTCTTCAAAATTACACGTCCTTCCATTTAAAATTAACTCTTGATCCTTGAAGATGAAATGAAATAGACCTATTAAATTGAATTGTGGAATTGATATCACTCAAAAATCATAAAAATTGAAAGAGTTATAGTCTTTGGAAGATGATGAACAAATTTGGGGAAATTCACCAAAGACCTATAATCTTTTCAATTCTTAAACAACTTTACAAGCATTTTCAAGTCTTGCATATTGAAACAAAGTTGTAGTAGACACCCCAAATGTTATTGTAGAAAAATAATTAGCTCAAGGAGATAAAATATGATCATGTTATGATCCTTTGAAGTCACACAAGAGAATTTGATTGCCTTTTCAAAGGACTTGTAATCTTCTTCAACCATTAGTGATCTTCCACTCAAAATTAGCCTTAAACCCTTGAAGAGAACTTGTTAAGGACCCTTTAAAGATAATAATGGCTTTAGAATCAATCAAAAATCTAAAAAATGAGCAAGATATGGTCCTTGGAAGTCAACAACCCCTACTCAGAGAGTGTCAAAATGACTTGAAACCCCTTTCGACTTTTGATAATTTTTTTTGCATAATTGGATCTTGTCATGTGAAGAGAAGTTGTTTTAGATGATCATAAGAACCCATATCAAAAATAACCAATTCAAAATATTGAAAATTGAGATAGTTATGCACTTGTGATAACTGAATTAAGCATTTGCTTAATTAGGTCAAACTTGTTGAATCAACCTTGAATCTTTTGAACTTTCTTTGCAAAATAGAGTGTGATGGATCACATTAGACATTGAAATGATGTTTTATTGAAGCAAACTCAAAGGTGGGGCTTTAATATCAATGAAACTTGTTGAATAAGGCACGGAAATAAACATATGAACCTATGAATCTTCTTGATGAATACCACCACCGACCTTGAGGAAACTTGACTTAAAAAAGGTAAGAGAGCTCTTTGAACCAAAAAACTTTGATATCATAGACATAGCTTTGAAGCTTAATCTTTTTAAATCCATTGAAGAACCATTTGACTAAGGATCATCCCTCAAAACCCTAGGTTAGATGGTGAGATGGATGCAGTTGTGTCATCACCTACAATATGAACATTCAAAGAAACATATATGCATATCTTAATGTTAGTTAAAAGAACACATGTTCAAGATACACAATTCAAGGTGATATCAAGAGAAAACTTAAAGATAGGATGAGATAGAAAGGGAAAACCAACCCTAATGTGTGATCTTGATGTATTGATAATATGAGATTATTAGAGATCTTAGGGGTAAAAATTTGGGTATAACACATATTATGAATGATATATATATATATATATATATATATATATATATATATATATATATATATATATATATATATATATATATATATATATATATATATATATATATATATATATATATATATATATATATATATATATATATATATATATATATATATATATATATATATATATATATAATGATGGTATATTCACCGTGGTTAATTTAGTGAACCTTTTTTATGACAATGCTTGTTGTTGAGAGTCATGCATCATGGTGTATGAACTTTGGTCTAATTTTGGTAAGCCTTGATCATATGGTGGGGATCTAGTGTGAGTAGCTAATTATATTGAAGTATTATTCAAGCATTGATATATGGTGGTACGTCGATTTTAGTGTACTTCGGTTCCAAGAGGGAATCTGATCCTATGGTGGGGATCAGGGAGTGAGATGAACCTTTGTGTTCATATTAGTACCACATGGATGTCAAGTCGAGTTGTTGTCATGAGTCCCATTACATGAATAAAAAATGTGAATTTATTTTGGTGTATGATGATGAGTTGTGTGTATAATCATGATGAATCTTGTATGAATTATATGAGTTTGATGGTGATGTGGGTGAAATGTGAATACATGATACCTAGGTGCATATTGATGTGTATGAATTTGTAGTGTCTGAATCTATCTAGGTTATTTTATGCACTGTTTAATATTTGAATGTACTCTCACCCCTTTTACTTTAATGTTATCCCCATGGACATCTTACAGATACTCAGGAGTATATTTTGTTGTTGTAAGGGGAAGTTAGCTCCTAGAGTTGCTTCATTTAGTTTTATCATTGTTTAGAAGTCTTGCTCTGATCCTGTAACATCGGGGCTTGTAACGATGATTTGATTATTATGTTTTGTTGATGTTTAATTGTGTTATTCTGGTAGTGTTGAAGTTATTAAGAGTTGAACATGATAACTCTTTATTTTGAAAGTTATTTATTATAATTTGATGTTAGAGACTAAAGGTCTAAGTTGCAATCTTTTATTATTTAGATAAGATTTATACAACTAACTTTGACACCCTGACTGAAGGTGAGCGTGTGATGACAAGTGTTGTATGACGTTGATATTTTTCACTGCATGTTTGTTAAATGTTGTACTTTTAAAGAATTGTCGTTGGTGACACCTTAAATTTTCGTATAATGCTTAATATATAAATTTAGATATTTAGGATGTTACATAGTGCTATCAAAGCATCTCGGTCCATTTAGACAGGTTTATGTAATGTTGTATGTTCCTTAGTACGCGACATATGTGTGAAACATTATCGGTGGTTACTTTTTTTTTCTAACTGTTTGTTAGCAGAAGTGAGATTGGACAAGTGGGGGAGAAGCTTATGCTTATATGAGATGTTTCAGGTGGGGAGTGTTGGCTCAATGCGCTGCTAAATACAAGAGTCCACGAGATGTTGAAACTGTGTTGTTTCCTGAACCCGAAGAGAATTCAGATTCGAGATTCCTATTTATCAATCAAGTTGGGATGTCTTTGAGGGAGAACAATCAAGTATTGTCGATGTTGCTTCTCAGAGAGTAGAGAGAAATGTGACGACTAGTGATATGCTAGTGGTGTGTAATATCCTGATGTTTTTCCTGAAGATATACGTGACTTGCCTCCAGAGTATGAATCTATGTTCGATGATGGGGAAAGGTTTATATTTATATCTGTTACACAAGTAAAATAAATATTGAAGGATGAGGTGTATATGTTTTCAATGTTGATGATTTTAAAATCGATAGTAAAACTACAATAATGGGGCTTCCAGTTGTGTGTGATTTTCCAGAGGTGTGTCCAGACGATATTAGTGATTTACCGCCAGAGCGCAAGGTGGAATTTTCCATCAACCTAGTACCAAGTAAGAGTCTAGTTTCAATGGCTTCATATAGGATGTATTCTTCAGAGTTGAGTGAACTGAAGAAACAATTGGAAGAGTTTCTTGAGAAGAAGTGTGTTCGACCAAGTTTTTTTTCCGTGGGGTGTGCTAGTGTTTCTAGTTAAGAAAAAGGATGGTAGTATGAGATTGTGTGTTGAATATAGACAACTGAATAAAGTTACAATCAATAACATGTATCCTCTCCCGAGAATTGATGGTCTGATGGATCAATTGGTGGGTGCTTATGTGTCCAACAATATAGATTTAAGGTCTGATTATCATCATATTTGTGTGACATCGGGCGATATTTTCAAGACTGTGTTTAGGACAAGGTATGGTCATTATGAGTATACAATAGTGTTGTTTGGAATGTTTAATGCACTAGGTGTGTTCCTGGAGTATATGAATAGATTTTTAATCCTTATCTAGATCAGTTTATGGTTGTGTTCATCGATGATATCTTGATATATTCTAAGTTTGATGAAGAGCATGTGGAGCATCTGAAAGTTGTATTGGAGGTGTTGATAAAGAAGGATCTTTGTGCCAAGTTGTCCAAGTGCTGATTTCAGTTAAAAGAAGTGAGTTTTCTTGGAAATGTAATTTCTAATGGAGGGATTGATGTTGATCCTTCAAAATTTGATGTTGTGTTATAGTGGGAGACTTTGAAGTCTGTTACAGAGATCTGAAGTTTTCTAGTTTTGGCTGGTTATTACAGGAGATTCATCAAAGGTTTTTTAAGATTAGCATTGCCTTTGACTCAGTTGACTCAAAAGGGTCAAGCTTATGTTTTCTATGTGAAATATGAGGAAAGTTTCCAAGAACTCAAGAAGATGTTAACGGTTTGTCCAATGTTAATTTTGCCAAATCCAAGTGAGTCCTTTGTGGTATAGTTTGATGTGTCAAAGATGGGTTTAGGTGGTGTACTGATGCAAAATAGTTTTATTTTGGCTTATGTTTCCAGACAATTAAAATTTCATGAGAGGAACTATCATATGCATGACCTGGAATTAGCAGTTTTAGTTTTGCATTGAAAATTTGGAGACATTATATTTTTTTATTCTAGATTTAAGGTTTTCAATGATCACAAAAGCTTAAAGTATCTATTCGATCAGAAAGAATTAAACATGAGGAAGAGAATATGGCTTGAACTCTTGAAGGATTATGATTTTGGCTTAAGTTACCATCCTGGTAAGACTAATGTAATAACGTATGCATTGAAAAAATAGTTTTAGCACATGTCGTTGCTTATGGTTCGAGAGTTGGAATTGATAGAGAAAATCAAATATATGAGTTTAGTATGTGAGAGGACTCCTAACAGTATGAACTTAGGTATGTTGAAGCTCACTAGTGGTATTCTTGATGAGATCAAATAAGGACAAAAGATCTACTTGAGATTTATTGACTGGTTAGTGTTGATAAATCAAGGTGAAGGTAGTGAGTTCAGGATTGACGAGAATTGTCTGATGAGATCCAGAGACATATTTTGTGTTCTAGATGTGCTCTAACTTAAGAAGGGTATTCTTAAAGAAGGACACCGTGGTAAGATGAATATCCATCCAAGTGCGACCAAACTATATCAAGACTTGAGGAAGATGTTTTGGTGGCCAGAGATAAAGAAATATGTTGTTGGGTTTGTATACACGTGTTTGACTTGCCAGAAGTCAAAGGTTGAACATTAGAAGTAGTTGGGTTTGATGCACCCGTTAAATATTCTTGAATGGAGCCATTGAAGTCGTTGGAGATCTCCTTTTTAGTGATATTTTATGCTCTTCTCATCTACGCAATTGGTATTGTTGTTATTCGATATGAGTAGCTAGATTTTGTTAGAACATAGTTTGATTCTACAACCCTTGTAAGAGTTTTGATGATAACAAACACTCAAAGAAAAATTATGCTTCTTAAATTTGTATTTTTTTTTGTAGAGAACTTCTGATGGAAGAAGCACAGAAGATAAGTTAAATGGTTGTATCAACTCTGATTCTGTACATCTCTCAAAGAAGTTTTAATGCTGCAAATAGGACTCCGTGTTTCTGATCCATAAAGTTCTGGAAAGAAGCAACGGTAATTTTCATCTTCAGAAGCAAGCATGTTCTGAAGCGTTACAATTCAATTATTGCCATTTCAAAAGTAACGGCTGGAAGGGAACAAGGATCTCTATTTTTGGAAAGATCTTTAATTATCATTGATCAATATTCCAAAAGCTCCTTCATGCTTCTCCTATTTAAACAAAGTTTGAAGGAGAAATCGTTCACGATTTTTCTCGCACAGCAAAGTAGTAATCTTCATCATCTTCAAATGTCCAAAATCTAAATTGTGTAAAACATCACTTGTGATACTGTTTTATTAGAAAACATTTTTGTACACTCTCTTAAATATTGTTTAGTGTATTTCCTTGAGAAAACCGGATTGTGGTTTAAACTTAAGAAGACTTTGACGGTTGTCATAGTAGTTGTGTAATCAAGTTTGATTAGTGGATTAAGACCTTGTTGAGAGAGGCGAAATCACCTTGGCGGATGGACTGGAGTAGTTTGAGTTCAAACAAACCAGGATAACCAACGTGTTCTTTTATTTAAGTTTTAAAAACCCCAATTCAACCCCCTCCCCCTTTCTTGTATTTTTCCATTCTTCAATTGGTATCAGAGCACATGGTTCTGAGTACAAGCACTTAACTGTGTCAGAAAAAGATCCAAGCAAGAAAAACACTATGGTGGGACCAAGTCAGAACATTAGCAATGACTACCATGATGAGAAATACAGAATCAACAGCAAACCTCTTATTTTTGATGGTGAGAACTTCGATTACTAGAAAGACAGAATCAAAAGTTTCTTTTTGGCTTATGACGCTGATCTCTGGGACATGGTAACTGATGGGTACATACAATCTGTTGATGAAAGCAGTCATAAGATTGACAGAAAAATAATGTCAGATCATCAAAAGAGAGATTTCATAAATAATCACAAGGCTAGAACTATTCTCTTGAGTGCTATCTCATACACAGAGCATGAGAAGATCACAAATAGAGAATCAGCAAAACACATGTTTGATTCCTTGAGAATGACGCATGAAGGCAACACGCAAGTCAAAGAAACCAAAGCTCTTGCGCTCATTCAGAAGTATGAAGCCTTCAAAATGGAAGAAGATGAAACCATTGAAACAATGTTCTCAAGGTTTCAAATTCTGGTGGCTGGGTTAAATGTTCTGGATAAAGGGTACTCAACTGCTGACCATGTAAAGAAGATCATTAGAAGTTTACCCAAGAAATGTAGACGTATGGTCACAACTCTTAAACTGGCCAAAGATCTGAACAAAATCTCTCTCGAAGAACTTATCAGCTCCCTCAGAAGTCATGAGATAGAGTTAGAAGAAGATAAGCCCCAGAAGCAAGGTAAGTCTTTAGCTCTTAAATCTAACAAAAAATATGAATCTAAAGTTTTGTAGGAAAAATAAGAAAACTCTAGTGGATCCTCATCAGAAGAAGACGAACTTTCTCTTCTCTCCAGAAGAGTCAATCAGATGTGGAAGCACAGGCAAAGGAAGTTCATAAATTCCAGAAGAATAGGAAATCATTCTGAACCATCTTCTGGATACAGAAAGTCAAGCAACAAAGACATTATCTGCTGAAAATGCAATGAACAAGGGGATTACAAAAGTGACTGTCCAAATTTTCAAAAAGAGAAACCTAAAAAGAAGTTCTTTAAGGAAAAGAAGAAAACCCTTCTGGAAACATGGGACGACTCAGACTCTTCTGAAGCTGAAACAGAATCAGAAGATGAAAGAGCCAATATAGCCATAATGGACAACATATCAGAAGACACTGGATCATCTGGATCAGAATCAGACTCAGAGGCAGAAGAGGTATTCTCTAACTTCTCTAGATATCAATTAGAAGAGAGTCTATCCAAAATTCTTGAAAGAAATCAGAAACTTTGAGTCATAAACAAGAACCTAAAAAAGGATCTAGTCTTTGACTTTGAAGAAACTAAGAAACTGAGATCACAAAACTCTAAGCTGAAAGAAACAGTTTCTAAACTGAAAAATAATTTACAAAATGCTCAGAAAGAAACTATCTCAGAAGTTCCTAGTAATTATGATAAGATCATAAAGGAATATGATCATAGCTTTCAAAAAGGCCTTGCTAAAAACGTAGATAGAAGCAAGATAGCTTCAATGATCTATGGAGTTAGCAGAAATGGCATAAGAGGAATAGGATACAAGGGTAAAGTATCTCAATCTAAGAAAGTTAAGGATATGGTAATTAAACGCACACCTCTAAATTCTCACTTCACCTATGGGCACACACATGACATAAAATATACTAGTAATGCTTTTTCTGCTAAACAAAAATTCAAACAGAATTTTGGTAATTCTAACAAACTAGGACCCACAAAGATATGGGTACCTAAGGATAAATATGTCTATGTTACAGATATCTTTAACTGCAAGACTGAAACACCAATCTTGGTACCTGGACTCTGGATGCTCTTGACACATGACGGAAAGAAAGCATATGTTCCAAAGTTTAGAGCTTAAATTTGGAGGCCATATAGGTTTCAGAGGCAATCAGAAAGGGAAGATTATTGGCTCTGGAACTATTGGTAACAGTACGCTTCCCCCTATAACTAATATTATATTAGTTGATGGATTAATGCATAACTTGTAATCCATAAGTCAATTAAGTGATAACAATTATGATATAATCTTCAATCAAAAGTCCTGCAAAGCAGTTAGTCAGAAAGAGGGATTTGTCCTCTTTAATGGAAAGAGAAAGAACAACATTTACAAAATAAAACTTTCTGAACTAAAAAGTCAGAATGTAAAATGCATATTGTTAGTTAACGATGAGAAATGGGTCTGGCACAGAAGATTTGGGCATGTTAGTATGAGAAGAATATCTCAGATTAACAAACTCAATCTGGTCAGAGGACTTCCTAACCTGAAGTTCAGCTCAGATGCTCTGTATGAAGCATGCAAAAAAGGCAAGTTTGCAAAACCTTCTTTTAAAACCAAAAATGATGTTTCTACCACTAGACCATTATAACTTCTGCATATAAATATATTTGGACCAATGAAAACTGCATCCATTAGTGGCAAGAAGTATGGATTAGTGATTGTAGATGACTATAGCAGATGGACATGGGTAAAGTTCTTAAGACACAAGGACGAGTCACATTCTATTTTCTTTGCCTTCTGTAACCATGCCCAAAACGAAAAGGATCTTAGAATTGTTAAAGTCGGAAGTTATCATGGTGGAGAATTTGAAAAAAAAATTGAACTATTTTTTAATGAGAATGGCATCTCTCATGATTTCTATTGTTCGAGAACTCCTCAATAAAACAGAGTTGTAGAACGAAAGAACAGAACTTTACAAGAAATGGACAAAACCATGATCAACGAGACTAACATTGCTAAGAACTTCTGGGAAGAAGCAATTAACATAACATGCTACATTCAGAATATAATCTCCATAAGACCTATTCTGGATAAGACTCCATATGAACTGTGGAAGAACAGAAAGCCTAATTTCTTATTTTCATCCATTTGGATGTACTTGTTTTATTTTGAACACTAAAGAACATATGAACAAGTTTGACTCTAAAGCACAAAAGTGTCTCATGTTAGGATACTCTAAACGCTCAAGAGGCTATAGAGTATATAACACATAAACATGAATTGTAGAAGAGTCCATCAGTGTCATATTTGATGATAATCTTGGCTCTCAAAAGTAAAAGCAAGATAATCTTTTGCAGATATAGAAGTCTAATTTACAGGTACTGAATACATTGCATCAGAAGTTTCTCACAAAGAATCACAGTCATCTCCAGAATAAGATGTCACAAACATTACAGCAACATCTGAAGAGCCTCTCCAGAAAATACAATCCAGAAGCAGCTTAGCTCATCCAGAAAACAAAATTCTAGGAAAGATAGAAGACCCAATCAGAAAAAGATCTACATTCAGAAACTCTGAAGAATCTCTCATGGGATTAGTGTCTCTGATTGAGCCAACGTCCATTGACAAAACCCTTTTGGACAATGATTGGATACTATCAATGCAGGAAGAATTAAACCAATTCACCAAAAACGATGTATGGGATCTGGTTCCTAAACCAAAATGGTTCAACATTATTGGAACCAAATGGGTATTCAGAAACAAAATGAATGAACAAGGAGAAGTCGTCAGAAACAAAGCACGAATGGTGGCACAAGGTTATAATAAGCAAGAAGGGATAGACTATATAGAAACCTTTGCTCCATTCGCCAGGTTAGAATATATCAGACTCTTAATTTCTTTTACTGTAAATAATGGCATCACTCTTTATCAGATGGATGTCAAAAGTGAATTTTTAAATGGTTACATTGATGAAGAAGTTTATGTGCATCAACCCCCTGGTATTGAAAATTCAAAACATCTAGAATATGTCTACAAACTAAATAAATCACTATATGGTCTGAAACAAGCTCCCAGAGCTTGGTATGAAAGAATAAATAGTTTTCTCTTATAAAATGACTTTACCAGAGGGAAGGTGGACACTAATTTGTTCTAAACTATTTAAAAATGACATACTAGTTTGTCAGATTTACGTAGATGATATTTTTTTGAGATCTACTAAAACTTCTCTGGGAAGAGAATTTGCTAAGTCTATGTAGGCAGAGTTTGAAATGAGCTTGATGGGAGAACCCAAGTTCTTTATGGGCATCCAGATCAATCAAACTCCATAAGGAACATACATACATCGAAGCAAGTATGTTAAAGAACTTCTGAAGAAATTTGACCTATCAAAATGTAAGCCAGCCAAAACTCCCATGCATCTCACATGCATTCTGGAAAAGGAAGAGGTAAGTAAGAAGGTAGAATAGAAGATCTATAGAGGTATGATTGGTTCTCTCCTATATCTAACAGCTTCAAGACCTAATATTTTGTATAGTGTATGTCTGTGTGCTAGATTCCAATCAGATCCTAGAGAATCTCACTTAACAGTTGTTAAGCGAATTTTCAAGTATCTAAAAGGTACTACTAATCTTGGTCTTTGTTATGGAAAAACTAAAGAATACAAATTAGTAGGGTACCTTGATGCTGACTTCGCAGGAGATAGAATAGAAAGAAAAAGCACTTCTGGAAGCTGCCAATTTCTGGGAGAAAATCTTATCTCGTGGTCCAGCAAGAGGCAATCCACAATTGCATTGTCAACTGCTGAAGTTGAATATATAGCAGCAGCATACAAAGTCTCTGGATGAAAAGTCAACTTGAAGACTTCAACATATTTGAGAGTAACATTCTTATACTCTGTGACAATACTTCTGCTATTTATTTATCCAAAAATCCTATTTTACATTCTAGGGCTAAGCATATAGAAATAAAACACCATTTCATTAGGGACTATATTCAGAAATGAACTCTTTCATTAAAATTTATTGACAAAGACCATCAATAGGTTGACGTTTTCACAAAACCCCTTTCTGAAGATAGGTTTAACTTCATTCTGAAACATCTCAGCATGAAATTATGTCCAGAATGACAATTTTATTTATGTATGTTAATCCTCAGAACTTCATATTTTTTGTGAACATCTGATCAATGATTCTTTAGAAGTTAGAAGGAAAGTTGTATCAGGATCTATCTAAGAAGATCTGAACAGTTTCCAAACGGTTCATTTCAAAGATAGAAGCGTGCAAGTTCACAACATCATCATTTGTCAACTTCTCACAAGAGTTTCTTCTAAGGCTGAACACATGTTCAAATTCTGAAGAGACTAAAGTGTTGATTGGATGCATTGAGACTCGTGTCGTATCGGTAACTATTTCATATCTCTACGACATCCCCTTTTTTTTAAAGAATCATTAATGCTTTGAAATCATTTCTTTTAACCTTTTTTCTTGTTAATTAAGTTTCCTATTCTTCTATAAATTCGTTGCTCACTTTCACTTTCACTTTTTCACTCTCACTTCTTCTCTCTATCACTCATGTTCTATTTTTCTCAAAAACCCTCAAAAGTCTATGTGAATAATGGCTTCTTCCCAAACTGTTCAAAGATCTCGAAATATTCCTGGCTCTTCTTCTTCAACAGCAGAAAGGTATGAAGAACCCTCAAGAACACTCCTGACTCCATTGACTCGCTGGAAGTTTTGTGTGAACTCATTGTGGACTTCGTCAGTATGAAGCAAAACGGTTACGATTTAACACCTAACATTGAATTTCAAGGTTGGACAAAGTATTTTGATCGTCTACTGGGTCTAGTTTTTCCAAGACTGGTTAAAGAATTATGGATTCACGCAGCTGCCTCAAATCATCAGGTCACTTCTTTTGTGATGGCAAATAAAATAACAATCTCTAAAGATCTTATTGGGCGATTGATAGGTCATGACGGTGGAGAAATTTGTTGCAGTGAAATGGCATACAAATGCTCTGACCTAACAAACATTTCAAAAGAGATTTTTTCTTCTGGCCAACCTTCAAACAAAATCAAAGATCTGAAAGACTACCTCAGAATTTGGTCAAAAATTATTTTGGGTTGTATCAACCACAGAAAACCCACAAGTTCTCCAGACTATATCAACATTGATCAACAATATCTTCTGTACTTTATAGCAACCAAGGCAAAGGTCAATCTTCCTCATCTTCTGTTTAATCATCTGAAAACCAGCGTCAAAGAGACAAGAGAAGGAGAAAGAACAAAGAGAGATTGGATACCTTTGGGTAGGCTCATATCAGATATTCTGACAGAAAATAAACTGGTAGGATATCTGACTGAGGCTCAACATGTTAGTACTATGGAAGCATATAATGGTAAACCTCTGAATGCTAAGAACCTGAAGAAGATGAAGAACATTGAAACCATCAAGAAGGATCCAACAATAACAACCAAGGAAGACATCACAACTAGAAGAGTTCCTCTGAAGGATTTTCCTCTCTTATCTCAAACAGATGCTTCTCCAGAAATTATTGTCAGATATCTGGAGGCTTGCAAAATGGACGGGACAAATCCAGAAGTGAACATTCGTGATCTGAGACAACAGCCTCTGGAGATTTCCCCCAGAAAATCAAGGAAAAGGAAAGCTGCTGGAGAAGGATCTTCTCAGAAGATTCCTAAGGCTGCTAAGAAGAAAGGTAATTAATCCTTTATTTCTGTTGTTGAATCAGTTATGTTATCAACATCTGAAAACCCTTCCTCTCTAAAACCCACAGAAGATCCATCACCACAAACCTTTGATGACTTTGACATTGAATTTGACCCCTCACTTACTCTAGAAAACATTCTGGACGAACCACCTTCTATCCATCTTGACCAAAAAGCCTGAACTTGCTCAAGTTCTTTCTGATATTGATCAATTTGATCCGCTGTTTCAAGCTCCCCACTCAGAAAATCCAAAATTTCAAGCTCCACCCTCAGAAAATCCCACCTTTGATTCTGATACCACAACATCCATTCCTGGAATCACCTTCCCTCTCATGGCCTCACAACCAATCATAATCCACGACATCCCAAATATTCCATCTCCCTATCATTCCACTCCACCAAACTCACCACATTCACCCATTATTATCTCTGATTCTCCCTCTCCAAACAACCATCCAGAAGATCCCCTTCGCACAGTTATAGACTTAGAAGCTTTGGACAATCTTGTCTCATGCTCTCAACAAATTGTCGTACCAAAACCAAAACCAAAACTCACCAAAGCAGATGTTTGTAAAAATTTGCTGATTTTTAAAACAGAAATACTTGAATGGGTTAACTCTCTGAAGCTAGCTTTCTTAGAGAATCTTAATCCTACTGCCTCTGATTCACATTGGAACTAGTTTAGAAAATGGTTCAATTCTAAGTCTCGAGAACTTAAGGAGTTGAGTTATGAAATTGATCAACTAAACTCTTGTGATCATCTGAATGTCTTCAAGGATCAAGTTATGCGTCACTGGGAAAAGAAACCTCTTCTTCTACTAAACAATTCCCCTTCGGAAGATCACCAGCATTCAGAATATGATGGACCATCCTCTGATCCTCTGCCTCTGGTCAGAGTACTAGACAAAGGCAAGGAAGTTGAAGAAGCTACTGAGTCAGATTCAGCAGCAGCTTGCTCTGAAAAGGTGGTACCTTCTGTTGATATACCCTCTTCATATCTTATTCTACAAACTCATGAGGAGTTGAAGAAATAGAATGCAGTGTTCAAGGAAATAATAAACAAGCAGGATGATGAAGAATGGAAAAACACAAGAAAGGGGGGTTGGAATTGGGGTTTTTGAAACTTAAAAAAAAGAACACATTGGTTATCCTGGTTCGTTTGAACTAAAACTACTCCAGTCCACCCGCCAAGGTGATTTTGCTCTCTCAACGAGGTCTTAATCCACTAATCAAACTTGATTACAAAGCTACTAAGACAACCGTCAAAGTCTTCTTGAGTTTAAACCACAAGCCGGTTTTCTCAAGGAATTTCACTAAACAATATTGAATAAAAGTGTACAAAGATGTTTTCTAATAAAATAGTATCACAAGTCATGTTTTACAAAAAAAAATCTTTTGAACATTTGAGGATGATGAAGATTGCTTCGTTACTGTGCGTGAAAAATTGTGAACTATTTATCCTTCAAACTTTTTTTAAATAGGAAAAGCATGTAAGAGCTTTTGGAATGTTGATCAATGATAATTAAAGAGCTTTCCAAAAATATACATCCTTGTTCCCTTCCAGCTGTTACTTTTGAAATGGTAATAATTGATTTGTAATGCTTCAGAACATGCTTGCTTCAGAATATTGAAGTTACCATTGCTTCTTTCTATAATTTTATGGATCAGAAACACGGAGTCCTGTTTGCAGCGTTAGAACTTCTTTAAGAGATGTTTAGAATCAGAGTTGAAACAGCTTTTTAACTCATCTTCCGAGCTTCTTCCATCATAAATTCTCTTCAAAATAAAATACAAATTTAGGGAGAATAATTGTTCTTTGAGTGTTTGTTATCATCAAAACTCTTACAGGGATTATAGAGTTAAACTATGTTCTAACAGATGATACATGCAAGGAAATCAAAGGGATGCTGGGAAAACAAGAAGAGTCAAACAATCAGATTAAGAATTTGTTGGAAGCCATGTTCACACGACTTCCTCCACCCTCAATATTAGTTTTGAAATTTTTTTTCTATACTGTGTTCATTTTATTTGTTTCCTTCTGAATGTGTTTCTTGCAACCTTTTGAATACAAATCCTGTTTTATTGCTTATTGTGTTTTTATTGCTTTTTGGTTTTTGGCAAAAAGGGGGAGAATGTAAGATATTTCTAATATAACAGTATCGAGACGCAGTCTCAAACATTTTGAATATCATAACTTCTTATGTTTTTTTTTCTGAAAGCAAAACAGGAATAAACTTTGTTGAGGACAGAAGTGGACACATCAAATACTCTGATCAAAATAAACTTCAGATAATTATTTCTTCTCTATTTGAGTATTCAACTAAGGGGGAGACCTTAAATGATTTATGTTCTTTACGTGTCTATTAAAATATCCAATTTTTGTCATCATCAAAAAGGGGGAGATTGTTAGAACATAGTCTGATTCTACAACCCTTGTAAGAGTTTTGATGATAACAAACACTCAAAGGACAATTCTGCTCCTTAAATTTGTATTTTGTTTTGCAGAGAAGTTCTGATGGAAGAAGCTCAGAAGATGAGTTAAATTGTTGTTTCAACTCTGATTCTATACATATCTCAAAGAAGTTCTAACGCTGCAAATAGGACTCCATGTTTCTGATCCATAAAGTTCTGGAAAGAAGCAACGGTAACTTTCATCTTCTGAAGCAAGCATGTTCTGAAGCGTTACAATTCAATTATTGCCATTTCAAAAGTAACAGTTGGAAGAGAACAAATATCTCTATTTTTGGAAAGCTCTTTAATTATCATTGATCATTATTCCAAAAGCTCCTTCATGCTTCACCTATTTTAACAAAGTTTGAAGGAGAAATCATTCACGATTTTTCACGCACAACAAAGTAGTAATCTTCATCATCTTCAAACGTCCAAAATCTAAATTGTGTAAAACATCACTCGTGATACTGTTTTATTAGAAAACATTTTTGTACACTCTCTTAAATACTGTTTAGTGTAATTCCTTGAGAAAACTGGATTATGGTTTAAACTCAAGAAGACTTTGACGGTTGTCATAGTAGTTGTGTAATCAAGTTTGATTAGTGGATTAAGACCTCGTTGAGAGAGGTGAAATCACCTTGGCGGGTGGAGTGGAGTAGTTTGAGTTCAAACGAACCAGGATAACCAATGTGTTCTTTTATTTAAGTTTTAAAAACCCAAATTCAACCCCCCCCCCCCCCCTTTTCTTGTGTTTTTCCATTCTTCAGATTCTTCCTAGGTTAGGTCGAATTTGATGATAAACCTATTTTTGCTTAATTGGGACATATGATCGGTTGATGTTAATGTTATTTTTCCTGACTTATTGTTATTATTTAGATAATATTTATGCTCACTGCTTATCATTTGTTATAGCTTTTGAATTGATCTTTGTGATACGGTGATAGAACCGACTATTTTGAAAATGCTGGTTTGCGTTTTGCGTTTTGTATTCGCAAAATGTCGCGATAAGCAAGAGTCGCCACCGACTTTTATTTTATCCAATAGGAAAGGAAAAAAGAATAGAAAAATCCTTTTTCGAGATATTCTGAGTACGGGGGGTAGATTATAGAAAGGGAAGGTGTTAGCACCCTTTCTATCCATGGTTTTCCATGGGCTCTTAGGTACTTGTTCATCTTTAAAAATTGCTTGTGTGTGTGTTTTGTTTTGAAATTTTTTTGTCTTACTTCGTTTTAACCCTTGTTTCTATCCTCAAGAGTGTTACGAAGTTGCTTTTGAAAACGTTGTTTGAAAAGTGTTCGGTGTGAAAAAGTTTGATGTGAGCAAGTACCTACTAGCATCTACCTACTCAAAAAAGGATTGTTTCTATTTTCGTTTCCTTTAGACAGTGCTATCCTACTATTTTCGTAAGGGACGTACGATGACTAAAGCAATGTTAGGACGTCTTAGTAATAACCCTAAAGTCCTAAGATCATATTCGAGGCAACTTTTCCGAGGCAACATTTCCGAACGGGACTCTTGATCTTTGTTTAGACAAGAGGGCAACCACTAAGACGCCCTATACTTAATGATCGTTTACTGAAGGCAACCGAAGTGAGAGTATATCCTAGGAGTGCACATGTGCGAGTGATTGATTTCAGCTATTATCTTTGCACATTAGGGTTTTCTAGCCGTTTTAAATTATCATGCAATCTTGTCATACAATCCTATTAACATACATCTAAACAGTTAATATTTGCGAGAACTAAAATGCGAGAAAATAAACCTACGCTATTACAAGGCTTCGAGGTAGGGATTAATTACATAGCCAAAAAACCCGTAAAAACGATAAATAAAGAAAGTCCTAGATTAAGCTATTACATAACGTGGGCAGTTACATCAATATTGCAAAAATAATAAACGCGCGATGAATCGAATGCAAAATAATTAGGGTTTTGACCCCAACTGTACCTAATTGCAATTTAAAGGAAAAATAATTTTTTTGTCGTTTTTGTGTTATTTGGAAAATAAAGCTTGATTGTATAATAATAACAAAACCTAATTACTAATTAATTTTAGTCAAGAAAAAATAACTAAATTTACCCATTTTTGTATTTTTCATATTTGAGAAAGAAAAAAAATTAAATCACAAGTTTAACCCTAATTTTTTCTAATTGGTTTTAATTACAAAAAAAGTTAGCATTTCCCTAAATTAAATCAAACTAATTATATTAAATTTGATAAAATAAAAACCTAATTCTAATTTTTGTGAAATTCTTGATTTTATGATTTTGTGAAAAAAGAAATTAATTTTGGTTAAAAATAATTAAGCTAATTAAATAAATAAAAGAAATAAATAGAAAAGAAAGAAAGATGGGCCTGGTTGCTTAGCAAGATGGGGGGTGTTATTTACAATTCCTTGGCCCAACAAGCCCCTGGCCCTTTTGACTTTATTCAATCTTGTATGCATGCTTGACTTAGGCGCATGGTGGACCTTCAAGGGATAGCCTTGGATCTAGGGCGTTGATGGATGGGACGGCCAGATCTGGATAGTACATGATGGATCCCTTGCCCTATGATACACAGGATTGCCCTGAAAATGTTGAGAAAAATAAAAAGCACACGCCTGGGATTGAACCCAGGACGTGTGCATCAAAGGCCAACAACCTCACCATCTGCGCTAGCTTGTTAGTTGTAATAATAACGAAACAAATAAAATATAATACAAATAACATGCCACGCCTCCCAAAACGCGCGTAAATTCAAACAAGCCACTCACACACTGCCACGCCATTGTCTTCTTCGTTTCTTCGGTCGTTTTAGATAACAGACTTTTACCTACGGACATCAAGCGTAGGTATAGCCCCTGTGCATTTCCAAAATCTTATACACGCATGATAAATGAAAACCAATGGTACCAATCAACTCGTTGCAACCTCATGAGCATCATGGTACCATTATTAATGTCCAATTTTCCCTGTACAAGAAACCCCTAAAATGAAACACGAACCCTAGCCATGGCAGTTTGATGCATAGTTAATAAAAATGCAATTGAATACAACCATTAGCTTGCAAACATCTCAAGGATTATAAATATGTCAATTAATCATGCTAAATATGCCAGAATCAATGTGTTCGAATTCAAGAAAAGAGACAAACTGTGTGACTGCTACGGTGTGTTTCAGGGCGTGGGGAAGCTTGCTAACGATTGAAACAGGATCCTGGGAGGTCCAACAAACGATTAGTATGATTAGAATGGCTTGAGATGGCCTGAAACTTGGAAATTGGTCTGCATATTTTCTTGAGTTTTTTGCAATTTGTTCTCTGCCTTTGCATGCCTCCAACCTCTTTTTTTTATCTACTTTTGTTCCTTATGTATACTAGAGTGTATTAGGGTTGCAATTTTGTATCAAATCTCTTCCAATTATGAGTATTGATTCATGATTCAATCCTTGTACCAAATCTTTCCAAAACAAGAAAATTCAATCTTTTTGTGTTCATATAAAGCCTTGCACGATTTGATCTTGTCTCCAGCTGTATAATGAACCTAATCATGCACAAAATCTCAAGATTTAATTAGGTTTTGATATTTTCATTATTTTATATTGATTTTATTTGATTTAAATGAAATAAAATCAAAATAAATAACCAAAATAAAATGATGACAAGTGGAAGGGCTCATGGGTCGTGGGTCACATTACAAACTCAGTGCAAGCATAAAAAGTTAGGCCCATTTAGCAAAAAATGCAATTTTAGACACATTTGACTTTTGGCAATTTTGCAAAAAGGGTCAACTTGGCCAATGCTTAACTTTCTCAATTTTGACCCTAGAGATGTGTTCTTGGACTTTTTAGAAAGATTAAGATGTCCTTTAAGCAACCTTTTTGGTATCATCTCAATTTAGTCTTCCATGTTCATGTATGAAGCTTTGACCCAAAAGGTGTTTTTGTTGACTTTTCAAAATGACCTATAATGTCCAAATTCACATCTTCTTGTGAGTGCATATTTTGAACTTGGGATCTGAAGATTAATTGTAGGGAATTGCATCCTCTTCAAAATGAGCTTTGGATGGGTCATTTTTGATAAAGTATGAGAAAGTTATGCTTGGTCAAAGTTGAGTTGACTTTTCCTACAAAACCCTAATTTAGCAACTTTTGGGTTTTGATGAATTGTGAGCAATCCCTGAGGAATCATGATCAAACCTTGATCAAATGATGAATAATACTTAAAAATGAGAATGTTGACCAAGAATCTTGAAGTTTGACTGTATGTGGGCCACAATTGACTTTTGCCCTAGCACAGTCGATTTTCAGGCATTTGAGTAGTTGACTGAGCAAACTTCCTCATCAAGGCTTGAAACTTGACATGGATGATCTTGAGAACATATTAGGACAATAGTGAGAATTTGGGATCCTTTGGACTCAAACATCTTGATGCTAAAGGAAACCCTAATTTGAGGTAGACTGTCTTAGGAGAGGGTTTGTCTGGTCAACTCTTGGACTTCCTTGAGCAATTTGAAGACCTTACTTGACATGTATTGAGAAATATGGGAGGGAAAATTTCGGGGTACAACAATATTATAGTAGTGACTACTGGCCCTAGGGCTCTTTATTTGAAATACTTTAATTATTGGATTTAAGAAGTTACTACTGACCCTAAGGGATTAATGAACTTTATTATCTAACCTGACGGGACAATTAGCCTGATGGACCGGGGAGTTGACGCCTAGGTTAGTGAGCTATACGCCCAAGGATTAGGTATAGTAGTAGTGTTAGTTTTTCGTGTAAATTTGTAGTCAGTTCATGTCTGTTAATGTGTGTTTCATCAATCAAGTATAAATAGGGGATTCTGATAGTTCGAATTGACCAACTTTCCCTTAATCGTTTAAAAACTCTTTTCTTGAATTGTTGACTAAACAAACTTGCGAATCCCCCAATTTACTTTTTTAATTTAATCGCACAACATTCCTTGTTTTAGATTCGCAATCCCTATGGAGACGAATTTATATTTTTTTTACTTCGATAATATAGTTAGTATACTTGCTAGTAATTTTGTCATTAATTAGACACGCCGAAAGACATAACCGAATACTCATAATGATTGTAACGAGTTATAAAGGCAACCTTTGGTAATTCCTATGACTTAACTCGAATCGGATGGTTACTCGATCACATATCAATCTTGCTAAACACACAAGCTCTAACAAAGTGATTTATAAGGTCGTCAATTCTAGTAAGAGGATACTTATTCTTAATACTAACCTTATTCAACTGCTAAAAATCTAGACACAACCTCATGCTCCCATCTTTCTTATTTACCAACAACACTAACACTCCCCACGATAATACATTAGGTCTGATAAACTTCTTCTCTAATCGCTCTTCTAACTTCTTCTTTAGGTCACCCAACTCGGATGCATGCACTCTATATGTCGGCATCGACTCAGGTCTAATATTAGGTATTAAATCTATGCAAAACCCAACTTCACGCTCCATCGACAAATCAATAATATCCTCTAGAAAATATCAGGGAAGTCATACACAACACGCAGAGTAGCAATCACAACTTTGCTTTCCACTCTCAAGGAAGCCAACATCATGAGTACTTGATCACACTGCTACAAGTACATCTCTACTTGGTTGGCAGATACGAATCTCAAATATATGAACACAATTGAACTTTAACCAGTTCATTACCAGAATAACATCTAGTTGACTTAAGGAAAAACAAATTAAGTCAACTCCAAATTTTTTCCATAAATGATCAGTGGAAAGTTAAGAAAACCAAGGAAGTAGTCACAAAACCATTGGTATGGGTATTAATGACCATACTACCCTTCATAGGAGACACTACCTAATTCAACTTGATAACACAATCATGATATATGAATGAATGTGGCGCATGTGTATCGATAATATCAATCAAAGAGACATCATTTATGAAACACGTACCTAAAATCAAATTATCTGGTCTCGAGACCTCAACACCACTAATAGAAAACACCTTCCCACTAGTTTGTGTGGCATCTGGCTCTTTCTTCGGCATCTGGAACTGGTTATTAATATTACCTGGTTCTCCATATTTGAAACAAGTCAAAATTGCACTTTTGCACTCAGCGGAATGATGTCTTTGCTTTCCAAACTTGAAACACGCCAGGCTTGTGCTCTTGAACTCATAAGCAAAATGACCTAACCCTCCGCACTTGAAACATCATAGAGAAGAAGACATTCCTCCTTCTACTTATCGCATTCCTACATGCAGCCTTTTGTTGGGACTTTTGATTCCCCTTAGAAATTAGAGTCATATACGACTTGCCACAATTCTTATTTCCACTCTTATTGTCACTAACACTCTTGTAGTGATCAAATCTGACCATACTATCCTCATCATAAATATTTCATTTGACCAGCACAGAGAAGTGATAAATCTTCTGATACCCGACGAACTGATTGATCTCATGACGTAGACCACTCTCGAACTTCACACACTTGGAACCTTCAGCATCCACACCATTATAGCGGGGACAAAACCTAGACAACTCTTCAAACTTGGCCGCATAGTCAACCAACTACTACAAATAATACATTTCATGACAAAGTTTCACCTCGTCCAAAAAATGAGGTATATCGCCAAGGCGTGCCATGTTTTATTTATAAAAAAAACCCACATATTCCCCCGGTTTTTAATATAACCGAGGAGAAAATCAATTCAGAACATGCTTCAAATTCCAGCTACTGCAGTTTTTGTTTTTTTTTATAAGTGGAACCTTTCTTTTTACTTTAGTTTTTATTTGTAAACTAAATGATATATCCCTTCAGTTTCTGTAAAAACTGAAGGAAAAATTAATCAGGTTTTATTATAAAGGCATTCATTAAAATTTTTTTACCCTAATCCTAATTCATATGTAGCCGCCCCAAACTCGTATGCATCATTCTTTAGGATGGACTAAAAGATAGAAAAAAATTCAATCCTGAACAAATTTTTTTCTACCCTTGTAATCTATCTCACAAAATGGTATTGATGTTGCTGTTGTATTTTTGGAATACATTTTCTATGATAGATTGCAAGTGCAGACAAAACATTTTCTAATGTTTGGAATAGATAACTTGTTAGAAGTTGGATGCATGCAAACCATTGAGCTTAAAAATAATGCACACAAGGGTATGCACCAATATCTGGATTACAATAAAGATTTGTTGTTTTGAATAATAGCGACGATGATAAATCTGGATTTGTTGTAATCAATGTATTTTAATATTTTGTTTAAACAATGTAGTATAAAAAAGTCTTATTCACCTCGGTTTTTTTTAATAAAACCGAGGGTAAACATATTTTACCTTGGTTTTTGTCAAAACTGATGGGGTAATTTTCGTGTGATTATTGAGGATATTGATCATCATCCTTATACAAATATTTGATATCTATTTTATGAGTATCAACACTCGAGACACTACTATTAGTGATCTGCGTGAGATATAAAAAACTTTCATTATAAAAGCATTATGAATATCCAAAAGCAAGGGAAACATCCTGAAGCGCTTTAAACTATCTACATCCAACACTTTAAAGTTTGCAAGAGCATTTGCCATGAAAAGATCTCTATGATGGATTGCAAGAGCAGAAAATTATTTGGGTGTAAGGTTTGTGTTCTTCAATAATCATATAACCATATAATCATATATTATAATCATATATTTAATTTACTTAACTAACCCAAAGGCATTTGGAATATATTGCACCCAACATTTTCTCTTCCTCGAGATTTCAATGAAACGAGGATCCAACATCTGATCTTCACTAACAGTGATGATGATGAATCAACTTCAAAATTTATTATGTATTTTTACATAAATATTTTGTGTAAAACATGTAATATTCTAGGTAAACAATTAATTTATTAATATTCTGTTGTTTGTAACGAGTTTTTTAACGGAGAAGGATAACTATGCCATCCTCCAACACAAGCAACGATTAAGGCTTCTCGGTATCTACCTGTGTATCTGACCACATGTATAAAGAACAACATATAAATAAATAGGGAGTGAGAACACATTCACATATGTTAATGGTGCATAAAATAACAAGGATAGAACAATTAGCGTAATTAATCAACCACACAAACTAAATCATATAAATGGAATTATGCATGTGATGTATTCATCTCCTCAACTCCAATGCATGTGGTACCAATATTCAAATATTCAGAGGTATGTTACTGAAATATTCAACCCGTCACTAGACCGAATTCCTAACTCGTCACTGGACCGAAGTCTTACTTGTCACTAGACCGAAGTCTTACTCGTCATTGGACATAACTCATACTTATCTCCAATTTACATGATGTATCAACGCTACATAAAGAAATATAATACTTGTCTTATCCTCCAACTCCAATACTCGTCACTAGTTCCTCTTAAACCTAAAACTCAACATTAATACTCAAATCCATAAAAGGCCACATCAAAACATCTTAACATACACTCGACATTTTTCCTATTTAGGAGGCATTCATCATAAACTCAACATAATGATCAAAATTATATAAGTATCTCATCAAAACTCAGCAAACAACACCAAACAACATCGAATAAACATTATAAACATAATCCACTCGAAAAATCGAACCGAATGACCCAAAATCGGTCCAATAGGGACTGAGGGGTTAACCCACTAGAGTTGACGGTCGTTGTAACACCCTAAAACACCAACATTCAATTTAAAAAATAATCAAAGTAATTTTATCGAAAGGGTGTCACATATTTCTCAAATCAAACAAATTCTTCAAATTATAAATAATAGTAGCGGAAAATTGAACAATTAAAAACACCACTTCATGGTCTCATAAAAAGAGAAAATTATTTAACTCATAAAACATTAGTTTAAATAAACTCAACAACTCGCAGGATAAATCAAGCAAATGGTCTCAACCCAAGTATTACACTATCAGAGCGATACAAGGTTACTAAACAACGTGGAAAGTAATAAACAAATAAGGCCATTATCCCTCTTCCATACAAGTACCATTTAGGACTACTTAGTCTCTACCTGAATATTTGCACCATAGGCGAAAAGCCAACACAAGAAACAATCAGGGGGTGAGAATGCATTCATGAATTTGAATGGTGCATAAAACAACAATGATAGCACATCTCAAACATATTCAATTAACACAGATGTATAATCAGGGGCGGATCCAGTCATTATATATTGGTGTGGCTAACTATAAAAGAAAGTATGAACTAAAGAGAACAATGAAACCATTTAAAAAATTTATTCATACTATAAAGAGAACGGTAAAATCAATTTGTTATAAAGAAAATCATTTATGAGAAATTGAGCAAATTGATTTTTTTAACAAATTGTGGTTTTATGGTTTAGCTAAAAAAAGGAGAAAAGAATAAGAGAAAATTGAAATACTCCCTTTATCTTTGATTTTCAATCACCATAAATAAATGCAACTAAGCCAAGTAAAAAAATTAGAAAAAGAAAAAGAAAGATTAACAAATATGAGAGAAAGAGACAAGCATGAGAGATGGTGAGGTTTGAGATAACTAGAAAAAGAAGTTACAACTTGAGAGAGAGAAAAGTAGTGTTTTAAAACTGGACTGAATTGAGAATCAGAGGTGTCACCAATCTAGTTTGATTGCTAGACCGACCAAGCTATTGAATTGGTGTAAACTAGCCAGAACCGCCAAAATCTGTAAAAACTGAAGATCCGACAGTTTTCAAACATCGGTGGATTAATTGCTAGTTTAATCATTTTTTAAGAAAAATTTAAATTAAAATATTTGTATACTTTGTTCATAACTTATTTGGATCAATTTTCTCTCTTTAGAACTAAATATATTAGACACGTTATTTTGCTATTAATTTTATGTTGCAATTTAACTTTGTTCAAATTTTATTTGAACATTTTGTTATGTGTGATGAATATATATTTAGAACTTGAATTTAAATAAAGAACTTGTGAAATTATGACATTTTAAAATTTTATAAGTTTCGTGATATTTTTTAGAGACCGAGTCATTCAGTTCGATTGGTTTAATATCTATAAAAAATTTAAAGAGACTCGTTTATTTAACCGAGTTATCTGTATTAATTCAGTTTAGTCATACTAGTCACACAGTTCAATCAGTGACTCAATGATTCGACCAATAAATCATTGATTCAATATCCTTACCATTTTGATAACTGGTCCGATTTTTAAAACATTTGAGAAAACGGAAAGAAAGAGTTACGAGAGAAAAGTGAGTTAGTAATATTTTTTTATTAATTATTTTAATAAGCCTTAGTGTTTATATATAATTAAAAAAATTAATTATCCTAGTTATAAACCTCAATGTATAATATAATATAAAAAGAAAATGAAAAAACTGGTGTGGCTATAGCCACACCTAGCCCCAACGTGAATTCGCCCATGTGTATAATATGCAAAGTCATTATGCAATGTGCATTTCATCTACTTCCATGCATTTAGTACCATCCTATAACACTGGACCGAAGTCCTACAATACAGGAGATCAGAGTCATGTTATTGAGGGATCCTCAACGCTGGAGCGAAGTCCTACAACATTGGACTGAATTCTTACCTATCTCCGATATACATGATGCATGATGCTACAATTATCACTTATCAATCACCATTTGAACCTCTTACTCCATTATCACTTATCAATCACCGTATTGGACTGAAGTCCTTCTACACTAGATCAAAGTCCTACAACATTATATCAGAGTCCTACAACACTGGTCCTTCTTAGAACCTAAAACTCGACACAAACATCGTCAATATAAGGCCACAACAGTGATTCCTCTCTGAACCACCATATCAACATATCTCAACAATTTTCCTCTTCATAAGGCACTGAGCATAATAATATAACTTAGGCTTAAATGTACATTTGATCCCCTTAGTTTGTACATTTTAAGCAATCGGTCCCTCTATTATAAAATCAGTGATTCTGGTCCTTTAATTTTGATTGTCCGGAGATTTTTGTGGTTCCCTTCCACTTTTGCATACGTGGCATGAATGATTAGGATTAAAAAAAATTTTAATGAGTTAGAAATGATGACTAAGATATTTTAAAAATTATCTAATTATTTTTTAGATAATTAATTTTGATTTTGTTATTTAATTAATTAATTTTTAGAAATTAATTAATAATATGATGGACTTTAAGCTCAATGGATTATAAGATTTACCCAGTACAGAAACACTTTGATTAACAATGAATAGCTAAGCTATATAAAAACAACTATATTTTTGTAAATTCTGAATGTGGGACTTGAATAATATTTTGGTAATGGGGGAGCTGGAACAACCGCGTATTAAGTTGGAGAATGTTGTTGCTGAGAAAGAAAGTGTCGTGGAGGAATACCAAGTGGGTTGTTTATGAATGACAAGTTTTGGTTTGGCTAAGTGCACATTCATTCGATTTTATCTGCGAGGGACTTTGAGATAGAGAATCTAAATGCGAAGGTTTCTGAATTAGTGTTATCCAATGAGAGCTTGCAAGTTTCTTTACTGAGCTTTGCGAGGGAAAATGTGATAATAGGGAAATTGAATACTGAGCTTGGAAATGTAAAAGTAGAACTAGAGCAGAAATAGGTTAAATGTGCTAATACCAAAGAGAAGCTTAGTATGGCTGTGACAAAGGTATGGCTTTGGTACAGCAGCGAGATTTACTAAAGTTGTCAAATGAGTTAAAAGTGGCATCTAAGGAAGTTATAGCACTGAAAGAAGAAAAGAGTTATCTGCTTAAAGATCTTGATGTCCCACATCGAATTATAGATATTATTTTAAGTATTTATATAACACCATGTACATATCTTACCTTAATCCTTATAATTTCTCAACAATGCTCATCAATAGTGCTCACAAACAACTCTATCACTTTTTATTCAAAAATTAAAGTTCCAGGGCGTCCGTATTCTAACCTTTACTCATAACAATTCTAAACAAAATCAACTCAAATCTAATCCGATAGATAACTCACAACTTAACTCTAAATATATCAAATTTAACTCTAAACACTTCAATAATTTAAATTCAACTCATTTGATTCTCAAATGAACCTCTAATATATCAGATAACTCAAAACTCAACTATCAACTTCATTAATAACTAAAATCATTTTAAATAACTTTAAATATTTCAAATAGTTCAAACTCCCTAAATTACTCTAAGAGTTTCTAACAACTCTTGCTTTGACTTTGAAATTATATCACTGCCATTTGGCAATGGTTTTCCAAAATCCTCGCCCTAAACTTTAAAATTGTCTCACTATAATTTACAAGGGTTCCCAAAATCTTCATATTAACTCTAACAACCATCAAAGATTTATAATAATTATCGGAAAATTCTAAAACATATCAGACTCAACTCTAACACATCAAATAGCTCAAATTAAAATTATTTATTAATATACTCAATTTCTCAAATTTCTAATGGGTTTCCCAAAACTCTAGACTTAACTATAAAATTGTCTCACTTTACAATAGCCCCAAATATTATAGTCTTACGATAAAATTATAAAATTCTCCCATTTAAAAGTTATTTAAACCCTTTTTCAAACGCAATTGATAACATCTCGATCGGAGTTACGGAACTCCGGTTCTATTTGTTTCAGTTCAACCATATCAAAATATTTCTTGAATAAACTCTAAAATAGAATGTATAATTTCACAATAGCACAAAAAATTATAGACTTATGATAAGTTATGAAACTCTCCAATTCAAAATTATTTTTGACTCTCTTTCAAATGCAATTGGTTGCATCTCATTCAGAGTTACGAAACTCCAGTTACGCGTAAAAAGATAGCCCACGCAGGACTGAAATTTGACTACTATTCTGGTTTAAAAAACCAAAGACCTACTACTATTGTAGTGCTCATAGACTCAATTTCTCCACTTCAAAAGAAAGATTATTGCATTAGATTTTTGATGGAATATGCCTTAAAACATTTGTTGATGAAGAGAAAGAAAACATGTTTCGAGATTGCAAAAAATCATAAAGCCAAAAAATAATCAGGTCCGAACGATTTACGGGTATCAGATTCAGTCGGTTCGGTTTATTGATCTATTCATTAATGTTAGAATACTTTATATTAATGTGGAGATCATATAAATTAATATAAAAAGATATTATAAGATATTTATAATATTATAAAAGATATTATAAAATATTTATAATATTCTAAAAGATATTATATATATATATATATATATATATATATATATATATATAATATTCTAAAAGAAATTATAAGATATATATTTATAATAGTCTAAGAGATATTATAAGATATAATCCCTCCGTCCCATATTATAAAAGAGATTTACTTTTCAGATTCATTGAATAATTAATGTATCTGGTCTGTATATATATATATATATATCAGATACATTAATTATTCAATGAATCTAAAAAGTAAATTTCTCTTATAATATGGGACAAAGGGAGTATATAATATTTGAGAGATATTATAAGATTATAATAATATCTTTTATTTTAACCATTAATGAGATATATTTTGGATTTATCGGATTTTAGCTATTATAAATATGTGTCTCTTCTGTTATTATAGCGTGACAATCTTAGAGCTTACAACAACAAGGGAGAGCAAGGATTTAAAGGCATAGCATATGGTTTTGGTATTCTCAAGGGAAACCTTAGAAAGGCAAGGGTTTTGGAAACCTTTGGAATTATCTAAGGTTATTGGGAATCACTTGTTTACACCTTAGGTTTGAGTTATTCATATATCGAAGGTTGAAGAGATTGGGAAACACTTGGGTAGAAAATAGGGAAATTCTTGGGCATCACCGGGGTTGTTCTTGGAAACCTAGTGTTAGAACAAGATTTAGATTCTACAATCAATCTCTGAATTTTGATGATAACAATACATATATTTTATATATAAACAATTTTATTTCTAATAGTTTCTTGAGTGTGTAGACTAGATTTTCTAAATTGATTCAGGACTGTTGTCTGAAGAATCATCAGAAAGCACGCATCAGAAAGACTATTGCATCCGCTTCTGAAGAAACATCAGTAGTTCTGAAGAATGCTAAATGTTAGCCAGAAAGAAGATCTCAATGTGTACTTCTCAATAAGCTGCTGCTTTAGAAATCACAATTATTCAAGAAGAAAGGATTTTTGTTAGAGTCGTTGCTCAAAGATCAGAAAACAAGATTGCACCTGAAACATGATTTCTGTTAGAGCTGCTGCTCAAAGATCGGAAAAAAAGATTGCACCAGAAACAGGATTTCTGTTAGAGCTGCTGCTCAAAGATCATAAAACAGGATTGCACCAGAAACAAGATTTTATGTCAAAGATCAGAAGTCAAGATTTGTTCATCATAAGAGTAGTTGCTCGTAACTCTGAAGACAAAGTCAAGATTATGAACACATCAAAGAAAAGCTTCTACCTCAGATTCAGAAGTCAAGATTTGTTCATCAAAAAAGTTGTTGCTTCTAATCCTGAAGACAAAGTCAAGATTCTTAAGACTCGAATACTTCGTGGAATATGCGCACATCATTTCACATTAGAAAGCATTCCATCAGAAGACAAATCATGGAAAGTTAGATCTTATGGGCTCATTAGTATTCTACATCATATATTCCATCAGAAGACGGGATTAAAGATGATATCTTCTCAAGCCAGTCTACTTCATCAGAAGAGAATATCATCAGAAACGAGCGCTAGAAAATTTAGTACAAAAGTACAATTATACATTCCACTCAAATGGATTTATTGTGTATTATTTGTCTCCCACGATCATTTACCGTTATGGCAGTTGGCAATTAAAGTGACGTGTGTACTACTATAACGGTCAACTTCCTCAACGCCTACATAAAAAATTAATTGTTTCATTTAAAAACAACAAGACTAGAGAACAAGAACAATAACACAGCCAAATCAAAAGCAAGAAAAAGAAAAGATCAAAGCAAAGAAAAGAAAAGATCAAAACACAAGAGTTGTTGCTCTTATTGCATTGACATTATCACTTGCTAGAACACAAGAGTTGTTGCTCATATTGTGTTGATATTACTGTTTATTAGAATACAAGAGTTGTTTCTCAACACAAGAGTTGTTTCTCATAATTGTGTTAAACAATTTGTACTTAAACTTTTTGTAATCTGCTTGTAAAAAGCAAATTTTTATACACATTATTTAACGGGTAGTTGAGAAAGTCCTTTTCTAAGGCATAGATAAATCTCCTTCAAGAGACCGGGTTGGTCAAAAGCCTTAAGGATTCAATTATAATTATATATATTAGGGGACCATATAGATCAAAATTATTAAGGGGTCATTAACGAGTTATCATTGTTTTAGAGAAATCTCAGTCAATGGGCCGGGTAGGTCAGAAGCCTTAAGGAGTCAGTGGTCGTTATATTTATTAGGGGGCCGGGTAGGTCATAATTCTTAAGTAATCATTAACAAGTTATCATTGTTATTATTAGTCACAGGCGGGTAGCCTGTGCAATTGTAATCAGTTTGGCTATAATGGATTAAGTCCTTTTCTTAGACGAAATCACCTTGGTGGGTAGACAAGATTAACCTTTTCTAAGGTGAACCTGGATAACCGAACGTGTCAATATTTCTCTTCTAAAGCATTATTTCTAATTCTAATTGTTTGTCTTGAGCGCTTCTAAACAAAGAAGTTTTAAAACCCAATTCAAATCCTCCTTTATTGTGTTTTTCTCAACCTTCAATTGGTATCAGAGCTCCGATTCTGTGATTGATTTTCTAATCAAACACTTAACCGTGTAGAGAGATCCAGTGTATGAAAAAACCTCTAAATGGTTGATGCTAACACAAATGATAAAGATAGATACGGTGTTAAACCTCCTATTTTTTATGGAGAGAAATTTAAATATTAGAGAGATATAATAGAAAGTTTCTTTCTAGGCTATGGTATTGATCTTTTTGAAATGGTTACAAATGGTTATGAAGAACCTGTCAGTGAAATTGGTATTTCTATTCCCATGAATAGAATGAATGAAGATCAGAAGCACAAATTCAAGAATCATCACAAAGCCAGAACTATCATTCTCAGCACAATCTCATACAATGAATATGAAAAGATCACAAATAGAGAAACAACAAAGGATATTCTTGATTGACTCAGAATGACACACGAAGGCAATGCACAAAATAAACTAAGGCCTTATCCTTAATTCAGAAATAGGAAGCCTTCAGAATGGAAGATGAAGAAATGATTGAAACTATGTTCTCAAGGTTTCAAACTTTGGTAGCCGGACTAAAGGTTCTAGAAAAGGATATTCCACTATTGATGATGTCAAGAAAATCATCAAAAGTCTTCCCAAAAAATGGAGACCCATGATTACTGCTCTGAAGATGTTTAAGAATATAAACAACATAACTCTTGAAGAGTTAATTATCTTGCTTAGAAGTCATGAGATAGAGCTAGAAGAAGATGAGCCTCAGAAAAGAGAAAAATCCATTGCTCTAAGGTCTAGAATAGAAAGACCTAAGTCTGAAAAGAATAAGGCATCCAAACATGAAGCAATAGAAAAATATGATGATGAATATTCTGATGTTGAAGATGAGTTATCACTTTTATCCAGAAGAGTTAAACAAATCTGGAAGAAAAGACAAAATTATGGTCGAAGATTCAGAAATAGAGAAGATCATCCAAAAGAATCTGATAGAGGAAAAGCTGATGATGAAGTAATATGTTTTGAGTGAAATAAGCTTGGACACTACAGAAATGCATGCCCAATTTTCAAAAAGGAAAGCACCAGAAAAGAAAGTTTCAGGAAAAGCACTTTCAAGGGAAAGAAGAATGGTCTTATGGAAACATGGGATGATTCTGACTTTGAAGGATCAGAATCAGGAGAAGAACATGCAAACATAGCACTCATGGGTATCAATTCAGAAGAAGACACGCCAGAAATAGAGTCTGACTCTGAAGAGGTATTTCTTGAACTCTCTCGTGCTGAATTAGAATTATGTCCATTAAAAATTATGAACAAGCATCAGAAGATTCAATGAAAATTCAAGAATCTTCTGAAGGTTCATGAATATGAAATTGAAAAATATGATAAGCTAGAGAAAGAAGGTCTTGAACAAAAAGATAATCATTTAATTTTAAAAAATGAAAATTTATTTCTAAATAAAAAATGTTCAAAACTTGAAGAAGTTCTTTCTAAAGCTTTTCCATCTTCTGAAATCGTCTTGTACAAACATGATAAAGCCTTTCAAAAGTTCCTAAATGATAATATAGGAAGAAGTATGATGGATTCTATGATCTATGGTGTCAGTCATAATGGGAAAATAGGAATTAAATATAACTCTGATGAAGATACTCAAGAAAATAAACCATTTTCTTTGTTTTCTTATCTATATCCTCTTGCACAAACACAAAGATGTATTAATGCACAGAAACACAAAGTTGTCAGAAAGTCCAGGAGAACTAATGCTAAAGGACTCAAAAGATTATGGATACCAAAAGATAAGATTGTGTATCATGCATATGTTCTAGTTAGAAAAGCTGAAACACCACTCATAACACCTGAACTCTAGATATATGTGTTACATGATGGAAAATAAGCTTATGTTCCTAAACCAGGAATCTAATTTTGGTGTTGTGTGTGAATATTAGAAGAAATCAGAAAGAAAGAGAGTGATCAGAAATAAAATCAATTCAGAGAAAAGAAACCACATACATCAGGTTTGTTGTGATTACTTTATTATTACTTCTACGAGTTAGAAGATGTCCTAACCAGAAACATATCAAGTCAGAAACCTTTTGGCTTTCTTGACTTCGAGAATATCAACATGTGTCTCTTAAACTGTGTGGCTGTGATTCATCGTGACATCTGTTAGAACACGTTGTTTGGATGCCATCTTGAGCGATGGGACGTCTTGAGATTAGGTTTTGAAATCATCATTACTCCATTGTTTTGTAAAGTTCTAGCGGTTCATAATCCATTAAAATATTTCTATAAATAATCACATTTCTCACACTCACACACTACGTTATCTCACTTCTACACTTTTCATCTTACACAGTTAATTATCGTTAATTGCATTAATATTTTCTATAATTGACGAGTGTTTTATTTCATTTTATCGCATTTTATACTTTGGTGGCGTGTTTTAGTGTTTTTAGGGTCATAGAAATAAAACAGGATAATTCAGGGCGAAAAAGTGCAAAAACTCGAAGTTTCGGAGAAAGTCAAAAATCCACCTAAAGGAAACCTAACATGGCCACCGATGTCGCCTGACACGGGCCGTGTCAGGATGGACGAGTGAAGAAAGATGAAAGTCAGGGGTGCAACATAGTGACTATGTTGCCTGACACGGGCCGTGTTGCAACCCCTAGGACCTTAAAAGAATATTTGGGAGTTTGGGGACCAACATGGGTGTCTGTGTTGCCTGACACGGGCCGTGTTGGCCCGTGACGCTGATTTCCTTATTTGTTTCATTATTTTTCCATATGCTAAGCTGTGAGGGCATTTTGGGTACTTCCGATCGATCTGGATGAATGGTGACTATTTAAATGAGTTTTCACAAGGAATAAAGGGACTTTTTTTCATCGGAAAATTTCTACAATTGAGGAAGGAAGAATATGCAATTTTTGGAAAATGGAGATTATTCATGAGCAGAAGTAATTGAAGATAAAAGTTTACCGGTAATTTGTAATGTCTATTTTTATTCTGAAATTACTTTGAACAATATGAGTAGCTAAACCTCCCAATGCTAGGGGGAGTCCCTGATTTGATTATGTAATGACTTTGAATTTCTGATTTCATCAATTCCATAGTTTTTATTATTCAATTTAATTGTACAAGGTTCTTCATTCTTTCGATATCAGACATATAAGGATTGTTCTACCGTTAACAGTTAGTTGGACCATAATTGTTAAGGTTTTTATAAGATTAGACTGTAGTAGATATCTCCTAGGACAAGGGATACGCTATAATTATCAGTTAACTCTTAATAAAGCAAAGGCTTGAATTCATCATAACTCTCTAAGGACTTAGGATTTAGGATGAATGTTCAAATGTTTTCCCACTAATAACTTATGGGAAAATAACCTAAAGGGTTGGTAATTGGTATTATAAACTTGTTGAAGAAATCAGGATTCAAGGTTGTTACAAGGAAAATTATACACTTTACCCTAACATATTTCTCATACTAGTAAAAAGCCAATTTATATTTCTGCTTATTTTACAGTAACAATAACCAAACAAAGTCCCAAATTAAGTTTGTGTTTAATTGAACCATGAATTGATCTCGGTACTTCTATGTAGTCATTGAGATCGACATTCGGGGAATTTTCCCTATTATTACAAGATGCAAAATAGTACACTTGCTATTTTAGCAATCAAGTTTTTAGCATCCATGTCGGGGACTGCCAAATTATAGAGTTCAATTTGAGTTTAATTAAAATTTTGTTGCTATGCGACTAAAATTTTATTTTTGTATATTTGTATATTTTTCGTTATTACTAATTTGTGTATAACCCTTGTATGCAAGGAAAGCCCTCTGCTGAATTTCCTTTTTACGCAGAAATCGAAAGAACTTTTCACACAAGGTGCAAACAAACTCGATTAGTTAGATTAGAATTAGAAGGTTCGTTAGATCATTCAGGTTCAGAGTCCGAATAGGAAAGACAAATGGTTGAAGATCCCCCACCACCTGAGAGACTTCTTGGAGACTATGGAGAAGAAAATGCTCCAGCAGGTCGGTTGACTATTGTGAATCAACCGGTAACTATTGCGAATTTTCAGCTTCAACCCTCAATAATCTGACAACTTGAGAATAGATCTTTCACCGGAAAGATAAATGAAGATGAAAATAAGAATTTGCAAAGGTTTCTCACTATCAACACTACTTTGAAAATTGGGGGGCACTCTGAAGAAGCTAAGAAATTAAGAATGTTTCCATTCACGCTTTTTGAAGATGCTAAAGAATGGTTTTACTCGTTACCTGTTGGGAGTACTACTACTTGGGAACATATGGAGAAGACTTTTCTTGATGAATACTTTCCTGCTTCTTTTTACATTCGCAAAAGATATGAAATTGTGAATTTTAAGCAGAAAGAAGGAGAGTCACTAGGTGATGCTTACAAGAGGTTCAAGAGGTTATTGGTAGCTTGTCCCACTCACAATATGGATCAAAATGAGCAAATGCAGATTGTTGTACCCCAAAATTTTCCCTCTCATTTCTCAAGAAATTTCTCATAAGATCTCCATTGATTCAAGAGTACACAAGGTTTGATCAACTCAAGGCACCTCCTCAAACACTGACAACTCAAAATTAGGGTTTGAGTTTGCACAAGGACAAATGGACTTTTAATGCCCCATATGACTTTCATGGATCATTAGGAACCCTCAAGATTGCTCATGTCTAGTTTTAAGTCTTGGATCACAAAATTGCTCATTCATTTGATAAGATGACCTAAATCAACTATATTGGATGAAAACTCAATTGTAGTCAACCTACAGTCAAACTTCAAGATTTTGGATCCATATCAACATTATGAACTCATATATGTCATTTGATCAAGTTTTGATCTTAATTCCTCAAGAAATTTGATTAGAACATCAAAAGGGCAAAATGGTCAAAATTAGGGTTTTGATTGAGAAGGCTCAGCTCTTGACTTTTGACCTAGGAAATGACTTATTGGGTTAAGAAATTATCTCAAGGATTCAAATGCACCATCTTGACATAATTGCATAGTTCAAATCAACTCTCAAGATCATTGGATTGACAGGTGAATTTCAGTCAATTGATGAAAAGTCAATTGTACACTGAAAAGCCAAACTTTGACTTTTTGATCAAAATCAAGTTTCAAAAATCATATTTCATCAAGACATGTCAAAATATGAAACTTGTTCATCAAGAAATTGAAAAGTCAAAGTTCATTTTTGAAAAAGTAAAAATTCTAAGACTTATAAATTTTTCTAAGTGTTAGAAAGTTAACTTTTTTCATAACTTTGTGCCAAATTTCCACCATGATGCAAGATGATTCAAGGAAAACTTCCAACATGAAAGTTGTAGATCTCAATGAGATCTAAAACATTGTAGGGCAGAACTTTTTCTAGAAATTCTTGTATTTCAAGTTATGAATTTATGAAGACATGTTCATGAAACTAAAAGATAGTGAAATTTTGCCCTAGCTACTCAGGATTTTAACCTAAACTCATGGAAACTTTTCACCTATTTCCAAATTGAATCTTCAAAAATGTCCAACATGAAGGTTGTAGGGGATGTTATAAGCTTTCCAAAATGTCCAGTAACTCATCAAGACCATACTTGAGCTAAGATAATCGAAGGCAAGAAGTTAGGGTTTCAAACTCATTTTGCAAGACATGTTTTGTGATGAACATGAACCAAATCCATAGCCATGCTGCATAATCTTCACTTTGCAGGCCTCAAACTTGTTTTTGACTCCATAATTAATGGTTTACACAACTGATTATGCCATTATCCAAGTGTTTCAAGCTTTGTCCAAACTAATTTGTCATTTTGGGGAGAAAGTAACATATCCATTCTTGTAAAGCAAGCTTTATGCACAAAGTCAGCTTCTTGAGCTCCTAACTTGTTTTCTTTGAGTACACTCCATCCACAAAGTCATAGGCATTGTGTCTAAAGTGGTTAACAACTCTATGAACCAAGTACAAAGGTATGGAAACTTGTTTTGTCAAAAAAATCACATGTTGAGCTTAAACATTTAAATTCAAATTCTGAGTTGTTTCAAGTCTCAAAACCATTTGCTTATAAATAGAGACACTATTTGCAAGCTGACACACGAATCCTAAGACCCTGAAACTCCCTCAAACACTCACAAACCAAAAATTTCTCAAAAACACCATTGATACACAGTTCTGACCTTGAACTTGTATCTCTCATTTCCCTCGTGTGTTTTCCCTCAAATTCATTTGCAAAGCTTCTATACCTCAAATATAGTCCATCCATGTCCTTGTTTCGGAACTGTAACATCTCCATCACCTTCCTCTATAACCAAAAAATAGAGTCTGCAACTTGACTTCTCCAGACCATTCCAGCCATCCATAGCTCAAGCTAAGCATTGCATTAGCTTCCTGGGAACTTGAGGAAGCTAACATGATGATCACCATCACTTGAAACAAGCTCAAACTCATTTCACGATTTCCAGTTTTAGAGGTAATTTTCTGAACTTTCATCTCTTCATTTAAGCATTGTTAGGCTTATATTTTCAAAGATAGAATATAGATATCATTGCACTGAAGCTGTACATATCCATAGTTTTCATTTATATGGCCTGAGCTTAGAGAATTTTAAGTTTGAATCTCTGAAAAAAGTTAGGTCAGGATTTGGTACTTTGATAAATACATGCTCATCTTTGATTGTTTTAGTCTAAATTTTTTATATTTCTGGAATCCTGGTAAAATTTCTAACAAGTTTGATGTTGGAAGTTTTGAGAATGGATGAGAAATGAATGAGTTACAGGGAACCTGGATGGAGGTTGAAGATGAAGTTCATTTTTAGGAATGGATTTGTGTTATATATTTATGGTTTTGTTTAAGTTAACGGATGTATAGCCACCCCAGTGGTAAAGGCAGCACACGTTTATGGTCAAGGTCACGGGTTCAAGTCCCAGAGTTGTCTTTTGTCATATTTTTCAACATTTTCTTCTTTTTTACATGAAAACCAGCGCACTGGGTCATCCCTCACTAGGCCTTTCCAATTTTTTCTTCTCCTCACCCCCCTGTCTGCTTGTCACAACATAGCTCATTTATTCTTTTCTGATTTCCAAACAAAAACATTAATGGGCCAAGCTTCAAACAAAACTATTTTTTTTCTAACATACTCCCTAAATGCCATTTTCACCAGTTGACTTTTATTTTTATTTTTATTTTTTATTTTATTTTATATTTTATTATTATTATTATTATTATTATTATTATTATTATTATTATTACTATTATTATTATTTTTATTAATAAAAAGCCAAAAAATAGTTTATTTATGTATATATCTAATATATTTATATTCACTTGTATTTTATTCCTTTAAAAAACTAAAAAAGACAAAAATATTTTCTTAAACAAATTTAATTCTTTTTCCTAATAAATTAATAATTAGATTTATGTTTAGTTATTTTATTTTTTTAATTGAAATTAACTTAGAATTTAGGTTTTCTTTTAATTAATTAATTTCCATACTATTTTTATTAAACTTAAAAACCTTTTCTAAAAAACCCTAAAAAATACTTTCTAACTTAATTTCTTTTCTTAATTAATTTAGGTTTAACTTTCTTAATTTAGTTAATTATTTCTTTTGGTTAATTAGGTCAAAACTCCCTTTCCTCAAAAACCAAATAAAAAATCCATTTCTTTTCCATTTATATCCTTGTACATTATATTTTTATTTCATGTACATTATTCAATATGGTTGTAATAGATAATTAGGTTTAATTTCTTGTAATCCTCATTTGTAAATTTGTATACCCCATCCCCAAATGATGTAATAGTGTAGTAAATTTACTTTCCGCAATTTATCACTTTCATATAAATGCTAGTAATTAGGGTTTGTATGGAAACATAAAAATCAAAAAGTAGATAACCCTAATCAAAGATTAAATGCATGCAAATCAAGCACACTATTCACACATGTACCCTTAAGGTTAACCACATACACCCTTAAGGTTAACTCCATTTGTTACCTAAAAATGGTCATGTTTTGCATGTGAGATGTCTTAGAAAAAACAATCAAAATACAAGATCGTAGTCCCTCGATGACGCTACGAATGTTGCCTTTCAAATGATATTAGTCCCTCAAAGAGAAATGCTAAGAAATTTTACAACATTGTTATCATGACTATACGATGACTCACGCCCGTCCCTTTACATCCAAAGATAAGGCTTCTTACCAATCAATGGTAAGCAATATCAAAGGAAAGGAAGAAATGAACAAAAGACTTTTGAGTAGGTAGAAACGTTCTTAGTTGCTTGCTCACTTTCAAAACAAACACACACTTTCAAAACAAACACCAAACACTTTCAAAACATGAAATATTTTCAAAAGTCCAACACTTTGTATACGTTCTTATGAAACGAGAACTATTACAATGTTTTCCTAAACGAATGCGCCTTTTCAAAAATACTTTCAAAACCACCACAAATCATATTTTCAAACAAAGCAAGTGATCTAGCAAGCAACTAAGATCCCATAGATAACTATGAATGAAAAGGGTGCTAACACCTTCCCTTTTTATAATCTACCCCCCGAACTCAAGAAATAATCTCAAGGGTCTTTCTTGTTCTTTTCCACCTTTCCTTTTGGATAAAAGAAAAGTCGGTGGTGACTCTTGCTAACCGCAACCATTGCGATCAAACGCAAAACATCCCAAGTCATTTCTCCCACCGTATTATAGAACTGGCGACTCTGCTGGGGAATTACTCAAAAGTAGGGTTACCTTAGGGCTAGATCACCTTTACTTACTTTCATTGTTTGACTTGTTTGTTTACATTATGGCTCCTTGTTTGGGCTTACTTTGATCCTCTACCCAGATCTGGGACACCTTTTTAGGTAAGAAGAAATAGATTGTGGAAACTGTACGTCATAGACTGATATAGTTGAAATAATGGCTATGTTAGTGTGACGCATTTGTGGGTACCGGTATCCCTTGTGTTGAATCGAGGAGAATATGGGGCCGTTGAGTTGCATCATGAAGCACTAACTGACTTTAGAACCTTAATTGATTAACTTGGCCATTAGGATATAGTGAGATGACCGGTTTCGGTGGAAAGCTGGAAATTGGTTGATACTCGATACTACACTCATTGAGATTATACTTTTGGGATATCTCAGCGGCAAGAAAAGATTGATTGTGCTGAGACAATGCCTAAAAGAAAGGTCATTGATATTGAGACCCTTTAGAACCCAGTTACTATTACTAGGATAGGTTTGAGCCAACTAAAACTTCAAAAGGGTACTTACCTAAAAACTCCATGCAAGCCTAAACCTAAGGACTTGTTTTCCTTGTGTGTATATGCTTACTTGTACATAATATCATACACATTCTCACTAACCATTTCAAGGATTTAGGAATTTATCTTTGTCTTTGTTTTGTAGGCCATGAACTTCGTCCGAAGAAATACTATTAGGATCAACTTTGTGAAAGCACACCCTAAACTCCAAGAGTTAGTGTCAAGGGTACTTGAAGACTCTCCTTTCACCAAGAAGTATGGTCGACTCCTCAATTTGGCTACCTCCAATTTCCAAGAAGAGATGATGTGCGTACTCTTTCAATTCTTCGATCCCATGTATCATTGCTTCACCTTCCCTGACTATCAGTTAGTGCCAACACTAGAAGAATTCTATTTTCTATTAGGAGTGCTCGTACTTGATCAATCAATGTTAACCGGTTTAGAAGGGATTCCAAAACCTGAAGTCATTGTCGAAGCCCTGCATCTGAAGAGAGCCGACATTGTAGCAAATTAGGAGACAAGAAGTGGAGTTCAAGGGTTCCTAGCCAAGTTCTTATTGGAGAAGGCTCGTTCATTCTGGGAAGATTTGGATTTTCAAGCCTTTGAGGATGTCCTAGACCTTCTCATCTATGGTTTGGTTCTATTTCCCAACTCGGACCAATTCATAGATGTGAATGTCATCACAGTCTTTCTCTCTCTCGTAATCCTATACCTACCTTACTGGGATACATCTTGCATTGTTTCCATACCCTCACCATGAAGAAAAGAGATACTCTCTTGTGTTGTATTCCCCTACTTGCCAAGTGGTTTATTCCGCACTTACCTTGATCGACATTGAAGAACGAGCAAAGATTGACATGGTCTCAAAGGATGATGTCCATCACCCACTCTGATATTCATTGGTGTTCGAGATCCTTGGTGGATACTTTTATCATTGACTGTTGTGGGGAATTCCCTAATATCCCTTTGCTTGGAATTAGGGGAGGTATCACTTACAACCCTTGCTTAGCCTTGCAACAATTTGGTTACGCCCTAAGAGATGGTCCTCATAACATGCTCATCCAAGGAGTGGTATTTGACTACGAGAGCGACGATCAAGGTTACCGTCAAAAGTTTGCAAGAGATTGGATAATGGTAAAAAAGAAGATATTGGGACACTGGGACGCAAGAATTCTATTCCCTTTGAACCTTATCTTAGGTGGGTGCGAGCTCGTGCTCAGAAACTCATGATGCCTTACCCCTTCATCCTGCCAGTTATCATGGAGCCTGTTGTTGAAGAAGAAGTCTCGTATACTATCCTCCATCCCAACATGCCTACATCTTGTGAAGACTTGTAAAAAATTTGGATTCAGCTAAAGGAAGAACGAGACACTTTCGAAGCTCAGTGCTTTGTGAGTGAGAAAATGGTTTTGAAGCTTACAAAGCAACTACATGAAGAACGGAGCTTGAACGCCTATCTTGCACCAAAGAGAATGTGTTTAACCTTTTTATCTTAGAGATTTATTTTTTAAGCCCAAGAGGCATGTTGTAATCATTTTGAACTAATTAATTAAATTTGACGTTTGTTCATTCTTTGTCTATACAAATTTAAATTTCATAAATCCTTGAAATCATTTGCATACAGATCTTCCATGCATCATAACATAACAGGTTTTCCACGATATATTTCCTTATCTATCTGTTGTTTATTTCAGTAAGATGGATATCGAAAAAATAGTGAAGGACCTACAAGCACAAAACTCCCAGTTTCAAGAGACTCTACTGACCCTAGCTAAGGGGAAACAAGACTTGATGGCATCGCTAGAAGCCAAAAAGAAACCAAAGAGGAAAGCTTTAGTCAACATGGGTAGAAGATTCAGAGAGCCAATCCGTCAGATGCCGGTAATGGAAGATTCGTCTTAGGAAGATGAGAATCAGATTGGAGAAGCAAAGAGTACCCAGGCTAGGTGTATCAATGATCAAGTGTCTGATGATGAAGATTATTTTGACGAGCAGTATCCTCCAGCCGATGTTAAGTACAAGCAGCTAGAAGACAGACTGAAGGCCGTTGAGATTCAAGTCGTCCCTGGTTTTGATTTTGATGATTTGGGTTTAATATTTGGGGTTGTCATTCCCCATAAATTCAAGATACCAGTCTTCGCGAAATACGATGGGGTTTTCTGCCCAAAGCTTCACCTAAAGTCTTATGTGTGCAAAATTCAACCGCACACCGCCGACAAGAAACTCTGGGTTCACTTCTTTCAAGAAAGCTTGGCTAGAACGCAACTAGAGTGGTTTTACCAATTGGAGGGTTCCCGTATCCATACATGGGAAGACTTAGCTACCGCTTTCTACCACCAATACCAGTATAATGTCGACCTGGCACCGACAAGAGTTGAATTGCAAGACATGACAATGGGTAAGGATGAAGGGTTCAAAGAGTACGCCCAAAAGTGGAGGGATCTTGGCAGTAGGGTCCAATCACCGTTAATCGATAGGGAGCACATTGATATGTTTATGGGAACTTTATTTGGTCCATTTTTCAATTTATTGGTTGGATGTTCTTCATTCGGTTTCACCGAACTGATCTTGACCGGTGAAAGAGTTGAAAGCGGTATCAAAAGCGGAAAGATTCCCATAGCATCTGCTTCCACCTCCAATCCCGTAAAGAAATCTTTTATCAGAAAAAAAGAAACGAATGTTTTGTATTGGGGAAGGGCCCGTACCAAGAAGGATGATCGCCCATCTATTAATGTTGTTCGGATTTCCAATCCAACTCCTGTGCAAAGACCATCTTCCAATCATCAACGGTTTCAGGCTCCACCAAGACAATTCACAAGGATAGGCATGTCATTATCCCAAGCCTTATAACACCTGTTAAAGGCTAATTTGGTGACACTGCATGATCCTCCGGCCAATCCAGATACCTCTTCACCCAAATACAATCTGAATGCCAAGTGTGCATATCACTTGAATAGTCCTGGGCATGAGACTGACCAATGCTGGGCACTGAAGAATAAAATTCAAGACTTAATAGACAACAAGACCATTGAATTTGATCCTCCTCCAACTCCAAATGTAACAACGATACCTATTCCAAATCATGGCAAGGGTGTCAATGTTGTTGAAGACACCATTTTTGTTTCCTCCGTCTAAGAATTGACTACTCCGTTAAACATTATCAAAAAGAATCTGCTGAAAGTATGGATTTTCCCTGGCTATTTGAAGAACTGTGATTGCTGCGCCAAACAACTCAATGGATGCAAAGGGCTGAAGGAAAGCATTCAACACCTGATGAATAGCCATGAGATCTTATTTGAGAAGACTCTGTTCGCCAAAAGTTTGACCAATAAGATTGAAGACCTCTCCATCATAACAATCTCAAACAAGCCTCATAGGATCTCCTCCAAGGGTCCTATCAGGATTTCAAATGAACCGACTGTTGCTCCTCTGATAATTACCGCCCCCGGGCCAATCCCGTACTCTTCCAACAAAGTAGTGCCATGGAACTATGGTGCTGAGGTGTTTTACCATGGAATAAAGCAAGACACTTAGATTGAAGAAAGCAAAGCTGATGACATTGGTAACATTACTGGCTCTAGTAAGGTGACCAGAACTGGGAGAATCTTTTCACCCAACATCTCACCACCAACTGCTACAAAGGCGCATGTCCGCATCACCACTGCTAATCCTAGTGCTGACACAAGGGGAAAGGAGAAAGTGGTTGATCCTGCTGAGATAGAAATACCCGTAAAAGACATTGTTGCTGAGGAACCTTCCGCTCGAGAAATGGATGAGATCTTGAAAATTATAAAAAGGAGTGATTTCAAGATTGTGGAGCAGTTGGGGCAAACCCTTTCAAAGATTTCTATGTTATCTTTGCTACTTTGTTCTGATGCTCATGCTCGGGCGTTAATCAAATTATTGGAGAAGGCTCATGTCCCTCATGAGACCATGATAGACCAGTTTGAAAATTGTGTGGCAAGCTTGACGACCGACAATGGTTTAGGGGTTCTCAGATACTGATATGACACCACTTGGAAAGAACCATAACAAAGCTCTGCATGTTTCTATTGAATGTAGGGGGACTACCCTAGCACATGTTCTGGTTGACATTGGAACTTCTTTAAACGTGCTACCCAAGGGGGCTTTGGACCGTTTAGACTGTGAAGGACTAGTTTTGAAACCAAGTGATATTATTGTGAGGGCTTTCGATGGGTCCAAAAGGACAGTTCATGGAGAGGTGGATCTCCCGATCAAGGTGGGCTCACAGATTTTCAACTCTACTTTCTACGTCATAGATATCTGTCCTGCTTACTCCTGTTTGCTGGGTTGCCCTTGGATCCATGGAGCAGGGGTAGTAACATCGACCCTTCATCAAAAGCTCAAATATCCAGTCAAAGGAAGCATTGTCACTGTCTGTGGTGAGGAGGAGTTCATGGTAAGCCACCTCAACTCTTTCAAATATGTGGAGATGGATGGCGAATTTATACAAACCTCGTGTCAGGATTTTGAAGTTGTGCCACCAATGGTTGCTACTGCCAAATGTTCCTCTGATGTGTCCAAAGCTGTTAAGGTCGTGCCAAAGATGGTTTAATTTAAAGATGCTTGTGCTGCATTCGAAGAAGGAAACTATGATACTTGGGGTCAACTCCTCGAGATCCCATTCAAAGCAGTCAAATGTGGTTTGGGTTTCACTATCAAGGCTCAGAAAGAAGTGAGGCGCGCTCATGCATGGAAGCCCCCTCTCTATATTGGAAGTCATGAAGTTAACGTTGTGGGTGATTCTGATGATGAATGTGCATTTGAAGAATGGGTATATCCTACTTCAAAAAAGCTCAATGATTGGCACGCAAAGGACTTTGTTCCCATCTCCTTCATTGAGGAGTAATTACTTATTTATTTCTTTCTATTAATTCAAGAACATTTTGTCTGTAATATTAAACAATGACTTTTAAGCCATGTGCCTGGCCCGGGGCACTATGGTCCATTTGTAAAGGGTTTTATTTATGTTTATCTTATCATATGATCATTCAATACAAACCATTTGACTTTTGCATTCAAATCTTTGTGCTCATTTTCTTTATTTTTCTTCAAATACATTTTTCAAAGTAGCCATGTATCTTACATGCACACACACACACACACTCTTGCAGGTCCTCATCCACTCTGGATCTCATTACCAATGACTCTACTATTGCCGATTATGATTTTGAACACCCAATTAACCAAGTCGAAGACAAAGGCGAGGAATATTATGAAATACCAGAAAAACTAGCAAGACTTCTATTACAAGAGGAAAAATCTATTCAGTCGCATGAAGAGTCAGTTGAAGTCATCAATCTAGGTATTGAGGCAGACAAGAAAGAGGTCAAGATTGGTGCTAACCTGGAAAGCAGTGTCAAAAGAAAATTGGTTTAGATGTTGCATGACTCTGTGGAAGTGTTTTCTTGGTCGTATGAAGATATGCCAGGGTTAGATACCGACATTATAGTTCATCGTCTGCCGACAAAGGAAGATTGTCCTCTTGTCAAACAAAAAGTCCGTCGCATTAGGCTTGACATGTCTGAAAAGATAAAAGCTGAAGTGATGAAACAATTTGATGCATGATTCCTAGCTGTGATGTCTTATCCCCAATGGGTTGCAAATGTGGTGCCAGTACTGAAGAAAGACGGAAAAGTTCGTATGTGTGTAGATTATAGGGATCTGAATAGGGCAAGCCCCAAGGATGACTTCCCTCTACCTCATATTGATGTCTTGGTCGATAACACTTCTCAGCATAAAGTCTTCTATTTCATGGATGGTTTCTCCGGCTATAATCAAATTAGGATGGCTCCCGAAGACATGGAGAATACCACTTTTGTTACGCAATAGGGCACCTTTTGTTATAAGGTCATGCCATTCGGGTTGAAGAATGCAGGGGCAACATATCAAAGAGCTATGGTAGCTTTTTTTCATGATATGATCCATCATGAAATAGAGGTCTATGTGGATGATATGATTGCAAGATCACAAACTGAAGAGGATCACCTCAATCACCTATACAAGCTATTCGAGAGGCTGAAAAAGTACAAGTTAAGGTTGAACCCTAATAATTGCACATTCAGAGTACGATATGGAAAGCTTTTGGGTTTTGTTGTCAGTGGTAAAGGCATCAAAGTCGATCCTGCCAAGGTAAAGGCCATCCAAGACATGCCAGTCCCCCACTCTGAAAAGGAAGTTAGAGGATTCTTGGGTCGTCTTAATACATCGCCCGCTTCATATCTCACTTAACTGCTACTTGTGAGCCAATCTTCAAACTCTTGAAGAAAGATCAAGTAGTCGGATGGAATGATGAATGCCAATCTTCCTTTGACAAAATAAAAGAATATATGCAAGAACCTCCTATGCTCATGCCTCCGGTTGAAGGAAGACCCTTGATCATGTACTTGACGGTGCTAGAGAATTCTATGGGGTGTGTTTTGGGCCAACATGACGAGTTTGGCCGAAAAGAGCACGCTATTTACTACCTGAGAAAAAAGTTTACTGAATGTGAAACCAGATATACACTGCTCGAGAAAACTTGATGCGCTCTGGCATGGGCTGTTCTTCGGCTAAGACAGTATATGTTGACGCATACCACTCTGTTGATTTCTAAGATGGACCCTATCAAGTACATCTTCGAGAAACCTGCTCTTTCCGGACGGATAGCTAGATGGAAAATGATCTTAACTAAGTACGATATTTAATACACAATACAAAAGACCATCAAAGGAAGTGTATTAGCAGATAATTTGGCCCATCAAGCTGTTGATGATTATAAGTCTATGAACTTTGACTTCCCGGATGAGAATATCATGCTAGTGACCGACTGTGTAAAACCTGGACCGTATGACGGACCTGAACAAGGATCCCGATGGACTATGGTCTTCGATGGGGCTTCCGACGCTTTGGGTAATGGAATTTATATTGTGATAATCTCCCCTGAAGGTTGCCACACTCCTTTCACTGCCAAACTATGCTTCGATTGTATGAACAACATGGTTGAGTACAAAGCATGCATTTTGGGTCTGAAGGCTGCCATTGATTTGAGGATCAAGCATTTGAATATGTTTGGGGATTCCGCTCTAGTGATTAGCCAAGTGAAAGGAGATTTGACCACTAAGCACGCTAATCTCATCCCTTACAAGGAGCTTGTGCTATCTCTGATTCCTTACTTCGAAGAGATCACCTTTGAACACTTCACTAGGGAAGAAAATCAGCTGGCTGACACCTTAGCAACAATGTCTTCAATGTTCAAGGTCAAATGGGACAACGAAGCTCCTATGATTACAATTGAGAGATTCGACGAACATGCGCACTACTATGAGCTCGAAACTGACCCAGAAAAGCCATGGTACCATGAGGTGAAGAGATACCTTGAAGCACAAGAGTACCCTGAAGGAGCATTCATCAATGACAAAAATTTCTTACGAAGATTTTCAGCCAAATTCTTCCTAAGCAATGGAATCTTGTACAAACACAACCATGACTCTACTCTACTCCGATGTGTGGACAAGAAGGAGGCAGAGGAAATTATAGAAGACATGCATGATGGTCTCTTTGGGACTCACTCCAGCGGACATACTATGGCCAAGAAGATCCTGAGAGCTGGCTACTATTGGTCAACAATGGAGACTGATTGCCATCAACACTCAAGAATTTGCCACAAGTTCCAAATCTATGCTGACAAGGTCCATGTGCCTCCTATCCCTCTGAACATCATGACCGCTCCATGGCCATTTGCAATGTGGGGCATTGACATAATTGGAGATATCAAACCCACTACTTCCAATGGGAATCACTTCATTCTAGTCGCTATCGATTATTTCACCAAATGGGTTGAAGCCGCCTCATTTGCCTCAGTCACCAAGAACGTGGTAGCAAGATTCATCAAACATAACCTCATCTACCGATATGGTATCCCTGAAAGGATCATCATCGACAATGGGACTAACCTCAACAATGTTATGATTACCAAACTTTGCACTCAATTCAAAATCAAGCATCACAATTCTTCTCCTTATAGACCTAAAATGAATGGCGCAGTGGAAGAGGCCAACAAAAACATTAAGAAGATTGTGGAGAAGATGGTAGTAACCTACAAGGACTTGCATGAGATGTTGCCGTTTTCTCTTTATGGCTACCGTACTTTAGCTAGAACATCAACTGGGGAAACTCCCTTTTCTTTGGTCTATGGCATGGAAGCTGTTTTGCCAGTGGAAGTTCAGATTCCCTCATTAAGGATTATGAATGAAGCAGGTCTAGGCGAAGACGAGTGGATTCAAACAAGATTGGATCAGTTGAACTTGATCGACAAAAAACGACTGGCTGTTGTTTGTCATGGTAAGATGTACCAAAAACGTATGATCAAGGCTTTCAACAAAAAGATCAGGCCTCGAGTATATCAAGCTGGCGACTTGGTAATAAAGCGCATCATTCTTCCACAAGGAGACCCCAGCGGCAAATGGACTCCCACCTACGAAGGGCCATTTATTGTCAAGAGAGTTTTCTCTGGTGGTGCCATGATGTTGACTACCATGGATTGTGAAGACTTCCCATATCCTGTGAATGTGGACATAGTTAAAAAATACTATGCATAAGAGACCCACTAGGTTGACACACCTAGACAAGATAAGGGCATCCCAGCAAACCAAAAGGTTTGGGCAAAAATTAGGGATATATGCAAAAGATTATACACCCGGCAAGTTGAAAACCCGAAAGGGCGACTTGGAAAAAAATGGGTATCCTGGTGGGCTGAAAACCCGAAAGGGCGGTCCATGCAAAAATTAAGGATTGAAAGTGTATGACTATGTCCCGTGGGATCACCACAATCGACTTTATTACTAAGGTCCGAGTTCAAATGGTCCAAGATCAATCCAATCAACTTCTGTTAACGACAACGGGCATTAGAAGACATTGGGGAAATAGTAGAGTTGGAATGCAATGAGATCACTTCCACATGGCTATCATCTTTGTTTTCAATTTTTTTTCCTTTCGATGATTTCCTCTTACTAGGATCTTCGTCTCTTTGTACAAAAATTCCTATTCATGGGTAAAATATCAATACAAATATACTTTGAAATGCAAACTTTCTGTTTTTGTTTTGAATGCAAAAATGTCAAATGAATAAAATTGAACGAACATATGCATGTGAACATGATTAAAACTATTTGGCACATGTGTCCTACTAAGCGGCAACAAGCATCTCTTTAATGTATATGGAATATCCCCACAGAGTTATTTCATTAGCATTATCCCCACGAGACTAGCTACAATAAACCTTTCCCCAATGGAGCTACCCATAAAGTATCTTTGCATAGGTTGATCCCCAGCCAGAGTCTCAATCTCTTGACAGTTCTCTACCCAACTAAGTTGGTCCTAAAAGAAGAAGCCTTGTGGATCTCTTCCTAAAAGAACTCACCTCGTCAGTAGTTCATCAAGTATTATTCAATAGGGTTTATTTCCCCAATAAACAACATGCAACAAACAACGAACAACAAAATTTCCCGGCATAGTCTATCCTCTCCAGTTTGAGTTTTCCTTTCAGACTATTACAAATCAGAGGGCCACAACCCCTAATCTCCAGTGAAGTCGCCAATAAAGTCTTTGATATCTCCAAATTTGTTGTGAAGCCTGGAATCCAACTAGATAACAGTTTTAACTTCAGTAAGTTGTTATGAAGCCTGGATCCGACCAGATAACAGTCATCTTCATTCATTCAAAATACTATGAAGCCTGGACCCGACTAGATAATAGTATAACTTTCAAATACTATGAAGCCTGGACCAGGCCAATAGTATAATTTGCAGTTACTATGAAGCCTGGACCCGACCAGATAATAGTTAACTTCTCAAGACACTTTGAAGCTTGGGCCCGACCAGATAATAGTACAACTTTCAAATACTATGAAGTCGGGACCCAACCAGATAATAGTACAATTTTTAATTACTATGAAGCCTGGACCTGACCAGATAATAGTTAACTTCTCAATACACTTTGAAGCATGGGCCTGACCAGATAATAGTGTAACTTTTCAGTTAATATGAAGCCTGGACCCGACCAGATAATAGTTAACTTCTCAAGACACTTTGAAGCCTGGACCCGACCAGATAATAGTGAAACTTTTCAAACACTATGAAACCTGGACCCCGACCAGATAATAGTGTAACTTTCAAATACTATAAAGCCGAGACTCGACCAAATAATAGTACAACTCTCAAGATACTATGAAGCCTAGACCCGACCAGATAATAATACAACTCTCAAGTAACTTTGGAGCCTGGACCCGACCAGATAATAGTTAACTTCCCAAAACACTGTGAAACCTGAACCCGACTAGATAATAGTGTAACTTCTCCAAGTACTTTGAAGCCTGGACCCGACCAAATAAAATTTTAAACTCTTCGAGATATTGAAGAACCCGGACTCAACCAGACAAGGGTTTAACTCCTTTTCCACAATAGAGTTTGCCTCTACCCTAGCAAGTTACTGTGAAGCATGGATTCAACTAGATATCAGTTCAACTTTATCATTTCAGCAAGTTACTGTGAATCCTGGACCCGACCAGATATCAGTTCAACTTTATCTTTTCCAGCAAGTTACTGTGAAGCTTGGACCCGACCATATATTAGTTTAACTTCATCTTTTCAAGTAAGTTATTGTGAAGCCTGGATCCGATCAGATAGAAATTAACTTTATCCCCTCAGAGATTCGTTATGAATCCTGGAATTCGACCAGATAATAACTAGTTTCAAGCAAGTTTCTGTGAAGCCTAGATCCGACCAGATAACAGTTCAACTTCAAGAAATTTTCTGCGAAGCCTGGAATCTGACCAGATAATAGTTAACTCATTCCTCCCCAATTAAGTTATTGTGAAACTTGGAATCCGACCAGATAAAAGTTGACTTCCTCATCCTCAGCAAGTTGTTGTGAAGCCTGGACCCAACCAGATAAAAGCTAACATTCAAGAGATAATCCCCGGCAGAAGCATTCTTTCAACAAAATTTGAAGATACATATATTCTTCATCCCCAACAACAATCTGGGATTCAGCTTCTCAAAACTCCTCAGTAGTAGTCAGGGATTTATTTTCCCGAAAAAATATGCATCCCACATTCATACATCATGGCATATGCATACGAAACACATTTAGCACAATATCATTCATCTTGAGAACGCCATGCATACATCTGCATTTAACTAACCCTTTTTCCCACAGGTAAAACATCGAGTTTTAGTATAAATCGACCAAAGATTTGTGCTGATACTTCTTCCAGTATTTACCATCATTCCTCCAAATGGCATCTATAATCCCATTCCCAATACATCTTAGAGTGCAAATTTCTGGGCACTTTAGTGTTCAATCATATTTCACCTTCAAGTCACGAATGACGGATCCGCCAATCTAACTCTTCATGTTTAAGAAGATTGAACAGGGGCAACTGTTGTACCCCAAAATTTTCCCTCTCATTTCTCAAGAAATCTCTCATAAGATCTTCATTGATTCAAGACTACACAAGGTTTGATCAGCTCAAGGCACCTCCTCAAACACTGACAACTCAAAATTAGGGTTTGAGTTTGCATAAGGACAAATGGACTTTTAATGCCCCATATGACTTTCATGGATCATTAGGAACCCTCAAGATTGCTCATGTCAAGTTTCAAGTCTTGGATCACAAAATTGCTTAATCATTTGATCAGATGACCTAAAATCAATTGTATTGGATAAAAAGTCAACTATGGTCAACCTACAGTCAAACTTCAAGATTTTGGATCCATATCAACATTATGAAATCATATATGTCATTTGATCAAGTTTAGATCACAATTCCTCAAGAAATTTGATCAGAACATCAAAAGGTCAAAATGGTCAAAATTAGGGTTTTGATTGAGAAGGCTCAGTTCTTGACTTTTGACCAAGGAAATGACTTATTGGGTTAAGACATGATCTCAATGATTAAAATGCACCATGTTGACCTAATTTCATATTTCAAATCACCTCTCAAGATCATTGGATTGACAGATGAATTTCAGCCAACTGATGAAAATTCAACTATACACTGAAAAGTCAAACTTTGACTTTTTGATCAAAATCAAGTTTCAAAAATCACATTTCATCAAGACATGTCAAAATATGAAACTTGTTCATCAAGAAATTGAAAAGTCAAAATTCATTTTTGAAAAGTCAAAATTCTAAGACTTGGAAATTTTTCTAAGTGTTAGAAAGTTAACTTTTTTCATAACTTTGTGCCAAATTTCCACCATGATGCAAGATGATTCAAGGAAAACTTCCAACATGAAAGTTGTAGATCTTAATGAGATATAAAACATTGTAGGTGAGAACATTTTCTATAAATTCTTGGATTTCAAGTTATAAATTTATGAAGACATGTTCATGAAACTAAAAGACTTAGTGAAATTTTGCCCTAGCTAGTCAGGATTTTGACCTAACTTCATGGCAACTTTTCACCTAGTTCCAAATTGAATCTTCAAAAATGTCCAACGTGAAGGTTGTAGGGGATGTTACAAGCTTTCCAAAATGTCAAAGAACTCATCAAGGCCATACTTGATCTAAGATAATCGAGGGCAAGAAGTTAGGGTTTAAAACTTGTTTTGCAAGACATGTTTTGTGATGAACATGAACCAAATCCATAGCCATGCTCCATAATATTCACTTTTCAAGCCTCAAACTTATTTGTCACTCTATAATTAATGGTTTACATAACTGATTATACCCTTATCCAAGTGTTTCAAGCTTTGCCCAAACTAATTTGCTATTTTGGGGAGAAAGTAACATATCCATTCTTGTAAAGCAAGTTTTATGCCCAAAGTCAGCTTCTTGAGCTCCTAACTTGTTTTCTTTCAGTACACTCCATCCACAAAGTCAGAGAAATTGTGTTTAAAGTGGTTAAAAACTCTATGAACCAAGTACAAAGACATGGAAACTTGTTTTGTCAAAAAAATCACATGTTTAGCTTAAACATGTAAATTCAAATTCTGAGTTATTTCAAGTCTCAAAACTATTTCCTTATAAATAGAGACACTATTTGCCAGCTAACACATGAATGCTAAGACCCTGAAATTCCCATAAACACTCACAAACCAGAAATTGCTCAAAAACACCATTGATACAAAGTTCTGACCTTGAACTTGTATCTCTCATTTACCTCGTGTGTTTTCCCTCAAATTCATTTGCAAAGCTTCTATACCTCAAATATAGTCCATCCTTGTCCTTGTTTTGGAACTGTAACATCTCCATCACCTTCCTCCATAACACAAAACCAGAGTCTGCAACTTGACTTCTCTAGACCATTCCAACCATCCATAGCTCAAGCTAAGCATTGCATTAGCTTCCTAGGAACTTGAGGAAGCTAACATGATCATCACCATCACTTTAAACAAGCTCAAACTCACTTCACGATTTCCAGTTTTGGAGGTAATTTTCTAAACTTTCATCTCTTCATTTAAGCATTGTTAGGCTTGCATTTTCAAAGATAAAATGTAGATATCATTGCACTGAAGCTGTACATATCCATAGTTTTCATTTATATGGCCTGAGCTTAGAGAATTTTAAGTTTGAATCTCTGAAAAAAGTTAGGTCAGGATTTGGTACTTTGAGAAATACATGCTCATCTTTGATTGTTAGTCTAAATTGTTTATATTTCTGGAATCCTGGTAAAATTTCTAACAAGTTTGATGTTGGAAGTTTTGAGAATGGATGAGAAATGAACGAGTTATAGGGACCCTGGCTGGAGGTTGAAGATGAATTTCATTTTTAGGAATGGATTTGTGTCATATATTTATGGGTTTGTTTAAGTTAACGGATGTATAGCCACCCCAGTGGTAAAGGCAGCGCGCGTTTATGGTCAAGGTCACGGGTTCAAGTCCAAGCGCTGCCTTTTGTCATATTTTTCAACATTTTCTTATTTTTTGCAAGCAAACCAGCGCCCTTGGCCATCCCTCACTGGGCCTTTAAAATTTTTGTTTCTCCTCACCCCCTGCCTGCTTGTCACAATACAGCCCATTTATTCTTTTTTGAATTACAAACAAAAACATTAATGGGCCAGGCTTCAAACAAAACTGTTTTTTTTTCTAACATACACCCTAAATGTCATTTTCACCCCTTGCTTTTATTTTAATTTTTTATTTTATATTTTATTTTTGTTTATATTATTTTTATTTTTATTATTATTATTATTATTATTATTATTATTATTATTATTATTATTATTATTATTATTATTATTATTATTATTAATAAAAAGCCAAAACATAGTTTATTTATTTATATATCTAATATATTTATATTCACTTATATTTTATTCCTTTAAAAAACTAAAAAAGACAAAAATATTTTCTTAAACATATTTAATTCTTTTTCCTAATAAATTAATAATTAGATTTAGGTTTAGTTATTTTCTTTTTTTAATTGAAATTAACTTAGAATTTAGGTTTTCTTTTAATTAATTAATTTCCATACTATTTTTATTAAACTTAAAACCCTTTTCTAAAAAACCCTAAAAAATACTTTCTAACTTAATTTCTTTTCTTAATTAATTTAGGTTTAACTTTCTTAATTTAGTTAATTATTTCTTTTAGTTAATTAGGTCAAAACTAAACCCTTTCCTTAAAAACCAAATAAAAATCCATTTCTTTTCCATTTATATCCTTGTACATTATATTTTTATTTCATGTACATTATTCAATATGGTCGTAATAGATAATTAGATTTAATTTCTTGCAATCCCCATTTGTAAATTTGTATACCCCATCCCCAAATGATATAATAGTGTAGTAAATTTACTTTCCACAATTTATCGCTTTCATATAAATGCTAGTAATTAGGGTTTGTATGGAAAGATAAAAATCAACAAGTAGATAACCCTAATCAAAGATTAAATACATGCAAATAAAGCACACTATTCACACATGCACCCTTAAGGTTAACTCTATTTCTTGCCTAAAAAATGGTCATGTTATGCATGTGAGATGTCTTAGCAAAAACAATCAAAATACAAGATCATAGTCCCTCGACGACGCTACAAATGTTACCTTTCAAATGATCTTAGTCCCTCAAAGAGAAATGCTAAGACATTTTACAACACTGCTATCATGACTATACGATGACTCACGCCCGTCCCTTTACATCCAAAGATAAGACTTCTTAACAATCAATGGTAAGATAGCAATATCAAAGGAAAGAAAGAAATGAACAAAAGACTTTTGAGTAGGTAGAAACGTTCTTAGTTGCTTGCTATCTTTCAAAACAAACACACACTTTCAAAACATACACCAAACACTTTAAAAACAAGAAATATTTTCAAAAGTCCAACACTTTGTATACGTTCTTACGAAACGAGAACAATTACAAAGTTTGCCTAAACGAATGCACCTTTTCAAAAATACTTTGAAAACCACCACAAAGCATATTTTCAAACAAAGCAAGTGATCTAGCAAGCAACTAAGAGCCCATAGATAACTATGGATGAAAAGGGTGCTAACATCTTCCCTTTTCATAATCTACCCCCTGAACTCAAGAAATAATCTCAAAGGTCTTTCCTGTTCTTTTCCACCTTTCCTTTTGGATAAAAGAAAAGTCGGTGGCGACTCTTGCTAACCGCAACAATTGCGATCGAACACAAAACAACCCAATTCAGTTCTCCCATCGTATTACACAAATGTATGTAAATGGTCTCAGAATGAAGACAAAACAACTTATTGACACAGTTGTCGGTGGCTCATCCAATTTACAACATCCAGTGGTATTAAGAAGATCATTGAAGCCATTACTGCGAGTGAACACTTGTAATTATATGACAGGGTTACAAGAAAACTAGAGGGAGTTATTGATTTTAAGTTGGAAGCCAACAAACGGCTCAGAATTGAATAAACAATTGTTGCAGAAGTGGAGAAAAGGCTGAAGGCAATAAAAATAGGTGCTCAACAGGTAGCTCAGGTTCAACATGCATAAAATGTTGTTTGTGAAATTTGTAGTGGGCCACACATTATTATGCAATATCTTGCAACTTTACAACAAATTGAGGAGATAAAATTTTTGAAGCAGAATATGCGTATTCTAACACCTATAATCCTGGATAGAAGAATCATCTCAACTTCTCCTGGAAAAAATTAGTAAAAAGCTCCGCAGAAGGCAGAATGAGAGGTAGTTATTGAAAAGATGGCTGCCCCCACTTCTCAATTTCAAGAAGAGACAAGGAGAAATCACTGAAATACCACAGCTACAATAAAAAATTTGGAAGTTCAAATGGAACAGATTGCACAACAATTATCTTTGCAAGCACAAGGCAATCAGAAAATTCATGAGAATGTTAATGTTGTCACTACAAGAAGTCAGAAGGGATCAGAAGGTGAAGAATAGAAGAAATATGATGATCAAATCATAGAGGTAGAGCTGGAAGTGCGAGAAAATAAGAAAAAGCAGGAAGAAGTGGTATTTCCTGTGAAACCAACTGAAGCGAAGTGTGAAAAGGAGACTAAACCAGTGATTAAGTTGTTGTATCCATCTCGGGTAGCAAAGAAAGACACGAAAGAAATTTTTTTTGAGAAATTTGTCAAAATTTTCAAAAAGCTAGAGATCCACATACCGTTCTTTAAAGCACTTGATAAAGTGCCATTGTACCGGAAATTCATGAAGGAGGTACTCTCAAAAAAGAGACCAACAGAAGATGAACATGTACCCATTGATGAGAAATTGTGTTCAATCACGCCCGAGAGAAAAATTCATATCAAGCAAAAGGACCCGGGGTCAATTGCAATATTGTGCACCATAAAAGACTGAAATTTCAAGAGGGTTCTAATTGATTCTGGCTCTAGTGTGAGTTTAATGCCACTATCTATCTTCAAGAAGCTTGGTATTGAAAAGATAAGCGGGAGTGGGACAAAATTAAAATTGTTTGATCACACCATCAAGCAGTCATACGGGATAGCGGAAGATGCATAGGTGGAAATTGATGATTTTATCTTTCCAGTTGATTTCCATATCATGGATATTCTTGAAGATGAAAAGAATCCTATTATTCTTGGTAGACCATTTCTGCTGACTAGTCGGTGCAATTTTGATATCGAGACAGGTAATCTGACATTAAAATCATTTAATGAGGAGATAATCTTGAAGGTGTTGGAAATCAAGAAACAAGGTGTAGGTGGAAAGAATAAATCTTCAGTTGGTATGATCAAAGTAGAAGGAGAAAGGAACATTTCAAAATCACTCCCAAAAGAAGTCTTAGGCATAATCTCTTAGGTGGCATCAATAAAAATTCCCAATTTCAGCCCAGAAGTCAAAAAGAGAAAGAAGAAGGAACACTGAGGTGAGAAGATAGAAATTGGAAGTGATCTGAAGCACAAAGCAGGTCATACTTTTAATCAGAATAAGTTCTGGGTTGCATAAAGGACAAGCAACAAGGTGTAAGAGAGAAATTACCCCACATAAGGGAATGAACCATCGAGCCATGCAACGTTAAAAGAAGCACTTCATAGGAGGAAACCCACACTTTTAGTAACTTAGTCTTTCTTTTTATGTTTGTTTCTTTTTGTCTTCAAGTGATAAAAAGGGACCCTTACTGGTGAAAGCTAGGAAGCAGCAGCTGGTATTGCATTACCCTCTGTGAGTCACCTTCCTCGAGCTTGTTCTCAAACATTAGGGTTAATGTTTAGTTCAGGTTTGGGGGGGTCTTACTGCTTTTATTTTTGAGTTATTTGTTGGTTTTATGGTAATTGTTGCGTAAATCCACAAGTTGAAGTCCTTCCTAAATTTTGACCGAAATTTTTATTTTTTTCAAGAGCTTGTATTTCATAGAGATCAGGAATAGTATATAGAGACAAATGGATAATTGGTTGAGGGTAGGAAGTTTGGAATAATGTGATAGAGATACGAGTCTAACATGTAGATTTGTACCATAGTGCTTGAATCCTGAGAAGTACTTCTTGAGTAGTTTATCAATACAGTCTGGCATAATCTAGATTCACATGCATGTATAATTAGTTGAGAAATAAATAAAGCTGGAACCAAATGATGAAAAGGTGATAAAAGGAAACTAGCTCGCTAAGTTGGGTAGCCCTCACCCGGTTATTCATCCCAAAGGGGGTTTATCTTAAACATCATCCAAAAAGGACAATATACAAACTGAAAAGTTTTGAAAATTTCATCTGAAATTGAAAAGGAGCAAAAGCTCCTTATTTGGTGCCTGAATAAAAAATTTCTTCATTAGTCTTGTGCGTGTGATGATCATAAAAAATTCTCATTGCCTTAATTAGACTGTCTGAATGAAAAAGGAGAAAGATCGGAAAAAGACTTAAGTAAAAAGCATAATTAGAGAGGTATCTGAAGATAAAGCTCGAGATTTAAAATTTCTTACACAAACTTTTCGCGTCATGTGAACATCGGAAGAAGTGCCTTTTGATCAATTTGAACGGATGTCTCACGTATGAGTATCAGGTTGCTTTGATTTTCACGAGTTCTTATAATGGTCGCTTGAGGTCAAGCAATTGTTTAAGTTGGAGGAGTTTGATCAGTGGTATTTACACAGTTATTTATCGCTAATTGCAGTTATCTTTTATGTTATTTTCGAGTGTTTTATTTCACTTTACCACATTTTATGCTTTGGTTGCATGTTTTAGTGTTTTCAGGGTCAAAGGAATAAAACAGGACAATTCAAGGCGAAAAAGTGCAAAAACTCAGAGTTTTGGAGAAAGTAAAAAATCCACCTATAGGAGGCCTGACACAGCCACCCTTGTTTCCTGACACGGGCCGTGTCAGGATGACCAAGTGAAGAAAGATAGAAGTCAGAGGTGCAACACGGGCACTCGTGTTTCCTGATACGGGCCGTGTTGCAACCCCTAGGACCTTAAAAGAAGATTTGGGAGTTTGAGGGCCAACACGGGTGCCTGTGTTTCCTGACACGGGCCGTGTTGGCCTGTGACGCTGATTTCCTGATTTTTTTCATAATTTTTCCATATGTTATGTTCTGAGGGCGTTTTGGGTACTTTTGACCGATCTTGACGAATGGTGACTATTTAAATGGGTTTTCACAAGGAATAAAGGGACTTTTTGCCAGCGGAGAATTTCTATGATTGAGGAAGGAAGCATATGCAATTGTTGGAGAACGGAGACTGTTCATGAGCGAAAGCAATTGAAGATCAAAGTTCACCAGTAATTTGTAATGTTTATTTTTATTCTGAAATTACTTTGAACAATATGAGTAGCTAAACCCTCCAATGCTAAGGGTGTCCCTGATTTGACTCTGTAATGACTTCGAATTTATGATTTCATCAATTCCATTGTTTTTATTATTCAATTTAATTATACAAGGTTTTTCATGCTTTCTTTATCGGACAAGTAAGGATTGTTCTACGGTTAAAAAATAGTTAGACTATAATTATTAAGGTTTTTGTACGATTTGACTGTAGTAGATATCACCTAGAACTTAGGATACCCTGTAGTTACCGGTTAACTCTATATAAAACAAAGGCTTGAATTCATCATAACTCTCTAAGGACTTAGGATTTTGGATGAATGTTTAAAGGTTTTCCCACTAAGGACTTAGGGGAAAATAACCTAAAGGGTTGGTCATTGGTATTATGAACTTGTTAAAGAAATTAGGATTCAAGGTTGTTACAGGGAAAATTATACACTTTACCCTAGAATATTCCGCATACTTGTAAAAAGCCTATTTATATTTATATTTATTTTAAAATAACAATAACCAAACAAAACCCCAAATTAAGTTTTTGTTTAATTGAACCACGAACTGAACTCGGTACTCTTGTGCAGTCCTTGAGATTGACATTCGATGAATTTTCCCTATTATTACAAGAGGAAAAATAGTAAACTTTCTATTTTGTCGATCATCTCCTAACCCAGAATATTCATCTGGTCAACAAACTCAAAAACTCCATATCCTTCATCGCCCTTATGATGTTCATTTCTCCGCAAGTCCTGATGAACTGGATGTTCTCCATGAACCTCTTGTAAACTTTGAAAACCTAAAGTTAAATGGACTAGATATTACCAAAGAACTCAATGATCAAGGATGGGAAATCAATTTCAAAAGACTCCACTGTTCCATCTACGCCAAACTTGTAAGGGAATTATGGATACATGTTGAAGATGAAGAAATGTATATTGTGTCCCATGTTTTTGGTTCAAAAGTGGTTATTATAGAAATATCTATAGCAACCTTGATTGGAATGGAAAAGGATTTATTGAACTGACTCTAAATATGCTTTTATGCGTGAAGTAGTCACCTCTGTAATTTCCATTGAAGGAAAACTAGGAACCTCTGAAGGGAAATCAGAGTTTAAATATTGTGATCTACACAAGAATATTAAAGTATGGTTTAAGATTATTCTTAGTTTCATTCACCATAGAAAAGCAACTAGTTTAGCAGATTATGTCAACACCGATCAACACATATTATATTATCTGATGAAAGGAATCAAGGTGCATCTTCCATATCTTCTTTTTAAATATTTGAGAGACTTTGTCATATCAACTAGAGAAATCAAACCCGAGGAGTCCAATAAGAGTTATATTCCTATGGGGAGACTGATCTTAGATATTCTGATCGAGAATGGCCTCATAAAACATCTTACTGATAAGAATCTTATGAAAGGTATTGAGGAAAATACATGAAAACCCTTTAATGGTAATAATATCAAAACATTGAGAATTGTTGAAAAGTCATGGGAAGTGATCAAACCAAACACTCCTGAGAATATATAGAATATCAAAACTCTTAGGATTCTAGTTGGCAGATATCCTTCATTTATGAAGTTCGACTCACCAAAAGCCCTAGAAGCCTATATCAAGAGGATTGAAGCAAAGTGTATTGATAACTCTCAAATTAAGATTAATGATAAAAAATCACTAACTCTCAAGAGGAAGTCTGATTCAACCCAAAAGAAGAAGAAGACTAATAGTAAGAAGCAGAAAACTCTAAAGAAAGGTAATATTGCTAACATCAATATCTCTACATCTCAAGCTAGTAGGTATTTGAAGTTACTGTATCTGGTCATGAAATTGCTTATGTTACTTCATCTATGCTTATGCCACCTCCAAAAACTTCTACCACAGTTACTACCTCATGCACTCCATTTCCATTATTGTCTATTTTGGCATCCAATGAAAAATCCAAATTGATCACTCCACCACCACAACAAACAAAAATCAATCTAGAAATCACCACTACCACCTCCTTTCCATATTTCTCTATTACCATGTCACCATCAAAAATTACAAACACCACAGAAATCCCACAACACATCCTTAAATCCTTACTAATTTCTGATGCTCAAATATCAAAAAAAATTCTCACTTCTGATCAAGTCACCTCTAAAACTCCTTTCACCATAAAAATTCCACCATCACCAACTCCTCCTGATCCAAATAACAACAACATTCTTGATAAAACTCGTGACTCAGATGACTCTGATGACACAGTTTCTAATGAAACTAGTTTTGGAGAGGAAAACATTTCCCAATCATCTGATCTTACTCCTCTGAACCTGAACTTGGAAGAAGTAATTTCTAATTTCAAGCCAGATGCAATAAGGAGAATCAATGATATCAGAGATCAATTTAATTCATGCACTGATTCTTCTCACTTGAACTCCACCTGGGATCAGATTAAAGAATATATGGATAATGATTATCTCAAAATCAGAAATCTTGTTGGACAGTTACAAGAAAAATTTGTCAAAGAAGCAGAAGAGAGATAGCTGGCTTTAGAAGCTAAGAGAAAGGCAAAAGAGGAAATGGTTAAGAAACAGGATGAAGAAGAAGCTGCCAAAAAAGCATCAACTAGGAAAGTTATTGCAGATAGTTCTAAGGCTCCAAAAACTTCCATTGTTCTACAAACTTTTGAGGAATTGAAAAAGTAACAAGTGCAAGAAAATGAAAATTTTGATAAACATAAAGCTTTCAACATGAGCATTTTGGATTTGCTCAAGCAGATTCTTCATAAACTTCCATCTTATTCTAATACATAGGAAATTCTAGGAAACCTTTATTTTGTTGTTTCTATCTTGTTTTTCTCTTGTACTCTATAATTTCTCAATCAATGAAATATATCTTTTTGATTATGACAAAAAGAGGGAGAAAGAAAAATGATGATTTGGATGCATACCTAATTCTCTAAATCTTATTGCTTACATTTCTATCGAATATATATATATATATATATGAAAAGAGTTTAGATTGTGTTTTTGGGTACATCAGTAGAAAGATAAATGAATTGAGAACTTCTAAAGTCTAGAAGGTTCTAAAAAATCAAGATGTGATGAAGAACATATAATGTTTGGAAGGTTATGTTGATCAAACTATGATAAAATAAATTCTAGGGTATAGAATGTTCTGAGAGATCGATTATTGATAACAAACTTCAAACACTAAGAAAGGTCTGATAGATCAAGCTATAATAATGAACCTATCATATTATTAAGAGGTTATTCTAAGAGAAATAAATTCTGATAAAGCAAACTCTGATAAATCGCTTCCACATGCTTCAATCATAATTCTAGAGAAAGTTAACCAAGCTCAGAAAACCCTACTTTCTGATAAGGTCTTAAGTTTTAGATTCAGGGGGAAATTGTTTAACTCAGGGGGGTTTTCTAAACAATGCTCAGATATCCCTTCCTTATAGAAACTGTAAGTCTTAGACTCAGGGGGAGCATACGCTAATCAGGGGAAGTTTTCTTCTTAACTATGATTCAATTATGATATTAACTTTTAAAATTATTACATCAAAATACATGCTTTTGTAATCATTAAATAGGGGGAGATTGTTAGAACAATATTTAGATTCTAAAATTAATCTCTGGATTTTGATGATAACAATACATATATTTTATATGTAAACAATTTTGAGTCTAATAGTTTTTTGAGTGTGCAGATTAGATATTCTAAATTGATTCAGGACTGTTGTCTGAAGAATCATTAGAAAGCACGCATCAGAAAGACTATTTCATCCACTTCTGAAGAAACATCAGTAGTTCTGAAGAATGTTGAATGTTCGCCAGAAAGAAGATCTCAACATGTACTTCTCAATAAGTTGTTGCTTCAGAAGTCACAAGTATTCAAGAAGAAGGGATTTATGTTAGAGTTGCTACTCAAAGATCATAAAACAAGATTGCACCAAAAACATGATTTATGTTAGAGATGCTGCTCAAAGATCAAAAACCTGAATTGCACCAGAAACAAGATTTTACGTCAAAGATTAGAAGTCAAGATTTGTTCATCAGAGGAGTTGTTGCTCGTAACTCTGAAGACAAAGTCAAGATTCTGAACACATCAAATAAAAGGTTCTACCTCAGATTTAAAATTCGGTATTTTTTCATTAGAAAACTTGTTGCTTCTAATCCTAAAGAAAAAGTCAAGATTCTGAAGACTCAGATACTTCGTGGAATATGCACATATCACTTCACATCAAAAAGCATTCCATCAGAAGACAAATCATGGAAAGTTAGATCTTCTGGACTCATTACTATTCTACATCATATAGTCCATCAAAAGACAAGATCAAAGATGATATCTTCTCAAGCCAATCTACTTCATGAGAAGGAATATTCATCAGAAGATAATATCATCAAAAACAAGCACTAGAAAAGTTAGTACAAAAGTAAAATTACACATTCCACTCAAATGGATGTATTGTGTACTATTTTTCTCCCACGATCTTTTATTACTGTTATGGCATTTGGAAATTAAAGTGACGTGTGTACTACTACAACGGTCTACTTCCTCAACGCCTACATAAAGGATTAATTGTTTCATTTGAAAACAGCAAGACTAGAGAACAAGAATAGTAATATGGCCAAATCAAAAGCAATAAAACAAAAATATCAAAGCAAAGAAAAGAAAATATCAAAATACAAGAGTTGTTGCTCATGCTGCATTGACATTATCACTTACTATAACACAAGATTTGTTACTCATATTGTATTGATATTACTATTCATTAAAACATAAGAGTTGTTTCTCATTATTGTGTTACTTTTGTAAATTGTTTGAACACAATAGTTGTTTCTCATAATTGAGTTAAACAATCTATTATTAAACTTATGTGTAATCTTCTTGTAAGAAGAAAAATTGTATACACATGATTAACGGGTAGTTGAGAAAGTCCTTTTCTAAGGCATATAGAAATCTCCTTCTAGGGATCGGGCAAGTCATAAGCCTTAAGAAGTCAGTGATCGTTATATCTCTCAGGGGACCGGGTAGGTCAGAATTCTTAAGGGATCACTAACAGGTTATCATTGCTTTAGATAAATCTCCTTCAAGGGACCGGGTAGCTCAGAATCCTTAAGGAGTCATGGTTGTTATATCTCTTAGGGGACCAGGTAGGTCAAAATTCTTAAGGGATCACTAGCAGGTTATCACTGTTGTTGTTAGTCACCGGTGGGTAGCCCGTGCAATTGTAATTAGTTTGGTTATAGTGGATTAAGTCCTTTTCTAAGGCAAAATCACCTTGGCGGGTGGACAGGATTAACCTTTTCTAAGGTGAACCTGGATAAACCAATTTGGCAATATTTCTCTTCTAAAGCATTGTTTCTAATTCTAATTTTTTGTGTTGAGCACTTTTAAACAAAAAAGTTTTAAAACCTAATTCAAACCCCACTTTCTGGTGTTATTCTCAAGCTTCCCCTGAAGGAGAAAGCTATTTTCTTGTAACTTATATGTAATCTCTTGTAACAACTTTCTGAGTATAGTGAATTGGAGAGCTACTCTCTCCCCCAGAGTAGATCTTTTGATCGAACTAGATAAACAAACCTTCATCCTTTTCTCGCCTTATTCTGTTATATTATCTGTTTACGAATTATTATTACTGTAAACCATTTATCTTAGTTTCTACAATTCTTTGCCTCACAAATGGATATTGAACTTTGTCGTAATTCACAACAATATTCACAACAAGTGGTGCAACGAGCATGAAGAAAACATGTAGTTAAGCACCATGGTTAGTAAATGGGAGTTCGTGAAATTTTCCGGTAATAAAGTCTTCGGGTTGTGGAAAATTAAGATGCACAAAATTTTAATTCAAGATAAGTGTATTGATGCTTTAAAGATAGAGCATTGATTCCTACAGGGCTTACACAGGTACAGAAGACCGAGATGTTGGATAAGGCTAAAAGTGCCATTATCTTGTGCCTCAGGGATAAAGTTCTAAGAAATCTCCAGGGAATAAATTGCGGTTTCTATTTGGGAAAAACATGAATCGTTGTATATGACTAAGTCTTAGACTCACAAGTTGTGTCTTAAACAATAACTCTATTCATTCTTAATGGTGGGGCCTAAAACCATAGTTGAGCAGCTTACAGAATTTCACAAGATTATTGATGATCTTGAGAATATTGAAGTGAATATTGATGATGAGGACAAGGCTTTACTATTGTTAAGTTCATTACCCAAATCATTTGAGCACTTTAAGGATGCCATTCTTTATGGTAAGGAAGGTACTATTACTTTGGATGAAGTCTAGACGGCGGTGAAATCCAAAGAATTTTCAAAGTCGAAAAATTTGAAGATTGAAGATAGTGGTAAAGGCTTAAATGTGTCAAGAGGGTGAGATGAGTGTAAATGGATGTAAAAAGAAAAGAGGTATTACAAGTCAAAGGTGAAATGTTTTAATTTTCATAAAATTGGTCACTAAAGATAGTTGGGTCATTGACTTCGGTTGCTCTTATCACATGTATCTAAGAATAGAATAATTTGAAACTTTGAAGATGGTTCAAGGTGGAGTTGTTTGCCTTGGTGATAATAAGGCTTGCAAGGTTCATGGTATTGGTATGGTCAGACTTAAAATGTTTGATGGTCGTGAATTTCTTATTCACAATGTGAGGTATGTTCCATAACTCAAGCAAAAGTTGTTATCTATAAGTATGTTTGATGATCTAGGCTATTGTACTAGAATTGAACATGGAGTGTTGAAGATTTCGCGTGATGAATTTATTATTGTTAAAGGGTCTAAAATATGTGGTCTATATATTTTAGAAGGTTTAAATGTTGTTATTCATTCATCATTAAAGAATGGAGGCTTTCATGACAAGGAAGAACTATGAGATTTTAGTTTAAGGCATTATGAATTCCTTGAGAAAGTTTCAGAGGAGTATAATAAATTTTGCAGAAATTAAGGGATAAAAATGCATGTTACCAATGAGTTATTTTTGAGTTTTCGGGGAAGAGCTGAGGTTAAAACAACTTACTTGGTTGGTAGAGAATTTCTTCAGAGGGAGAATAGTGAAAACCAAGAGAGAAACTATAACAGAGAAAACTCAGTTTAAGGTGGAGTTTCCTACTATGGATACTAGTAGTAATGAGGAAGCGATTGCAGATATCTTTGATTATCATTTGATTGATGATAAGGTAAGGATGGTTATTGTAACATCTCAAAGAGACAGTTATGACAGCCTTGGATATTATGTTTTTAATGTGGCTGAAGGATTGCAAAATAAAAGAAGAAAAACCTTCAGGGAGGCATTTGAAAACAGGTGGAGTCAAGGGTGGTTGAAAAATCATACTTGTAAGCTTGTTAAATTACCTAGGCAGAAAAAGGTAATTGAAAAAAATTGGATGCAAGTGGCGAGATCAAGATACATGGGTTGTTTTAATTTGATCAAGGTTATTGATTAGAGTTTCTACCTGGTAGAGAGCAACAATGTTATTGATGGTTAAATTGGTATCAACATGGTTTAAATTCAAGGTGGATATTGTTGGAATATTCCTTAAAAAATTTGTTGATGAAGAGAAAGAAAACATGTTTCGAGATTGCCAAAAATCAGAAAGCCGAAAAGTAATTTTGTCCGAGCAATTTACAGATATCAGGTTCGGTCGGTTCAATTTATTAATCTATTCATTAATGTTAGAATGTTTTATATTAATGTGGAGATCATATAAATTAATATAAAAAGATATTATGAGATATTTATAATATTCTAAAAGATATTATAAGATATATATTTATAATATTCTAAAAGAAATATATATATATATATATATATATATATATATATATATATATATATATATATATATATATATATATATATATATATATATATATATATATATATATATATATATATATATATATATATATATATATATATATATATATATATATATATATATACACAATAGTCTAAGAGATATTATAAGATATATATAATATTTGAGAGATATTATAAGATTATAATAATATCTTTTATTTTAACCATTAATGAGATATGTTTTGGATTTGTTGGATTTTACCTATTATAAATATGTGTCTATTTTATTATTATAGTGTGACAATCTTAGAGCTTACAACAACAAGGGAGAGAAAGGGTTTAAAGGCATATCATAAGGTTTTGGCTATTCTCAAGGGAAACCTTAGAAAGGCATGGATTTTGTAAATCTTTGGAGTTATCTAAGGTTATTTGGAATTGAGAAACACTTGTTTACACCCTGGATTTGAGTTATTCATATATTGAAGGTTGAAGAGGATGGGAAACACTTGGGTAGAAACTAGGGTAATTCTTGGGAGCCTCTAGGGTTGTTCTTGGGAACCTGAAGGCGAAAGCTATTTTCTTGTAACTCATCTGTAATCTCTTGTAACAACTTTCTTAGTATAGTGAATTTGAGAGTTGCTCTCTCCCCGGGAGTAGATCATTTGATCGAACTTGATAAACAAACCTTCGTCTTTTTCTCTCCTTACTATATTAAATTATATATGTACGAATTATTATTAATGTAGACCATATATTTTGGTTGCTACTATTCTTTGTCTCACAAATTGGTATTGAATTTTGTCGTAATTTACAACAAGATTCACAAAAATTTATAACACAATAGACGACACCTCAAACACACTTACGAAACTCATGTTACTCATGAAACAAGAAAGTCAATCCCCTTTTTAGATCTACCTGCGATTTTATGAGTTTTTTCTCTATTGAACATATTCCAAACTCCTATTTGAGTCCCAAACGCTCAACAAATTCGACCATGAAAATCATCAACACATTTTATCAATTCAACAAGTTTTATCAATTACTCCAAAAATAATCAACTCACTAATTTTCTCATTACTCAATAATATTACTCAATAATTATTTGCAAATCATATCAACCATCGCCTATTGGGGTTAAAAACTCTAGGGTTTGCCTTGAACCCAAAAACCATCAGTATAATCCTCATCCCCTGCCTTATGGTTTCATAGTCTAAACTATATGCTATGAGATAACCTTTATACTCTCGTCTTATCAAAAGGCGTCAACATAATTTATTGATCAAATCTCGCCTCATAATGCATAAACATATTTTATTAGTTCATAACTTTTATATTCTCGCCTTATCAAAAGGCGTCAACATAAATTATCAAATCAACTTGCGCCTTATCAAAAGTCTTCAACACGAACAAACCAGTATATTTGGTCAAACAACTAATTTGAACTCAACAATCATGAAAACAATATCATATCAACCTCCTTAGAAGGTTTTGCACAAACTTTCTTTGGCCTCAAATATTATCATAGAGAAAAATAAAAAGGAGAAGGAAAGAGGGTAAGGAACCCTCTTCATCCATCTGCTTAAAACACCAAAATATAAACAATCCCCCTTACCTCGAATTTGAAGAAACTTGAAGTTTTAATAATGGAGGTCTCTCTCTTCCCTTTCCAAAAGTCCTCATAGGGTTTCTCTTCCTTTTCCTCTTTCTCAAATTTTTATGTACTGATTAATTCTCTCTCAACTTCTCTATTTAAATAAATAAATAAAACCTATTTTTTTTCTTTTATTTTATTAATTTTCACTGTTTCCCCTCCACTCACAAATAATTATATTCATCTCCCTATTATATTTGAAATATCTATTAATTACCCCAAAACTCATATTCTTATATTTCTATTATTTTTAATGAAACTAAATATATTAATAATTCTAAATAAAATCAATATTCTCAAAAATTATAATTAAACTAATCACTCTAAATTAAATTAAAAATTTAAATTAACAAAAGTCTAATTGATTCTAATCTAACATAATTTACAATTATATACTAAGATTTAATACCATAAAACTCTACCCAAAATATACAAACTTGAATAATTAACTAAAAAACACTTCAAAATTCTATCAAAATAAAATATCAATAATCGGGGTGTTATAACTCTTCCCACTTAAATAAATTTCTGCTCTAGAATATTACCTGAAGGACACAACTCTGAACAAGACTCCCTACTCTAAATCTCTAACTCCGACATCACGCTACCCTCAATGAATCATCCCCCTCTTATTTCATTCCCAACTGCGACCTCATGTTGGATAGCTGTTATAGAAAAAGAGTAATGTCGATAGTGTTTCACACACATTTCGTACACCAGAGTACAAACAAGTTCCCAAAACCTAGGCCAAATGAGCGAACCTGCTCCGATACAAACTATGTAAAACCCTAAAATCTCAACGTGCAATTTATAAAATAACCAGTGTAATTTTCTCAAAAAGGGTGTCACATATTTCTCAAATCAAACATCTTTCTCAAATTATAAATAATAGTAGCGGAAAATTGAACAGTAAAAAACACCACTTAATGGTCTCATAAAATTAGAAATTTATTAAACTCATAAAATATTAGTTTAGATAAACTCAACAACTTGCAGGGTAAATCAAGCAAATGGTCTCAACCCAAGTGTTACACTATTAAAGAGACACAAAGTAGATAAATAACTCAGAAAGAAATAAACAAATAAGGTCACTAGCCCTCTTCCACATAAGCAACATCTACGGCTCCTCAGTCTCTACCTGGGTATCTGCACCATAGGAAGAAAGCCAACACAAGAAACAAACATGGGGTGAGAATACATTCATAAATATTAATGGTGCTTAAAACATCAAGGATATCACATATCAAACATATTCAGTTAACACAAATGTATAATATGCAAAAGAATTATCCAATGTGTATTTCCTATGTGGTACCCTTCTAGAACACTAAAATGAAGTCCTACAACACTAGATATAAAATTCATGTTATTAAGGGATCCTCAACACTAGATCGAAGTCCTATAACACTGGACTGAAGTCTTACCTATCTCTCATGTACATAATGCATGATGCTGCAAACAAATGCAAACAATCTCCATCTTAACTTCCTACTCCCATTATCACTTATAAATCACCACACTGGACTGAAGTCCTTCTTCACTGGACTGAAGTCCTACAACACTAGAACAGAGTCTTACAAAACTAGTTCTTCTCTTAACATACAACTCGACATGAACATCTCCAATATAAGGCCACGATAGTGGTTCCTCTCCGAACCACAATATCAACATAACTCAACGATTTTCCTCTTCATGAGGAACTCAACATAAACTCAGCATATTAATGTAATATATATAATTTCTCAATAATGCTCATCAACAGGGTCAAAAAAACATGACACAACCATCAACATTCAACATGGTCATCTCATAATTCAATAGAGCTCACATACAACTTTATCACTTTTTATTCAAAAATTAGAGTTACAAGGCGTACTCTAACACTTACTCATAACAAATCTAAAAAAAAATCAACTCAACTCTAACCCATTAGATAACTCACAACTTAACTCTAAACATATTAACTTTAACTCTAAATACTTCAATAACTCAAATTCAACTCATCTGATTCTCAAATATAACTCTAATATACCAGATAACTCAAAACTCAACTCTTAACTCATTAATAACTCAAATAATTTTAAATAAGAATAAATATACCAAATAAATTAAACTCTTTAAATTAATCTAAGGGTTTTCTGCAACTATTTCCTTGACTCTTAAATTATCTCACTGCATTTTGGCAAGGGTTTCCCAAAACTCCCACCCTAAACTCTAAAATTGTCTCACTGCAATTGGCAAGGATTCCCATAACCCTTGCCTTAACTCTAACAACGATCCAAGATTTGCAAAAATGAATGGGAAGATATAAAACATATTAGACTCAAATCTAACACATCAAATAAATCAAATTAAAGTTACTTATAAATATATTCAATTCCTTAAATTGCTAAAGGGTTTCCCCAAACTCTAAACTTAACTCTAAAATTGTCTCACTTAACAAGAGCACCAAATATTATAGACTTATGGTAAAATTATCAAAATCTTCAATTTAAAAGTTATTTAAGCTTTCTTTCAAACATAATGTATTGTATCTTGATCGGAGTTACGAAACTCCAATTCTATTAGTTTCAATTCAGCCATATCATAATATTTCCTAGATAAACTCTAAAATAGAATGTCTAACTTCACAATAGCACCAAAATAACATACATAAATTATGAAACTCTCATGTTCAAAATTTATTTAAATCCTCTTCCAAACGTAATTAATTGCATCTCGATTAGAGTTTAAAAACTCTTGTTACGCGTGAAACATGATGACTCATGCTGGACTGAAATTTGACTACGCCTCTGGTTTAAAAAACTAGAGATATGCTACTGTTGTAGTGCTCCTATACTCAATTTCTCCATTTCAAAAGAAATACTAGTGTGCTAGCTTTCTAGTGAAACTAACAACACCTCAAACGAACTTATGAAACTCAAGTTACGCATGAAATAAGAAAGCCAATCCCCTTTTATGTCTACCTGTGTTTTTATGTGTTTTTATCTCTATTGAACAAATTTCAAACTTGTCTATTTGAGTTACAACCTCCCTCAAGCTCTCAACAAATTCGACCATGAAAATCATCAACAGATTTTATCAACTCAATAAGATTTATCAATTACTCCAACAATAAGAAAATCACAAATATTTTTAGTACTAAACAATATTACTCAACAATTATTTGGCAATCATATCAACCATCGCCTATTGGGGTTAAAAACCCCATGGTTCGCCTTGAACCTCTAAACCATCAATATGATCCTCAACCTCTTGCCTTATGGCTTTATAGACAAAATCATATGCTATGAGATAAATTTATTCTCTTGCCTTATCAAAAGGCATCAACATATCGATCAAATATTGCCTTAACATAAGGCATCAACATATTTTATTAATTCATAACTTTTATATTCCCGTCTTATCAAAAGGTATCAACATAAATTATCTAATCAACTTGTGTCTTATCAAAAGGCTTCAACACGTGAACACACCAGCATATTTTGTCAAACAGCTAATCAGAACTCAACAATCATGAAAACAATATCATATCAACCATCTTAGAAGGTTTTGCACAAACCTTATTTAGCCTCAAACGTTATCATAGAGAAAAAGAAAAAGGGAGAAGGAAGGAGGGTAAGAAACCCTCGCTATGCATCTACTTAAAACACAAAAATATGAACAATTTCCCCCACCCCATTACCTCGAACTCAAAGAAACTTGAAGCTTTACCAATGGAAGTATCTCTCTTCCCTTTCCAAAAGATCTCCTAGGGTTTCTTTTCCTTTGCCTCTTTCTCAACTTTTCACGTACATACTAATTCTCTCCCAACTTCCCTATTTAAATAAATTTAAAAAAATCTTATTTCTCTTTTATTTTATGAATTCTCACTATTTCCTCTCCACTCACAAATAATTCTATCCACCTCCCTATTTTATTTAAAATATCTATTTATCACCCCAAAACTCATATTCTCATATTTCTATTATTTTTAATTAACTAAAAATATTAATAGATCTAAATAAGACCAATAATCTCAAAACTTCTAATTAAGTTAAATTAATCACTCTAAATTCAATTAAAAATAATAAATTAATAAAAGTCTAATTAATTCTAATCTACCATAATTCACAATTATACACTAAGTTTTAATACCATAAAACTCTACCAAAAATCCACCAACTTGAATAATTAACTTAAAAGCACTCCAAAATTCTATTAAAATACAATATAAAAATTAGGGTCTTAGCCGTCACCCCAAGAGTCACCTCCCTCTCTCACAAAGTTAGCATCGCTGCGATGCTCAGGCAAGGAGTCCGCCCTGACACCATGATAGTCGACCCGTCACCATGTTGAAACCCGTAAACTTTCGCAACACAGTGACGATTGGTCTTTCACAAAAGTGACGCTCGTCACTACTGTGTAGAATGCAGAATTCTACGTTTTACCATTAAAGCACTTTTATATCTTTGATTTTGATTCCATAAGACCCAATACGCCCAGAATTTCATCATACATCAATTATATAACAATTAATGCATAAAATCTATATATATTACATATTTATATCATTAATCATCCATCAAATCATCAGTATGTTAATCAAAACCCCAAACATATATTCATCAACATCAAATCAGAATTATGCACATCAATCCATATGAAATTCATTAATTAACATGACATCAAAATATCATCATAACACAATGATCTATAGAGGTTTGCACAATCATCTCCAGCTTCAAAACATCATCAATTAAGGAAAAAGAAAAGAAATAAGGAAGACGGTAAGGGTTTTTCTCTATCCTTCATGCATAATACACCCATAAGATAAATAGTTTCCCTCTTATCTTGAATTTGCAGCAAAACAAAGCTTGACTATGGAGTTATTTCCCTTCAAGTGCTCTCCTAGTGTTTTGTCCTTTTTTCCACTCTTGGTCTTTTTTTCCAATTTTCATGTATTGTAACTTTTTCTTTCTACCTCTACTATTTAATTAACCTAATTCTTTCATTTTGATTAATTCTACAACTTTCTCTCAACTCCCATTAATTCCACCTCACTACTATACTTTTATTAATTTCTAGTTTTCTCCTCAAGACCACAACTTTCAATTTTCTCTATTATTTTAAATATTAATTAAAATATAATAATAATTTCTATTAAAACTCAACTACCCAATTAAATAAATTCATTAAAGCACTCTAAAAATATTAAAAATAATAATAAAAATATTAAATTTAGAATGATTTAGATGAAAATACTTGAGCACCTAGGACTTATATATATATATATATATATATATATATATATATATATATATATATATATATATATATATATATATATATATATATATATATATATATATATATATATATATATATATATATATATATATATATATATATATATATATATATATATATATATATATATATATATATATATATATATATATATATATATATATATATATATATATATATATATATATATATATATATATATATATATATATATATATATATATATATATATATATATATATATATATATATATATATATATATATATATATATATATATATATATATATATATATATATATATATATATATATATATATTATACGTTCCAGAAATATTAGCCTTGACCGGATTATGAAGTCGTTTGAGAAGGGAACAAAGCAAGTGTATGACCCATAAAGATGAAATAATGTATGGGAAGAGGTGTAACTCGACTAAAGGTGTAGAACGGTCGTCATTATATCCGGGAAACAACCCATCTACGCTCCCAATCCTGATAAAGCATGTAACTAGAGTCCATCTTGAAATTTTGGTATATAAGATTTCAAATGTCCTATGACATGTTGGGACATCTAATCTGACTTAAACAACACAGGCAAGGTATAAACAATATTAAAACAGTACTAAAAGCATAAACAACACATCAGAGTTGTTAACCCAGTTCGGAGCAACTCTCCTACTTTGGGGCCATACCAAGCCAGGGATAAGTCCGCTAAAATAGTATCAATTCATAGAACCTCAACAAACATCCAGTTTATGATCTAATCACTTAATCACTACCCTTTATAGACTTCTATCTAAGGCTCACCAAGATATGAGGCCATCCTAAATTTCTCATCAATAACAAACAGCGATTGGACAAAACAGGAAGACACACTTCCATGACAAAAAAAGAAGACACACTTCCATAACAATACTCCTCAAGACACTTGACAAGAACACGACTTGGAGTTATTTAAAAGCTTCCTCCAAGAACAATCCCCACTCCTGCTTCACAGCTTCGAGGAGAACAATAATCAACTCATTACCTAAAGGCTTCTAAGTGATAACAGAACCTTGCAACTCAAGGAACACAATCCAACTCACATTGTCGAGTGGATCATACAACCAACTATCCTAGATAGTGGTACAGATTTAGCCCTAATGATTACATATTTTCAATTCATGGATGGCACCTTTACCTAGGTTACAATACTTCTATTTATAACTTATCTCCCAACTGCATTTGGGATTCTAATTACAACATATTAGATGTTACAATTCTGCAGAAGATTCTGCAATAAAATAGGTCTTTAATCAAATCTTTCCTAAAAAATATCCTCATTTAGAAAGTCAATATTATTTAATATTATTCTTGATTCTTCCAGACCTTTAAATTAGCGCCACGTAGAACTGCATAGTATTCCCAGAATATTCTGCAACTGTTAGATCGTAGCAGAATTCGAATGTCCTGCTTAGCTCAGGTGCGATGTCATATCACCCGGCATAGGACATCTTATCTGACATGTTACTTTAGATGTTGAAACATTTCAACTCAACATGTTCTTCATAAAATAGGACTTCTTGCTCCACTTGTTCTTCATAGCAAGTAATCATGTCCTATTTAACATATTGTTGCTATATTTGTTTTACTAAAATTAATGCCAATCCTAAAAATAGAGAACTAACAATCTCCCCCTTTGGAAAATTTTGACTAAAACAAATAGTATAAATTACAACCCAGACTACAACAATAAACAAAAAGTACACCCATCAGCAGTAGTCTTCAGTAACTACTGAATACAACAGCATAGCAACATGGAGTTAGTCTTCACAAGCATAATGATGTTAGGACATCATATTCGACATCATCTTCATAGCAACTCCATTGCAGCACATAAACTCAACACCAACGAACAAGCAACCTCAGGATAAAGGAGTAAAAAGTCTTGAAGTCAGTTGGTGTACATGAGGATGAAGATAGTATCACTCCCCCTCAAACCGAGATGGATATTAAAAAACCAATGGTGGCATAAGAGAATCCTTTATCAGACCTTAATCAGCAACCACCAGTCAACCTGGGAAAATCAAACACCACCTCTGGTAACTCACAACACAGGTCACAATTGTGTTCATAACTCAAAAAACAAGTCACAAAATAGACATATAAGATGAAGCATCCTCTCCAACATCTTTCTGACACGTCTTGAAAATCAACCTCCAGATTAAACAACTGAGCACCTTGAGCACCTTTCTCCCCATTTTTAGCCAAAAATTGGCAAATGAAGCATTCACAAAACTAGACCCAGGCATGGCCTACCCAGACCAAAACAAAACCCATAACAATTATGGATATACCAAACACTCCACAATGAAAGAGGACATGAGAAACCTCTATAAATAGCTAAGCAGTCACTTCGAAATTAATGATCTTTGAATGTGATAAAGTTCTTAGTCAAAGAGAACGTTATTTGAGGAGAAAAACTGCCACCAAAATCAAGGTGCACCCCCAAAAATTAGTCTTAAATGCCTTTAATGTTTCTAGACTATTTCTTGAGAAAAAATAATCCCAATTCATGAACATGCATAGTAAAACATCTTTTCAACACTTCCTTATGACACATGCTTGATCACACTGTCCATAAAAACTCCTTTGTTAGTCACACAGATAACATGTCGTGCATAATATCCCGACATCCTGTCAGACATTGTTCACCTTCTCTTGCATGCACACAGAAATATCTTGACCAACACTTCTCCAAAAATGCTTCACAGAATTCTCCATATGTTCTGAAGCCTAAACACAATGTCTTCCTCTTGACTCTACATGCTCTTCTTTTGGCCAACACATATCAAAATATCAAGATCCAAAAATATCACATGTTGGACATATTCTATCAAACTCAACTTCATAAAGTCCTTCCATAATCTATAGAGAAAAATAAATTCTCCAGGATACAAACACTGTCTTTTGGAGTAGGACAGTTGTTGTACCCCAAAATTTTCCCTCTCATTTCATCAACTTTTTCTCACCACAAGACCCTTGGAGCTCAAGATCAAGTTAGGGTTTGCTCTGCTCAAGACTCCTCCTTGCACTGTTGACTCAAATTAGGGTTTGAGTTTGCACAAAGATGTTTTGACCTAAAATTCCCAAAGTGACTTTCATGCTTCATGTTGGACCTACAAGTTTATCCATACCAAGTTTCAAGCCTTGATTCCAATCTTTGCCTAGTCAATTGGACAGTTGACCTAGAAATCAGCTGTATTGGGGGAAAAGTCAATTGTGGCCAATTGACAGTCAAACTTCATAATTTTTGACCCACATCAACATAATGAACTCATATGAACCATTTGGTCAAGTTTGGATCACAATTCCACAAGAAATTTGATCAGATCACCAAAAGGGCAAAATGGTCATTTTTAGGGTTTTGACCGCACAAAGGCAGTTTTTGACTGTTTGACCTAGCCAATGGCAAACCAAGCTCACATATGGACTCAAGGACTCAATGGAATTGTCTTGACACATTCAACAAGTTCAAAAGATCTCAAATGCATAGGATTGACAGATGAATTTTCCAGTCAACTGATCAAAATTTGACTGTATACTGAAAAGTCAAACTTTGACTTTTTGGTCAAAATCAAGTGCCAAGATTCATTTTTCATCAAGACATGTCAAATTATGAAACTTGTTCGTCAAGAAACCCAAAATTGCAAATTAGGGTTTAAAATGAAGAAATTTCATAACTTAGAAATTTTCTAAGTTATAAAATTTCCTTATTTTTTCCTAACTTTGTCCCATTTTTTCACCAAGATGCAAATGGATTCAAACAAAACTCAAAACATGAAAGTTGTAGTCCATTGCAACATCTACAAATTTGATTCACAAAGTTTTCTTAAAAGAAGCTTGTAGCTCAAGTTATGATTTTTGGAACAAGGGTGCAAAACATTTTTAACTTAGAGAAATTTTGACCTATTCTAGGCAGGATTTTTGTCCAACTTCATGGCCACTTTTCACATGGTTCCACTTGGAGTTTCAATTTTCATTACAAATATGGATTGTAGTACACATTCTAATCTTTCCAAATTGTCCAAGAACTTCTCAAACACCCTTGTGGTTAGGGAGAATCGAATTTGCAAAGTTGGGCAAAATCCATTTTTGTTCATAACCAAATACATGTTCATACATTGGCATTTTTCAAATCAGCTTGTACAAGCTAGCTTACAGGCCTCAAAACCAGTTTCACACACCATAATTAAATGTCTAACCATTGTGCTAAGGTGTTATTTTGTTCATTTGGTCATTACATGCAAGATTAACCCTTAATTGGAAAAAGCATATTTGCCATTTTGATAAAGATGCACTTTATGTCAAATTCAAAATCCAAGAGGCATGGACCAGATCTTTGAGGCTAGAATTTGTACACAAATCCCTCTGATCAAGAACAAGAGATGCAGCATACATAGAGGGTGGTACATGCCTATATTAGAACTTACACTATCCTTACTTCAAAAACAAGCAAGGTTGCAAAACAACTAAAATCTCTCATTCCTGTAAACACCAACCTAAGAAAACTTTGTTCTCATCTTACATACACCCTAACTGACCTAAAACACGATTCCTTCATCCTCAATCCATCCTCATATCCAAAAGCACAGTTTTTCTGCAAAACAGAGTCCCTGCTGCAGATTGACTTCCACAGTCCATTTCACTCGTGCACTTTGACCAAAAAGAGTTCAAACACATTCCATGTCATCCACACAAACTATCCCAAGCCTTGAACTGAAGCTGTAACATCCCTAACCACGTTTGCCATTTTTGCTTTCAAGCTGTGCAGGTGGACTTCCATAGCACGATACAGGCAGTTTCAGAGCAAGCCAATCATAGGAGAAGCATCCTTGGACTTCAAGCAAGCTCAACCAAAGCTCAAACTCCATTGAAGATACCTACATTGCTCTGTTCGAATCAAGCTGAGACAGGTAAACCATGGACTTCTATCTCTCAATCTAGGAAGAGTTAGGCTTAGGTTTATGAATGAAACATGCTCTACTCATATCCCTGAAGCCATCCATGTATTTACTTTTCATTTATATTAAGCATGCTGTAAGAATTTTGGCCATGAACATTGAAGAAAAATTAGGTCAGAAATTGGGGATGAAGAAATTCTCCTTCGTTTCTTAGAGTTAGGTCAAGTTTTTTATATGTCTGAATTCGTCTCTTGATGCTCTACATTATTGGTGTTATGAGTTTTTGTTAAAAGTCAAAGAATCAGGAGTTTGAATGAAGCATAGAGGGCGCGCGTTTTTGAGACAGAAGCTGGAGGTTGAAGAAGGGTGACTTGGGCTGGGCCTGAGTTGTCTTTGCTCTTTGCACACTTTTTTCCATTTTTGCACCCCCTTGGCCCATTATGTGAAATGCTTATCATTTTTGCATTTTTCTTTTTGATTTTGATTTTATATTTTTATTCAAACATGAAAAAACACTAAAAATATTTTTCCTCATTTTTTTGCATTTATTTGGCATTTATTTGTTTGTTTAACATATGTATATAAATAAATATAAAAACCTTTTTGTTTAAAACCCTAAAAATAATACAAAAAATAAATATTTTTTCAGTTATTATTTTTTGTTTACCTTTTGAAAACATTTTCTAAAAATATACTTTTTGTAAATAATTAATATAAATATTTGTACATATTTAGCTTATTTAATATATAATACAAATACTTGTATATATTTATTAGAATACTTAGGATAAAATATAAAAATAATACACTTTTATTTTTATTAATATATGACATTAAAAAATACTTTTTTAAAAAATATACTTCTTTTTTATTTTTGTATAAATTAATATATAATATTGTATAATATTAATAAATAAATACTATTTATTTAACAAACTAGGGTTTTTACCCTAAACCATGAAAATATTCAAAATTTGACTTTTTTATTTTTGTTTATATTTCACATTGAAAAATATTTTCTCATACATAAAAAACCATTTTTGTGCATAATACATTTTTGCATATTTATTGTACTTATTTAATTATTGTACAATTAAATATTTGTCTATTCAATATGGATGTAATAGCTTTAGATTTAATTTCTTGCTAAATATCCCCCCATTCAAACATTTGTACCCCCATCCCCATAATTATGTTGTAATAATTTAGGACTTTAAATTTCTGCATTTAAAAGCTTTCAAATTATGCCATGATAGACCTAGGGTTTGCATGCAAAATCAAATAACAAATAGCTTGACTAATACAAAGACAAAAATGCATGAAAATGGACAACACCAAGCACACTTGCACCCCTAGGGTTACTCCATTTGTTGCCTTCAAAAATGGGCCATGTTGCATGTTGAGTATCTTTGGCAAAACAAAAACAAATCAAATGATCATAGTCCCTCGATGACGCTTTCTCAAGTTGCCTAAAAAATGATCAAGTCCCTTAAAGGAAAAATTTCCAAAGACACTTGGCACTATTGCATTCATGGTCTAAACGATGACCCGCGCCCGTCCCGTTAACATCCTAACACAAGATTGTCCACCAAATACAATGGTGGAACAATACTGTTAAAAGGGTTAAAACATAAGAAAGATCTTTGAGAAATTTAGGGTAGATAGCTCTTGGTTACTTGACCAACTTGCAAAACAAATCCTTGCCATTTTTCAAAACACACTCCATAACACACTTTCAAAACAACTTTCAAAACCTTGAAACATCTTTTCAAAAAGACAAACACCTTTTGTAAAACATTCGAGTAAAGAATTGTTACAAGGGTTGCCTAGACAAGGCATCTTTTTCAAAACATTTTCAAAACCACACACACAAAGCACCATTTCAAACAATTAAAAGCACCATTTCAAACAAATGAAAATACAAGGCAAGTGATCTAAGCAAGTAACTAAGAGCCCATAGATAACCATGGATATAAAGGGTGCTAATACCTTCCCTTTCTATAATCTACTCCCCGAACCCATGAAAACATCTCAAAGGTTTTTCCTGTGCTTTTTAACCTTTCCTTAGGATAAAATAAAAAGTCGGTGGTGACTCTTGCTAAACTGAAACATTTGCGAAAACAAACACAAAATCCCAAGTCAGTTCTCCCACCGTATCACAGAACTGGCGACTCTGTTGGGGATATGATTAAAAGTGGAGTAACCTTAGGGCTTAGATCACCCTTTTGCATGACTAATTGTTTGCTTTGATTGCTTTACATTTTGGTTCTCTTGTTTGGGTTTGAAATCCTACACCCGGATTTGGGGAAACATTCATAGATAGCAATACGTTGTGGAAACTGTGTGGGGTATACCGACACGGTTGAAGCAATAACTATATTAGTGCGACATATTTGTGAGTATCGGTAACCCTTGAGTTTAATCAAGGAGAGTACGGGGCCGTTGAGCGATGTCACTAAGCACTAATGACCTAGAACCTTACTTGAACATCTTGGCCTTTTATTAGGGGTAGTGAGATGACCGGCTTTGGTGCAGTCCGAAGTTGGTAGATACTCGATACTACACTCATTGAGGGTTATTTTCTTGGAATATTTTGGTCGCTAGTTAAGTGGCTAAACCAAAACAATGAACATGGAAAACAATCCAATGATATTGAGCTCCTTAGAACCCGGTTACTATTTATAGGACAGGTTTTTAAGCCAACTTCACTCAAGAGGGTACTTACCTATGAAACCTCATGCAAGCCTGAAACTAGGGTTTTGTGTGACTTGCTTGTACATATGTTTATGCATACATCATGAACATCATAAAGCATCATGTGCATCCACTAACCATTTCAAGGGTTTGGATCTTCATCTTTGTTCTTGTTTTGTAGGTCATGGAAATTCTTCGCAGGAAAACTATCCAAGTCAACCTTGTGAGAATACCTCCTCAACTCAAGGAGCTTACATCCAGAATTCCAGAAAGCTCTCTCTTCAGTGAAAGACATGGTAGACTGCTCAGCCTAGTCAACACCAGCATTGAAGAAGACATGGTGAAAGTTTTCTTCCAGTTCTTTGACCCCCTACACCATTGTTTCACATTTCCTGACTACCAATTGGTGCCTAATTTGGAGGAATTTTCTCAACTCCTGAGAATTCCTATTCTTAACCAACTACCCTACAATGGTACAGAAAAAGAACCAAAGCTTGAAGATGTTGCTCAAGCACTACACTTGCAACCATCTGACATCAAGGGACATTGGGAAACTAGAAGTGGTGTCAAAGGCTTCTTGGCAAAATTCTTGTTTGAGAAGGCACAAGAGTGTTGGAATTCCTTGGATCTGCAAGCCTTTGAAGAGATTGTGGCACTCCTTATTTATGGGTTGGTCTTGTTCCCAAATCCTGACCAACTTATAGATGTGAATGCTGTTAAGATCTTCATATCCAGGAATCCCATACCTACATTGCTTGGGGACATCCTCCACTCATTTTACACACGAAAAATGAGAAAGAGAGGTGTTCTCATGTGTTGTACTCCTCTCCTTGCAAGGTGGTTTATTTCTCACCTTCCACAATCTGTTTTGAAGAATGAACAAGGCTTAAGGTGGTCACAACAATTGATGACCCTCACACATTCAGATGTACATTGGTGTTCTCGGTCCAGAGAAAATGTCATTATCGTCGATCGTTGTGGTGAGTTCCCTAATGTTCCATTACTTGGCATTAGAGGAGGCATTACCTACAACCCTTGTCTAGATTTGAGACAATTTGGATATGCACGGAGGGATGGTCCTCATGACATGCTGATTCCTGACCTAGTTTTTGACTTCGACAACGATGCGCAAGGACTTCTCCAAAGATTCATCAGAGCTTGGAGGATGCCTAACAAGGTAGATAGTAAGACACTGGGGCACAATAACTCCATCCCTCTTGAGCCTTACCTCAAGTGGGTAAGAACCCGAGCCCAGAGTCTTATGATGCCTTACCCTCATATTCTCCCTTTAATTAAAGAGCCTGTTAAGGAAGGAGAGGTTCCCTACACCATCCTATATCCTGACATGCCAACATCATGGGAGGAGATGCAAAAGAGTTGGATCCAACTCAAGGAAGAGCAAAATACTTTTGAAGCCAGCTTCTACGCCAGTGAGAAGAAGGTTTTGGAGCTTACCCGCCGACTTCACGAGGAGGAGACCCTCAACACTTACATCGCACCAAAGAGGATGCGCAACGTCTTTTTACCTTAAGAAGTTTTTGTAATATTTGGCCCATGGGGCATTTATGTACTGACAAAATTCCTTCTTATTAATATGACGTGTGTTCTTTTTGTCTGCAACAATTTTGAATTTCTAAATCCTTGAATGTATTGCATGAATAAACATATCATTCATCATATGCATAAGCAGGTCTCCACACCAGGTTTCCTTATCTTTCTGCTGTTTATTTCAGTAAGATGGATCTCGAACAGACGGTCAAAGATCTGCAAGCACAAAACTCGCAGTTTCAACAGCTCCTTATGACCTTGGCCAAGGGTCAGGAGGATCTTAAAGCACTGTTAGGGAATAAAGAGCAAGAAAAAGGAAAAAAGAAGAAGAAAAGAGTAGGGGTAGCTACACTAGGAAGATGGTTTGAGAATGAAGCTAGGAGAGTTCTTGAATTCCCCTCCACATCTGATGAGGGGACCGATAAAGGAAAAGGGGTTGCATTACCTTCTGAGTCCGAGGCTGAAGAGGAAGAGGTTGAGGAAGATGAAGACTACTCAGAGCAGCAATACCCGCCAGCGGACGACAAATACAAAAACCTGGAGGATAGACTGGCAGCTATGGAGCTGCAAAGGGTTCCTGGGTTAGATTTTGAAGAATTGGGTTTGATTGCTGGTAAGTTACCAGGACCTAACCAAAAAACGGGTACATCACTTCTCAGAGAACAGACACCAGAAGGTTTCAACGACTACCATGTTCAATGTTCGACAGGGGCATGCAGAATCCCTACGAGAATACTTGTCTAGATTCAATGAAGAATATCAAAGTTTCACATCCCAACCAGGAGTTGTTCATAAGAACGTTCCAACACGTCCTTCGAGACAGGAAAATCAATGTGTCTCTGACACAGAAGCCAGCGTCTGGCATGGATTAAATAATCATCAGGGTAGAGTGATACATCAAAGGTGAAGAAAGAAACCGAGAGAAGCGGTCCAGAGACACCACCGAAAAGACAAAAAGCAGGGAGGAAGGATCAGGGCACATGAAATAGCATCCTCGATCATGTGATCGGTCTGGTGTGAGATCATACCGACGACCTTTCGAGGGAGATGAAGACCTAACACACTTGAATACCAAAAGGGGAACCATTATGAAAGAAGTAGGCCACCTAAATCTATTACCCGAGTTGGGACGTCCGAGGAAAGTTAACATTGTAATGGGAAAAGACATTGGGGCTTGGTGCATTTATCACCGGCTCCGAGGTCACCACACTGATGACAACCATCAACTCAAAAAAGAGATTGAAGCACTAATACAGAGAGGATGTCTCTTGTCATATGTGAAAGATTCCAAGTCACAATTCAGGAAAAGAAGTCCCCTGAGAAAAGACTCCAACTAGGAGAGATCCTCGTGCAAAAAAGGGAAGGACATCAAAGACAAGCACGAAACAAAGATTGCCCGACATACACTAAACACAATTTCTAGAGGGTTTGTTGGAGGTGGAGAGACCATCTCAGCCAGAAAGAGGCACACTCGGTCCATAATGCATATCACCCAAGAACCTTTCGAGGGACATGAGGGAGACCTAGATTCCATCAGGTTTTCCAAACAAGACTCCACCGGAGTTCCGGCTGACGAAAATGATCTGATGGTGATAAAAGTGTAAATTTGGGATTTGAGTATAAAACGGGTCTTAGTGGATCCTGGAAGCTCGGCTGATGTGCTCTATTGGGATTCCTTTAAAGGAATGGACTTCAATACAGCCGAGTTGTTACCATTTAAAGGCAGCTTGGTTGGATTCTCAGGAGAACAAGTCCATGTTCTTTGACACATGTTGTTGTTAATCACTTTCGACAATGAAGCAAATGCAAAGATAGTTTGGGTGAGATATCTAACTGTCAATGCGGCCTCCCCTTACAACATCATCATAGGCAGGACATATTTCAATTCTCTGTAAGAAGCACTTTCGACCTTATACCTCACCATGAAGTATCCTATGGGAAATGGTCGGTTGGTGTCGTCAAGGGAAATCAAGGCCTAGAAAGGAAGTGCTACAAACACAGTTTGAAACTAAAAAAGAAGAACCCGACAGGCAGTGTCGAGCCTTCCAACGATCTAAAAGTCCACCTTGTCAATATAGACCCCCGAGATGATCCAAACAAGGACAATTTTGTTAGAACATAGTTTGACTCTACATCTTTGTAATAGTTTTGATGATAACAAATACATGATATATACATAAAGAAAAAATACCCTCTATAATAATTTAATAAAATATGCAGAGAATTTCTAATAAAGAAGCATAGAAGTTGGCGAACAAAATTATGCTAAGAAGATCTGATAATAATTTATGTACAACTATTGAAATATAACGCTCAAAAAAGTTCTAATGCTAAAACTTCTGAAGCACCAAAGCTGCACGCTAAAACTCTGATGAAGAAAAACTCTGATGATCTAAAGTCTCAATGTTAATATTCTTATTCTGATCAGTTTTTAAGCAAGCAAATTCTGATGCATTACAATTCAATTATTGCAAATCAAAGAGTAACTGCTGGTACCAGAAAAGATCTATATTTTTGGAAAGTGCAATAATAACTTTTTATCAATCTTCCAAAGTCATCTTCTCATGTATCATATGCTTCGCATATATAATGGAGTCTTGAAGAGTGATCAAATACACTTGCGCATACAAAGAAATATTCTCACAAGCTCTCTCTTATCTATTCATTTAGCTCTAACCTTGTGTATAAATCACAATTGTGATATAGTTTTTCTAGAAACACTATTGTACATATTTTGATTCATATTTTGTAATACCATGATAAACCAATTTGTGATTTAGTCTCAAGAAGACATTGACGGTAATCTTTGTGATTGTGTAATCAAAGTTTTGATTAGTGGATTAAGAACTCGTTTGAGAGAGGCAAAATCACCTTGGCGGATGGACTGGAGTAGTTTGAGTTCAAACGAACCACGATAACCAAACGTGTCATACTATTTTTAATTTTTGAAAATCTCAATTCAAACCCCCTTTCTTTGTTTTTATATCCTTCAAGTTTGACACCTAATGAAGAGACCAAGCAAGTTTAAATTGGTCATCAACCCTTTGAGACTACACACACCGACACCAACTTGTCCCCGAAAGAAGAGAACGAGATCATAAAGACTCTAAAGGAGAATGTAGACATATTCGCCTGGAAACCATTGGACATGCCAGGGATAAACCCCAATATTATGTGCCACCACGTGGCCTTGGATTCCGACGTAAAGTCGATATCTCAGATAAAACGGAAAGGGGGTGAAGAAAAGAAAAAAGCAAAAATCAGGCGAAGAAAGAAAATACCTAGAAATGATGTACACCTAGGTAATGTGTAAGCTTCTCTAGAGACATAACATTGCTAAAATGCTGAGATGTAAAAGGAAAGATTGAAATGGGCTTTTAATAGAGGCCCAATGAACAGTGCATTTGGGAAGGAAACATCACCCAATAAAAAAAGTCCCAACAAAAAGTCATCATTATACTATGAAAGAGAAGATTCGTGACTTTTCACTCTATGACACGTGCACAAAGATGAGGTTGGGTTATAACCCGGTCTAGATCAGAATACATCTCATGCTTTCTATGATCGAACACTTCATTCTTGCAGAAGAATTTGTATTCTAGGGGCTTATGTACATCTCGAAAATTTTATCCTTGATCGGGTCGTGAAGTCGTTTGGGAAGGAAACAAAGCAAGTGTCTGGCCCATAAAGATGAAAGAGTACCCGTGAAGAGGTGTAACTCGACTAAAGATGTAGAACAATCGTCATTGTATCCGGGAAGCAACCCATCTACGCTACCGACCCGGATAGGGCATGTAACCGGAGTCCATCTGCTCAGAGTCGATTAGTAACCCGACTCATTAATGACTATAACGGTTGTCGATGCATTAAACACAATGTTATGCAATCTTGAACACACTCATTCATGGTGACAACGAAAATTATGCAGTTAAGAAGCCAAAAAGTCACCTCTTAAATGGGTCTCTTAATGGTGCAAAAAAAAGACTATATAAAGGAGCTCATGTCAGAGGGATAAGCAAAGCATTCATCTTAGATCAATACACAACATCAGTATAACACCCAAATCCACACAAATACTACAAAAATCTATCCATTAAGACTTTCCTTATTCTTACAAGGAAGCTCCTTGTAAATTCTTGTGATATCTTTTCATTAGAGGAACTCAAGAAAAATATACTCTTATGGAGTTTGGAGTACCTAATTAAGCGATCATGAAATGGTCATGTTATTTTGTCTTTTAATGTGTCACTAAACTATTTTTTATGTTATTTTTATAAATAGTAATTAAATAGTAGTACTGAAAGATACAATTCTTAGTTGAAATGATTTATAATAATCTATTAAATTAATTTAACTTTTTATACCCTATAAATAAAAATAAGTAATTATATCATACTTGTTATAATTTAGATCAGATCTAGGTTATCCTTAATAAATTGAATGTAATTTATCAATGAAATTAAGGCATGTAGACTTAAACTTACAAGTTATTTTTTATTTACAAGAATTTTTCAATACTTTTAATTTTAATCAATGATATTTTATATTTTATTTTAAATTATCAATTTTAATTTCACAAATTCACTCTCCTTTCTTCTTCTTATTCTCAATTTCTTATTCTTACTTTTATTTTAATTAATTAAAACATTGACTAAAATAATCATTGATACATCTATAAAATAGTACATGATAAATATTAAATATTCGTGACAACTATATAAAAAATACAAAATAAATATTTGAGCCATTAAATCAAATCCGCGTTAGAGTCACAAAAATAGTTTGTCTATGTTTCATATCTCGTAGTCGGATGTTCGATTAGAGCTATCACTAGAGCTGAAATTTAATTTAGTTTAATTTGAAGTATGTATTTAAAATCAAACCATCTTAACCATTATAATTTAATTTAATTTTAAATTAAATATTTAAATAGTGATTAATTTATAACATCAATAATTTATAAGACAAACAATTAGTGACTTTTATTTTCCCTCATTGGTATACAGAAGATAAAGCCCTTGTAGCAGCTGTGATTTGTCTTACTATTTTCAAGGCATCAATATTGCTTGGAGACAAAGTTTTTTGTATAGAATAGTTTCTGTTTTCATGCAAAGAGCAGGTTGACTTGGAAAACTAGAGAATGTCACGACCTTCTTTTGACTAGGAAAAAGATTGGGGCCACAAAAGTTGATTCACCGTTCGTGCAATGGGATGGGAACCCAGAAACTAAAGTTATCTTGCATCAGACAGAATATCTCTTTATAATTCATCAGATCAGATATAGAATAGAATATCCATTAAGAATAAAATTATATTAAAATATTATTATTTTCCAAAATATTTTTTTTACAACAGGATGTTATCAATCGACTCTGCACGATTAATTAGCAACAAGAAGAACTGATTATGTATCTAAAAGAAAAAACAAAACAAGGAACGCTAAGCATATTCAACTTACAAGCATTAGCCAAATAAGCCTTTTGAGCCAAAAAGAAATATTCTATAACTTTGTTTTTTTTTTTTGGGGAGGTATAACTATGGTTCTTTGAATGTGCTGACATCGGAAGAGCACTAATAGCTCGTCATAGTTTTTAGAGTTGGTTATTATTTTCATTTTTATTTTGTACATGTGTTAAAAGAAAAAGTAAATTACTAAATGAAGATAAATCATTTTTATTGAATTCCTATGAATGGGGTTGGACAATGGGTTGAATTGTGTGATTTCATATCTAAAAGTCTGATCCAATCCAACTGTAAATTTCGTTTATTTTCTTAATTGGTTTGAATGTGTTGGGTTAGGTTGGATTGCTATTGTAGTCTCAGATTCTGATTCTCATATTTGTTTTGATGATCTTATCCTTGAAATTGATTTTCCCTCCATCTAAAATTTGGATTATTCCTCCTGGATTGTGTACAGGGGCTTCAGAATGGGCTATTCCTATGAAAATTTTCCATGAAATTTACTTCTTCTTTAATGTACCATCTCGAGTTGCATTAGTCAGTTTCATTACCTTCACCAATCCGCATCCTTTTATTTTAATCCTCGACAGATAGTGCATGACATTCATTCTAGGACTTATTCTCGATAAATGTTTTAACGTCTTCAATTGAAGCGTCTAAGAGTATTCTTGTGTCACCATGAAGCCTTTTTGTAAATTATTATACTTGCGTCAAATCATCAATTTTATGTGAAGGACAATATTTAATCATTAACTTGTACCTTTCATGTGCTGCATAGAGAGACTAAACGTCTCATTGCTTAAACACCTGTAATGTTTGCTATATGGTCCACAAACTTGTTTATTGAGTATAACCTCTCAAGAAACAAATTTTCAATCTCACACAGACAGTTATTGTCACACTCTATAGTATTTACCTCATCTATCGTCACACTTTATAGGTATATCTTGTGTTTACCTCGTCTTGTAAGTATAAGGTAAACATACCATGTCTCTTGATCAAGGTAAATGATTGTGCACTATGAATAAACTAAACAAGTGAATACCCTCAATAGTATCAAGTTGTCTCTTGATCTTAAAAGCAAAATATTTATTATCGAAATATTATGGATTTGTCTGTTGGAATCCGCAAGCCACTTCTTATTCCGATGTTTGTTATCTAAAATCTCCAAAAGTAAGTACCAACAGTTGGTTTAACCATCTTTTTCACTCGTTACTTAATTTTACGGGTAGTTTGTCAAATTGCTCGTGTCATTCTTTCAATTTATGGATGAAACTGTAAATCTTTTAATCGTGCATTATGCATAAACTAAACACCAAAAATATCTATATTAGTATCAATGGGAATAAATTTAAAATTAAAAAATAAAATAGAAAACTAAATGTACTAAATATCAAGTACAAACGCCTTTGTATCTTTGTTATATTGATCAATAATCCTCGGGAGCGACGTCGTTTTGTTGAGAGTAAAAACTATGATGTAGTGGTTGTGCATACAAAAACTACAAGGTGGTAAGTAAATTATCAAATCCAAAGATTTTATTAACTTCGTATAAGAACAAGGTGAATGTAATTGTGTTTTTAACATGTATTTTATCAGTAACGAGGGAGTTGATAGACCGATTATGACTAATTGTGAGACTAAAGAGTTAAACTAATAGTTAACTAAGATAATGATAAAGACATTTAAGTTCTCCCCTTGATTCATCTCTCATGTTGGGCATGTTACTCCACACACAAGAGCGGAGTGAATTGTGGGGGTTTAAAACGAAATATTAAAAAAATCCACATTTTTCAATTTCAGGATTTAGAAACATTTTTAAGAAGATATTTGTATAATAACAGCATAAAGAAAATATGCTGAAAATAAAACGGTAAGGGGAAAAAGACACTAGAATTTATAGAGGTTTCGTCTAAATGAAGTGACTTAATTCTCTCTCTCCAAAACTTGAACATGAGAGTATCTAGTAATACCTATGAGCATTTAGTAGGTTAAATTAATAAACTCCCTTATACAAGAAAAATGAAGCTTCAGATTAACTTCCAACCAAACAATTAACAATGGACTAAAGCTCTTAGTCTTCCTTCCAAACACGAATGAAGCTCCGAGTGGTTAGTACCCAAGCTTAAATCTTTGGAATTTAAACATGTTAATCTCAAATCAATGAGGATTTTTTAACTGGCTATCCTCTGAGCCGAACTAAGGTTTTACACAGGCTCACACTAACCAAAATGAGATTTTACACTAGGATAATCTCTAACCAAATTGAGCTTTTATAGAGGCTGAGGTCTTAAACCAAACAGAAAACTTAATACTAAATCCCTAAACAGAGCTTTTAACGAGTTTAGCTTTGAACCCAAACAAACACTCTCTTAAGAATAAATATTCAACCAAGATAAAATAGCTCTTGATGAATTTGCAATATCACCTTTTCCAGAACAAGAAACTCACTTAAACACATAAAAAGTATGGACACCATTTTCACTAACCCAATCGATTAGGAATATATTTTATTTTCACTAACCCAATCGATTAGGAATATATTTTATTTTCACTAACCCAATCGATTAGGAATATACACAAAAAGTTCGGACAGTTCCTGATTCATCTGGCTAGGCTTCAAATAATTTTTAGGTTGTTTTCTTTGAGAAATTGAGGATTTAAGATGTTTTAATGAGTGTGTGATTTAGTCATATTACTTTACGAGAACACCCTTATATTTTTTTCATGACACTGATCACTCAGACACAGTCAGACAAGCTTTCACACTTCCTTTCTTTCATATTTTGAAGCTTCGAGACTTTGTTGAATTCAACAATCATATATGAACTTGTTTAGGTATTATTGGAGATGAGGCTTGAGATATCTTCAACTTGAATTCCATCATCAGTGGTCATTAAACCCAAATTCATCAGCTTGATTAGGAGAAAGTTCTTTGAACAATCTGTCTTTTGCATCTTTGACCGCTTGACATACTTGCATGAATTTATGCTTTAAGGTTGAGTCAAAGGTTGAATATTCACAAGTTTTCATTAATGAAACTAAGTTTTCATCACTAAAACTAAACCATGATATTTATGACATGCTTAGCTTTTATCACTTCTTGGTTGAACCTATAAATATATAATTCAACATTCTCCCTATTTTTGATTATGACAACACATCTCTCACAGAGGTGATAATAAAAGAAATAGTAGATAGATAAAAGCAAAGAGTTTAAACTCCCACTCAAATGAGTAAGGAGTATACTCTACTCCACCTGACAGTATACTTATCCCTCTTTGTCATAAAGAAAAAGGTGGGTAAAATATGCAAGGCAAAAATTTAAGTATGCAAACACATAGTCACATAGGAATTTAGATAAGGGAAAACAATCACAATTCATTAATTCAAATTATATTGGCATTCAAAGTACTGTAAGCATGAAAATTTCAGGAATTAAAATAATTCAAAAATAGGAAAACACAATTAAAAAACATAGGAGAGATTATTATTCATCATCAAACTCGTCATCAATTAACAATCATGAAGGTAGTTCCCATTGGTCTTGGACAAAATGGTGAGCCAGGAAGTAGATTTTGTCATTTGTCTTTTACAGTTTCTTGATCATGATCTTGAGTAGGTCTTTAATTGAGGTTAGTTAAGGGATATCCTAATTGAAATCTTATAAATTTATAGGTGTTTCTTGATCTTATATCTTTCTCTTCTTTCCTTTTAATGGTTTTACAATCAACTTTCCATCATTGATCTCATACCTCATTGTTGTTGAAACTACTTATCCTGTTTTTGTTATATTTTATTCAAAAGTTTCATTCCAAAAGTCAAATTTGGTGTGTCCCAATATTTTTGTGACTAGGTTACCATATGGTAGGCATATTCCTTTTATATTGCTTCATAACATGTATTGGATTACTTTATTTTCTCAGTTTGTTTTGATTTCATTTGCAATCATCTATACAACTTCAATATCAAACTTGGTTATGAGACCAAAATTTATTTTCCTTGCAAAGAGTGTGTGATAGGTCACATAATGGATCAGACGAATGCCTGGGAAAATATAGCCTATAGTGAAGGGATTGAGTATCAAGCATGTTAAGTCTTTCAAGATGGAGTATGTGTCAGTCTTGAAGTTGAAGTTGTTGCCTTGTTCTTCTTACTTGAAGATAGGACCTTGACGGAGAAGATCCAATATGCTTTTAAATTCTTCCAATGATAGAGATATCTTATGTCTTCTCGCTTCAGAGTAAACTATTCCATTAGTGAAGTAGAGATTTTAGAAGAATGTATTTACCAATTATAGATACACTTTTCTTGAGGAGCTGCAGAAGAATATGGATAAATTTAAATATTCAAAGATCTTGAAGAATTCTCATTATTTAAAGACTTCTGAATCCAAAGTGTGAATTCTCAAAATGAGTTGTTCTATTGGAAAAGTCTTGAAAGAATCCATTTTATTGTTGTTGGGAGGTGAAATCATCGATGAGAGGGCTAGATGAAAATCTCAGCCTCATAAGTGCCATGATAATGATGCTGGAGAATTTTAAGGAATAATCTCACACGCAGCTAGAGGGAAAATAAATTATGTGATGCAAAAGAATGAAAGGGTTGCCTATTAATATTTTAACTTCTGACGATTTTAAGCGTGTAAACCTTGTACAAAATCAATGGAGATTATGCATAATCAAAATCAGAGAAAAGTTTTCCAAAAGTGTCCCCCCGATTGATTTAGTTAAGGCTCCAATTGACTAGGTCATCAAATCTTCAAGGAATTATTTCAATTTTCATTAACGCACGATTTGATTGACTCGTAGAAGAAGTTTCAATCATATTTTATTTACAAAGATGTGAACCAAGGTCATTCAATCAATTGGATTAAAGCTCTAATTTCTTGGGCTTGTGCAACACAATGAGGCATGTCCTTATCTACGCATCTTTGGATCGAGATTACCATGAGATAGATATGTTCACCACAAACTTATATTGTTAACCTGCTAAGAGGTTATCATACCATCATATATCATAGAAGTTGATACCATCCTCAACAAAATATTTTCTTTGATCAAAATCATTGATCAACAAGCATCCTTTAACCAGAGACTTCAAACGAAAGACCATTGTATACTCGAGAGTGTACTTTTTTCTTTGCACAACTTCATTTATTATGAATTGAGGCTTCAAAAAAGATGTAAAGCATCCCTAAAAAACATATTACAGTTTCACCTTTTGTACCCAAATTTTCTTGGGTCCCAGTGTGTTAGTGGTTCTACAAGGTCTAGGGTTACTAGCTTTAGACAATTTTAATTTATCAAAACAAAAAGGCTCCAAGTGGCCAAATACACTACAACGAGAGAATTTATATACAGTTTAATTCATTTTCTTCCTATTTACTTCTTTTTGTGCTCTATGGGATTTAAACCTTAATCCAATTTTATTTAAGGAAGAACTTTTGTGAGTACAACTTCGTCATTAGATGTTTTAAATGATGTCAAAACTGGGAAAAGCTCTCATTTCTGTACATTAGACCTCATCTTTATGTCTTGTGGCACTCCTTTGCATTAGGGGTCTTACGAACCGTTAAAAAGCATTTTTGAAATTGATTCAAGTCATGAAAAACAAGTTTCTGCATAAATTTTTATTGCATGTGTCGACACATACGGTTTTCAGGTTGACACATGCAACTTGGTTTTGAAGCATGTAGCCTCTGGAAGGCTCAGATCGACACTTGCATTGCATAGGTCGGTACATACTAAAGCATTTCTAAAATTGTAGAAATTCTTATTTTAGGTGTGGACACATACGAATTTCAGGTCGACACATTTACTATTGTTTTAAAGTATGTAGCCTCTGACTTGCTTGGTCGACACATACCTTCTTTCATGTCGACATATACAGCTTAAACTTAACATATGTGTCGACACATACGATTTATAGGTCGACACAAACTGATTGTTTTGGTCAATTTTTCAAATGTTTTTAATTTCGAAAAAGTCATTTTTTCCCTAAATTTACAAAAGAATAAATACATCATTACAATTGGATGATACCATAAAATTAGCCTACATTTTCTCTTCATCTTCAACCTCCAATCTATGCATTCACACTAACATTCCATTGTAACGATCTTTTGTTGGGGTTCCATCTATACGAGGTTTGATAACATTCAATTAGGTTCTTATGTAGCCGAGAATATTGGGTTAATAATTGTAGGGGTCTTCATCTAGAAAAACCGCGGGTTTATCCTCCAAGATCATTGTGATTTGGGGGTTTTCATGCAAGAAACTCAAGAGAGAATTGCGGCCTAGGGAAAGCCTTTAGAGATAAAGAACACAAAGGATTCTTTGGATATAAATAATGCAGAGGAAGTAGCGCAAGAACAGAGAATTGAATTGAAGTCTTGTGTTGCAATAGGTACAATTGGTGGTGCGCGAAAGCTTTGGAGATAAAGTAAAGAAATGAGAAGTAAGATCCAGATAACTAATTGGTAGCTATTGTGTCTTGGTCTTTCTCAAGATCAAAAGAAGATAAGGGGTTGAATATACAACAAGCATTAGGGTTTGTGGAGTTTCTCTTGAACACTTCTCTTGTATCAACTTTTTGCATAATAAGAATTATCCTAATTCCGTTAGAATTAGGTGCAGACGTACCTACACGCAAGGACGAAAGTGGGGAACTGTGAAGAAAAATCCCTGTGTCTCTTTTCTTATCGCTTTTACTTGCTTTAATTTTCTTAAATTAATTTGTCTAATAGCATTGCGTTATCAATTGATTCGTATGAATTTTTCTGGACTGTTTTTTATTTTAATCAAGTGTTTATATTGCTTATAATTAATTTTGATTTTAGGTGCTTTTTTGTATCAACACAACTTAGTGCATGTTTTGTTTGCCTTTTGGAAGAGTCAAAAGCAATTCTAGATGTGTAGAATTGATTCTGGGTGATTTTGAGATGTTTGGTTAGACAAAAGTAGAATTGATTTTGTCTGCAGAATTGATTCTACTTGAAGCTAGAATTTGTAGCTTTTGCCTCCAAAATTGATTCTGGATGATTTTTACACTGAAATTTATTGTTCAACTCACTTTTACATAAATGTATCCAAACATAAATCAATTATGCTAAACTCAATTATGATAAAATAAATTCTATCAACTCAATTATACTGGAATTAATTATGTCCACCGCCAATCCAAACACACCCTTAAAGGAAAATTCTGAAAACTCAATTGCACACCAAGTGTTCGACAAATTATTTTGATTGATCTTTTGATAAATTGCCATTAGAAATAGCATTACTAGTAAATTGATGCAAACATCAAATAAGATGTAAATTGATTCAAGCTGTTAATTCTAATTATCAATTTTATTCCATATTAAATTTGTTATATTTGCATATCCGAGGTTCCGATAATTATTCGTATAGACAACTTATTTTAAAAAACACTTTTTCTCAAACTCTTTGATAAATAAAATTTCAAAACATGAATTTTTGGATTTTTAAATTGGGTATCTATTCACCCTCCCCCACCCTCTAGATATGTTATTATCCTCTAACAAGTGGAATCAAGAGCCCAGTTTATTCTGGCTTTGAAACTTATTAGAAAATGGCGCACGAACCTAAAGGAGATTATAAAATAGCCTCAATTTGTATGTAAGAAAATTGTAGTTATTGGAAACCTTGTATGCATATTCATATCAACTCATATGACAAAGGTGTGTGGGAAGCTATTCAAAATGGTCGAACACCGATGACATATGTTGTTGATGGTGCTATTGTATGAAAGCCGAAAAACTTATGGGATGAGAAAGATAATAAGAAGTGGGGACATGATTCAAAAGAGAAAATATTATCATATCCTCTCTTGGTGCTGATGAGTTTTATCGCATTTCCCATTGCAAAATCGCTAAAGTTATGTGGTATGCTCTACAAGTTACCTATGAGGGAACCAATGAGGTAAAATAAGTTAGGATTAATACACTTAATCAAGGGTTTGATCACTTTAGAATGAAGCATGGTGAAACCATTGCTCAATAATCCTATTTCCATTACTATTGCTGCTAACAAGGTTTTGAGATGTCTTACTAGGAATTGGCAACCAAATGTCACCGTAATCAAGGAAGACAATAATCTTGCAACACTAGATCTCACCGTGTTGTTTGGAAAGCTAGAAGAACACGAGTAAGAACTCAATTTCTTGGGGAAAAAATGAAAATAAACTTGAGAAAAAGAAGAAAAAGGATAAAGACACCAATAAGGAGGAAGTATTGAAGTCTAAAGCTCTCAAGGATTTAAGTTAAAAGTCCGCAAATGAGGAGCACACTAATGATAGTGATTATAGTGACGATGAAGATTCAGATGATGAATAAATGATATTATTTGTAAGGAGATACCATGGATACATTCGAAAGAATAGTGTCAAACACTCCGATAATAATCTTATGAATTTAGAAGACAAGCCCCATCCTCTAAAGATGATGACAACAAAAAGGACAACATAAAAGGTATATGCTATGAATGCATAAAACTAGGCCATTATAGACCGGAGTGTCCATCTCTTGCAAATAAGAAAGAAAAAGGTCAAAGAAACAACTCTAGAAATTATAGAAAAGTCTATGTTGCTTTGGATAATGATAGTGATATCTCAAGTGATGAAATCTCAAGCGAGAAGGATGAAGAGGCAAACCATTGTTTCATGGAAAACCATCGTCAAAAAAAGAAAAAAAATATTGAGTGTCTTGATGCTATGATGGGAAAAATGGATTCTCGATAATGGATGTTCAAGACACATGACGGGAGACATTTATCTATTCTCTGACTTTGTGAAGAAGAAGAAAGGATTTGTGTCCTACGGTGATCACAACAAAGGTGCAATACTCGGAAAAGGTAGTATAGGTAATCCATCAACTATTACCATCTCAAATGATATGTTAGTTGAATGCCTTAGACATAGCCTTTTTTAGTATTAGTCAATTATGTGACAATGGGTATAAGGTGACTTTTGCTAAATATTGTTGCATAATAGAACATAATGAAAAGAAGAATTGTATGTGTAAGGGTATAAGGGTTAATAATATGTATATGCTTGACTTAAGAGAAATTTTCTTGAATAATGTCCAATGTCTTATTACCATGAGTGAAGAATTTTGGCCATGGCATAGACGTTTGACACATGTTAATTTTGATCTACTTAATAAAATAGTTTAAAAAGATTTAATAATTGGTCTACCTAAAATAAAATTTTTAAAAGATCACCTATGTGATGTATATCAAAAGGTAAGCAAACAAGAGTCTCTTTTAAATATAAAAATGTTATTTCAACAACGAGACCTCTTGAGCTCCTTCACATGGATTTGTTTGGACCTTCACGGACTAAAAGCATAGGTGGTAATTACTATGGTTTTGTCATTGTAGAAGATTACTCAAGATTTTGTTGGACTATTTTCTTACGTAGTAAAGATGAAACATTCTCGGCTTTCACACGTTTTTTCTAAGTATCTCAAAATAAATTGAATTCAAAAATTGTTGCTATACAAAGTGATCATGAAGGTGAATTTGAAAACCACTTCTTTGAAGAATATTGTGATAAATTTGGTATTGATAATAACTTTTCAGCTCCTAGAACTTGAAGCAACTAGGAAAGTAAAAATACAATGAAGTTTCCATCGAATATTTACTTATCCCAAGAAAGGGAAAGGAAAACATCGAAGAAAACCTAAGAAAGGAAATCATTAAGGTCACGCGACAAAGAGAAGGGTACAAGAGTCGATTATGCAAAGGGAAGTTATTAGCACGCTTCACGTCTAATGTACTTAACGGGATACACTCTTAGGCGGATAATGTTACATTCACACTCTAGCAGTTGACATATTGTTGCCCGACCTTTGGGGACTCACACATTGTATTGCACATAATGGAAATAAAACATCCTTTTTATGAGAGACTTTGGATAGTCGAGTCAGACGCCTCGTATCCAAAGTAACTCCATATGTGCTTAAGGCTCGTGACATATGGTTCGCCTCTTTATTGTTAAGTGTTTTTGAGATTTGATTAAGAAAAAAGAGTTTTAGTCTTAAAGATGCAAAAGGGAAAATAAAAACCTAAGGGATACTTAAAGTCCTAATTTTTTCATGCAATGTGGTCCTAAAATTAGGATAACAAAGGTAAAACTACCCATTGTTATCATGTAAAATGGTCCTGAGGGCAAGAATAAAGGGAACTACCTAATGTTATGATGCTTAGTTTAGAACCTAAGGTCTAATAAGTTCAAACCTTGGAAAATATGGAACCAAAATCCTAAGGTAACATGTGAGCACAAGCAATCAATAACATGGACATCAAGATAAATGGCACAAAAGCCAACCAAACACCTAAGTGTGAAAAGGTTAAACATCAACAATAAGTTACAATAAAATAAAGCCTAAACTCTAAGCATGCTTCATGTCATCATTTAATGAGAAAAGATGTGTCAAAGTAAAGCCTAAAATACAAACTATAATACCTAAGGGTCATGCTTAAAAGATTTCAAGATTAGAGGTTCTAAGACCTAGACAAAAACAAACAAACACTACACAAGTAAGTAAGACTTTAGGCATCAAGCAAACACCAAAACTTTGCACACAAATGCCAAATAAGTCAAGTAAGATAAAGACTCAAACAAGTCATCAAGCACGCCTCAAAGAGTTAAAGTAAACATGTCTAAAAGATAGGAGAGAGATTACACAAGGATCACACAAGAATTAGGTCAAAAGACCAACCAAACAATAAAACTAAGCCCTAAGAACTAAACCACGAATGAATTAGGCATTAAGGTTCAAACATGGCAATAAGATAATTCACAGCTTAGAAAATAAGTTAAATAAAAACATGTCTCATGATTGCAAGAAGCTAATACAAACATCACATTAAAACAATGTTCATGCAATTAGGCATTTCCACAACCAATGTCATCCTTAAGAGGAATTGTAATACAGTGGGATAACTGACTTAGGTATTTTGTGTTTTATCGCAATTGTTTCGGATAGCAAGAGTTGCCACCAACTTTTCTTTTATCTTATAAAGGAAAGGGTGAAAAGAACATGAAAGACCTTTGAGAATTCTCTTGAGTTTGGGGGGTAGGTTAAGAAAAGGGAAGGTGTTAGCACCCTCCTCATCCGTAGTTATCTACGAGATCTTAGTTGCTTGATCACTTTGAAATGTTTTGTTTTAAATATGATTGTGATGGTTTTTGAAAGTATTTTTGAAGTTGTCTTTTTTAGGCGAACTTTTTAATGATTCTCATTTCGAAGATAATGTATACAAAGTGTTGACTTTTTGAAAATATTTCATTTGAAAGTGTTAGTGTGTTTTGAGAGATATTTTGAAAATGGTTGTGAGCAAGAAACATGAACGTTCTACTTACTCAAAAAGTATTTGTTCATTTCCTCCTCTTTTAGATATTGCTATCTTACCATTGATTGATAAGAAGCCCAATCATCGATGTGAAGGGACGGGCGTGGGTCGTCGTACAGTCATAGAAGGAAACATTGTAGGATACTTTAGAAATTTGTCGTAAGGGACTAAGATCGTTTACCGAAGGCAACATGAAAGGGTCATCGAGGGACTACGATCTTGTAATCGAGGGTCTTTTCTAAAGTATCCCACATTCGAGGGACATGACTGTTTTATTCTAAGGCAACAAGTGTGGGTTAACCCTAGAGGTGCAAAGTGTATTGATTTCATGAATTTTTGTCTTGAATTAGGGTTGTCTACTTGTTGATTTTAAGTCTTGCCATACAAATCCTAATTACTAGCAATAATATTAAAAACAATAAATTGCGGAAATTTAAAGTTCTACGCTATTACATCTTTTTGGGGATGGGGGTACAAATCACAAATGTGGAGTTAAAGCAATTAAAACCTAATTAATATTACAAACATATTTAATAATGAATAAAAATATATAAAAATATAAAAATAATGTAAAAACAAAGGAAAACTGTTTTTAAAAAAACTTTATGCATCGACACATGCACTTATGCAGCGATACATATCACTTCTTGTTTTTGGAAATCAAAACCAACTCAGTATGTATTGATACATAATGGTTTGCGTCGAATCATTTCCTATTTGCATCGACATATTCGTGTTTTGCATCGACTCATGCACATTTTGTCTCTCTGTAATATGTCTTGATAACAGTATATATTGATACATAATGCATTGTATCGACTCATACCTTATTTTGTAACTAATATGAGTCGACTCATATGAGATATGTACAGACTCATACTGCAGTTTTACTTCTAACATTTATCTATTTTATATATAAGTTAGTTCTCAACACATGGCTAATGAAAATGAAAAGTAAGCATGTGGTTAGCTTCAGGGTAATGGTATCTACATTTTATCTTCACAAATGAACCACTAATGATGCTTGTATGAAGAGTTCAAAGTCAAGAAAAACTTACCTTGAAGCCGAAGTTCGTGTTTTGATTTAGAGTTGTTATATTATCTTGAATAAGTCAAGTTGCAAGTTGTTGTTTTTGAGTTTGGAAAATGGTGATAGTGTTGTTACAGAAGTTGTTCCTGTGTTTGAACAACTTCTATATGATGTATATGAAGTATTTGGATGGTTTGTCTGGGCAAAAACTTTCTAGGTTTAAGAGGTTAAAATATTAGGACTTCAAAGCTCAAAAATGGAGGTTTTGTGGACAAATCTATTTTTTATAGTATAGGGGTTTTGAGTGCTTGTTTCTCTTATTTTTTTCTGACCTCCATCTCTTGCAATTGGTCTCTCTATTTATAGGAAAAATGTTTGGGATAAAGGTTGATCAAATTTTGCAACATCACATGTTATGGCTAGGTTGCATTGTCAATGAAGCAAGCTTGAAGATCATAGTTCAAATGCTTTGTATTTTGCTGCATAGAATTGTTGGACACTTTAAGCATGCTCATCTAATTTTGTATGTTGAGTGTGTGTAGAAGGAACAAGTTAGATCCTCAAGAAGAGTTGAGTTTGTGATTAAAGCTACTTTGTAAGAATGACAATGTTAACTTTGTTCCAAAAACGGAAAGATCACTTGGACAATGCTTAAATCAAATGGTCCATAGCTCAAACGTTTGTGTAAGCATTAAATTATGGTTAGATTGGCAAGTTAGAAGGCCTGCAACACAATATTATGCAACATAACTTGTAGATTGGATTATGTGTTCTTCACCAAAAATGATTTGTAATTCAAGAATGGATGTCCAACTTCATGCCTTTGAATCTCCCAGCTCAAATACGATAAATTCATGCTCATGGATGTTTTAGAAAGCTTGAAACATTGTCTACAACTTTCATGTTGACCATTTTAGATAAATCAAATTGGAACCTAGTGAAATATGGCCATGAAGTTGAGATAAAAACTGACCAAAACCTATTGAAAATTTCTCTAAGTGTTTTATGAAAAATGCCATGAATTTAGGAATTTATAACTTAAAATCCAAGCAATTCTAGGACTTAATCAGAAAAGTAAAGTTTTAGATCTCATCAAGATCTACAACTTTCATGTTGAAAGTTTTCTTAGAATCATCTTGCATATTGGTGAAAGATTGACATGAAGTAATGAAATTATCATGTACAAAAACACTTAGAAAATATTTCCAAGTCTTGAAAAGTTTGACTTTTCACATTGACTTTTGAATTTATTGATTTCTTGATGATCAAGCTTCATATTTTGAATATCTTGATGAATTGTGATCTTTGAAATTGAATTTTGACCAAAAAGTGAAAGTTTGACTTTTTGTGTATCAGTTGACTTTTCATCAGTTGATCAAATTTCAACTATCAATCCATTGATCTTGAGGAATGTTTTGAACCATAAAATTAGGTCAACATGTTGCACTGGAATCCTTGAGAACATGCTTTAGATAACGTATTAGGTCAAAAGTCACTGATCAGTCAATTACATTCAAAATCCTAATTTTGACCATTTTACCCTTTTAGTAAATTGAGTGCTTTTCTTGGGGGATTGTGATCAATACTTGATCAAATGATGAATAGGACTTTAAAATGTTGATGTTGGCCAAAATTCATTAAGTTTGACTGTATGTTGACCACAATTGACTTTTTATCCAATACAATTGATTTTCAGTTATCTAGTCAACTGACTGAGCAAAATTGCGATTCAAGACTTGAAACTTGGCATGAGTATTCTTGGAGGTCTATAATGGTCAATGAAAGTAATTTGAGGCATTTGAATTCTAATTATTCTTGTAAAAACCAAAACCCTAATTTGAAGCATATTTTAGGAGATGGTTTGACCTAGTCAAGACTTGTGTAATTTTGAGCCATTACAGATCTTGCGAGAAATGTATTGAGAAAAGAGAGGGAAAATGTTGGGGTACAACAACTTCCCTTGTTCAATCTTCTTAAACCTGAAGAGTTATACTGGCGTGTCAGTCATTCGTGACTTATAGGTAGAAGATGATTGAACACTAGAGTGCCCAAAAATTTGCACTCGCTGGTGTACGAAGTAATGCTGTTGGTTGATTGTGTTAGGAATGGGCTTAAAGATGCCATTTGGAGAGGTGATAAAGAGTTATCAGAGATGGTATTATAGATTCCATACAAAGTGACTGCTGGTAAGTATAAAGCTTGATTGTGACTATTATTTTAACGTATAATGAAGGAATCTCTGACGACTACTACTTCAACAGGTAATGAAAGAATCTCCGACAACTACCACTTTAACAGATAATGAAGGAATCTCTGAAGACTACTACGACTACTACTTCAACAAATAATGAAGGAATCTGTGACAACCACTACTTCAAGCAGGTAATGAAGGATTCTTTGACGACTACCACTTCATCAAATAATGAAGGAAGCTCTGAAGACTACTACAACTACTACTTTAACAAATAATGAAGGAATTTATGACGAATACTACTTCAAGCAGGTAATGAAGGATTCTTTGACGACTACCACTTCAATAGATAATGAAGGAAGCTCTAACAACTACTACGACTACTACTTCAACAAATAATGAAGGAATCTGTGACGACTACTACTTCAAGCAGGTAATGAAGGAATCTTTGACGACTATTACTTTAATAAATAATAAAGTAATCTTTGACGACTACTACTTCAACAAAAAATGAAGGAATCTGACGACTACTATTTCAACAGGTAAAGAAGGAATTTATGACGACTACTACTTCAACAGGTAATGAAGGAATATCTGACGACTACTACTTCAACAGTTAGTGAAGGAATATTTGATGACTACTACTCAACAGGTAATGAAGGAATCTTTGATGACTATTACTTCAATAGGTAAAGAAGGAATCTTTAAAGACTACTACTTCAATAGGTAATGAAGGAATCTCTGATGATTACTACTTCAACAAGTAATGAAGGAATCTTGACGATTATACTTCAACAGGTAATGAAGAAATATTTGACGACTACTACTTCAACAGATAATGAGGGAATCTCTGGTGACTACTACTTCAATAAGTAATGAAGGAATCTTGACGACTACTACTTCAACAGGTAGTGAAGGAATATCTGACGACTACTACTTCAACAAGTACCATGAGGAACCCAAGCTTGATTTTGTCTTGGAGAAATATTCTTTAGAATGACTCCATGGGACAAATCTTTGATGGAAATATTTGTCAGATTTTAGCCTTTGGAGAAATTCGTAGATAGTTGATGACATGCGTCTGTTGATTGATTTTTCCCTAAAAAGGTAAAGAGTTAGTTGTATGCAATGTCATGATGTATGAAATGCATTGCGTAATGATATTCTCAAAAATGAGGTTGTGTTATATGCGCTTCGTATGCATATGCTATGATGTATGAATGTTAAATGTTATTGAAGTGTATCTTCGTCTGGGAAAATAAATCCCTGACTATTGTTGTGGATGAAGAGTATGTGTATTTTCAATTTCGTTTTGAATGCTTCCGCTAGGGATTCCTGTTTGTTGTTTAAGTAACCTCTTCAGGGGATGTTGATTTCTGCTTGTGGAGTAGAGTTTAGGAACCTTAGTCGTTTGTTACTTTACTGGGGAATTTAATTCTTATATTCCCTGACTGGGGATAAAAGAGATGATTAAAATTCTGATTTGTCTGGGGAGGGTAAATTTAACTGGTATTCTGATCGGAATCCAGGCTTTGCAGTAACTTTCTGGAGATAGTATCAACTTTACAGGAGAAGAGGAGCTTTGTCTATTGATTTGTAGTAATCTGAGGAGTAAACTCAAGTTGGGGAAATTGTAGTTTGTTATGGAAGAACTTTTGTGAGGTTTCTTTTTTAGTTCTGGAGGACTTGATTGGGGAAGAGATTTTACAAGGTTTCTTTTCCAGTTTTGGAAGACCAAAATTGGTTGGGGAATGTCGGAATAAATCCAAGCCTTGATTGTATTTGAGGATGTATTAAATGAGTATCAGAATGACATCCATATCTGGATCGTATCTGAACTGTATCGGGGAGAGAATAAAAAATGAGTTTCAGGATAAATCTATATTTAGATTTTATCTGAACTGTATCCAAAAGAGGCAATTGTATGAGTATCAGAATGATATCCATGTATGTATCGTATCTAAACTGTAAGAGAATCTAGAATGAGTGTCAAAATGAATCTGTGTTTAGATTGTGTCTGCATCGTATCTAGAAGATGATAAACTGCAGGAAATTTCCAATCTCTTGGGAACTGGCATGATGTGTGTGTTCGTTGGGAGAAGATCAGACTCCTCTATCCACTACTGAGTTTGACTATGTCATCGGCTGGAGGATGCCCCAATTTTGTTTGAAGATGCTTCTGCGCTTGTCGGGGATAGCCTTGTGGGGGATGTATCCTGTGAAGATTACTTTCTAGGGATAATCCATGGAGGTGGTCCTGGAGACTTCACTGGGATCACCTTATGAAAGGGACTCTGTGGGGATTTATAGACAGCTTGAATTTTGTCTTATCTCCTAGAGTCCTTAGTAAATGCTGATCAGAGTGACAAATAACGGAACATAGTCGTACGCTTTAATCCCTAACTTTTGCCTGGACCTTTCTTTCAGATTTTCATACCACCGGGATACCCTTTTTTTCCCAAGCCACCTTTTCAGGTTTTCAACTTTTCAGGTGTACAATATTTTATATGTATATCCATAATTTTGCCCGAACCCTTTTGGTTCACCAGGATTCCCTTAATTTTTCCTAGGCATGTTAACATAGCGGGTTTCTTTTGTGTATAGTATTTTTCGACTATGTCTGCATTCACAGGGTATGGAGAGTTGTCACCATCTATGGTAGCAAGTATTTTAGCACTACTAGAAGATGTTAGCTTGGTCGTACGTGACCCTTTACTGGAATTCATGTTCAATGCCCTAAGTTATTCCAACGGAGACCCGCCCCTGGATATTCAAGACTTTATGAGAGATTTCTTGGAATCTTGACTTGACTGCCACAAATGAGTTGGACAATAACATGTCATGCCCCCTTGATTATGGGAGATTTGTCATTGGAGGTGTATTTGCATTTGAAGTGATTCTGTTTATAGAGAGGATTTTTATTCATTGAACATTCGTCGTGCGAATTTCTCTGCTGTCAAACAATTAGTTATATGCAAACAGTGGCATTCAAACAATGCAAAGCTTATGTCTGTCTTGAAATTTTTTGAAAAATGCATTTTTAACAAGCAGGAAAGTTTTGTAAGAATATAAATTCAACTCAGGATTTACAATAAGCCTTACAGGAGTCAGGATACCTTTTGTAACAATATGCTTTCAAAACTAACATATGCTTCAATTAGGACTTTTTAAAGGGTTGTAACGTGGCCTGGTTCACGGTTTAAGAAACAAAGGATAAGGCTCAAAGTTTATTTGTACCCACCCGTTCTTCATGAAGTTCTTCAACCTTATACTCAGTTAATTGTGCATTTATCTCCCAATAGAATCTGGAATGATATTTTGGTGATGGTTTGGATACTAGAAGTTTATTTGAGAGGGTAGTCAATTTTGCAACATTTTTCTGTTGTTGAGGATTTGCAACGACCTCCTTTTTTGATTTATTGTCCCTAATTTTTTCCTGACTATTTTTGCTTTGAGACTACAGTCAGCGGGATGCCCCAGTTCTTCTTAAGTCTCCTTCCCAGGTTTTTGACTCAGTGGGCTTTCCTTTTGAGAGACAATGACTGCCTATTTTACGGGGAACCATCACCGTCTTTTGATTCAGAAGGATGCTTGTGTATGAAGTGAAAGCTTGCAACCGGATGCGCATTTGAATTAAACTGAGAAACTGCCTTGCCCCAAGTTATGATTAAAGGTTTCAATTTGTGCGAAAAGAAAACTCCTACTTCTTAGGTCCAAAGGGGTTGACTATGGATTATATTCCTTATAAATCCAATGTTTAGGGTTAGAAACAACATCTGTACATCGTTAGCAAGGTCTGTTCAAAAGCATACTGTAGAGATTAGGGTATTATTTTCGTCATCCTCCCTCTAAAGGCTTACAACTTGTAGTCGAGAGTTGAATATCACAAAAGGGAGTAAAAAGAACAGTTTAAATATATTGAAAAATGAATGGATTAATTCAAGACAAACATATGCAATGCATTAATGAAAACAAAGTTTGACATAATAGATAAGTGTTCAAACAAACAAAATAAATTACAACTGAAAATTCAAAATGAATTGGGTGCTCTCAATGATTTTTCATGGGAGTAGTGATCATGTTGGGAGTCTCAGGAGGGCCAAATTCAATCTCCTTGGCGTCAATCATATTCTGAATCTTGTATTTCAATGCCCAACAATCGTTAGTATCATGCCCAGGACTTCCGGGATGATAGGCACATCTTGCATCAGGATTGTAGTTAGGAGAAGAAGTTTTGGGATTTGGATGAGGTCCTATCAACGTGATCAGGTTCATCCTTAACATGTGTTGCAATGCCTGAGACAGTGGTATGTTGATTTTGGTAAACTTTCTCATGGGCTCGTCTTGCCTTTGCCGATTTCCCTATTATTGTTATCGCACTGATGTAGGATTAAAGATCAAGACTGCCCCCACAGATTGGTTGTGGTTACTCTTGTTACAACCCTCCTGGCCATACACAACATTGGACTCTTTCTTCCCATTGTACGGATTCTTCTGAGCATCGGAAAATGCAGCCACTTGGATGTTTCTACTTCTAATTCCATTTTCAACTCATTCCCTAGTTAGAATCAGCTCGGTGAACCCAGCTGAAGAGCTTCCGGTTAGGTGATTGAAGAAAGGTCGTGTCAAAGTTCCCATAAAGATATCAACTAGCTCCCTTTCATACAAAGGGGGTTGAACCCTTCCGGCTAGGTCCCTCCACTTTTGGGCATACTCCTTAAAGCCTTCGTTTGAGCCCATAATCATATTCTGCAACTGCACACGATTTGGTGCAGGATCATCATTGTATTGATACTTCTTGTAGAAATTAGCAGCTAGATCTTCCCAGGTGTAGATATTAGTCCTCTCAAGTTGATAGAACCACTCCAATTGTGTTCTCGATAAGCTTTCTTAGAAAATGTGAACCCACAAATTCTGATCAGTGGTGTGTGGCTGAATCTTGAGGATGTAAGATCTCAGATGCATCTTAGGACAAGAGACCCCGTCATACTTGGCAAAGATAGGGATCTTGAATTTGTGGGGAATGACTACCCCAGGTACCAAACCCAAGTCTCCAAATTTCAAGCCAGGCACAACTTGGATCTCTACAGCCTTTAATCGGTCTTCAAGCTGTTTGTATTTTTCTTCTGTCGGTGGATACTACTCTTCAGAATAGTCTTCATCCTAAGTAGCTTGGTTATTGCCACCCCTAGATCTAGTGCTTCTAGCTTCCTCTTCTTGATTGTATTCTTTCTCAGAAGAAGCATCTTCTATTTGAGCTAGTCGGGCATCCCCCTTGGACCTTCTTCCCATGTTGAGGATGACAACTCTCTTCTTAGTCTTCTTCTTGGTGGCAAGGAGTTCCATCATTTCTTGTCGTCCCTTAGCTAATTTGAGGAGAGTCTCTTGGAACTGAGCATGTTGATCCTGCAGGTCCTTGACGGTTTGTTCTAGAGCCATCTTATACTGAAATAAACAGTAAAAAGATGAGGAAACCTGTGTCGGGAAACCTGCTTATAGTATGATGCATGCTATGCGGATGTAATGTTTTCTAGCATCTCGTGGGGTAAACATATGAAAATGTCATAAGTTGAACTTTGATTACATATTTGATTGAAGAACTTCGTATCGGTGAATATCCTTCGACGAGAATCAACCTCACCATGTCAAGTGGGTCATATCCTTTGACTCTTTAGCTTTTTGACAACATTTGGCTAGAGGAAAATAAATCCTCTTGCCCCTTGATAGGCGCTTGATTCAATATAAACCTGCAACACAAACCCTTGAGATCCTTGAAATGGTTATTGAAAATGCTATGGAAAGATGTCATGATGTTATCTGAAAATAAAGGTATACAAGCAAAGCAAACAAGTCCTTAGGTTTAGGCTTGCATGGAGTTCATAGGTAAGTACCACCTTGAAGTTTAGTTGGTTCAACCTGTCCTAGAAAGGAAACGGGTTCTAGGGAATATCAATATCATTTATCTTTCTTTATTGGGCATTGTTTTAGCACAATCAATCATTTCTTGCAGCCAAAATATCCCAAAAGTCCGATCTCAATGAGTGTAGTAACGAGTATCAACCAATCTTCACCTTTTCACCAAAGTCGGATATCTCACTACTTACTAATGGTTAAGTTGTTCAACTAAAGGTTCTATGGTTAGTTAGTGCTTCATGACACCACACAGCGACCCCGTATTCTCCTTGATTCGCCACAAGGGATCCCGGTACCCATAAATGTGTCACACTAACATAGTTATTGCTTTAACCGTATCGGTCTATACCGTACATTCTCCACAATCTATTGCTACTTACCTAATGATGTTCCCAGATCCGGGTAGAGGATCTACAAAAAAATCCAAACACCCTTTTAAGAGTAAAGCAAGAAAGTCAAACAATGAAAGCTGTTGTACCCCAAAATTTGCCCTCCCATATTCTTCATAGTTTTGACAAGCATCATCTCAATTGGCTCAAGTCTACTCAAGGGTTGCACAGTCCTAACATCTCCTAAGCCAGTCAAAATTAGGGTTTTGGTTCTTGCAAGGAAGTTGAGGTTTTCAAGGGCCCAATCAAGTCCCATATGCCTATATACATTGTCAAGCATCTACATGCCAAGTTTCAAGGCTCACAGCATCAAGTTGCACAATCAAAAACCCTAATTGCTTCACAATCAACTGTAGGGGTAAAATGGTCATTTTACAGTCAAAAGTCAAAATTTTTGGTCAACATATTATTTTGAAGCCACAATCATCATTTTATCAAGTCTTGATCATGATTCCACAAGCATGGCTCAAAAATCATCAAGATGCAAAAGTTTCCATTTTTGGAAAGCTGAAAAGTCAACTGTAACTTGACCAAGGCATAACTTTTTCATGGTTCATCAGAAAAATCCCATCCAATGCTCATTTTGAAGGGGATGACATTTCCTACAACTCATCTTCACATTCCAAGTCCAAGAAATGCTCTCCCAAAAGTTATCAATTTCAACATTATAGGTCATTTTCAAAAGTCAACAAAATTGCACTTTAAGTCAAAGACCATAACTTGAGATTGGTAAATCCAAATGACATGGTACCAAAGGAATTGGTTAGAGGACTTCAAAAGCTTTCCAAAATGTCCAAGAACATGTTCATATGATCAAAATTGAGCAAGATATGCATTGGAGAAGTTGGGAAATTTTTGTGAAATGGCAAAAGTCAACTATCCTTAAAACTTCAATTTTGACAAAAGGGCCCACTTTCTTCCACTTGATTCAGCCTTGTCATGACACCCACGTGTCCCATGATTAATTTCAAGACCAAACATTTATTTTTTCATTTTTATTTAATTTTTATGGATTTAATTCATTTTAAATCCATAATAATTCAAATAAATCTAAAAAATTAATTGAATGGCATATTTTTGGTTTGAATAGCTTTTATGTATGATATGCCAGCTCACAATTTCGTGCTAAGGCTTTTTGTGCACAAAATCTTGATTTTGAACCAAATATGGAAGGTCTTTAATGGTGGTTAAGAAGAATCTCAAGACATCAATGCAATGGATCCCAAGCCTAGCTGCTGACCTAAATTCATTCACATATACATATGCAAGGAGGCCAGACCTCATTCACGATCCAAGCATCTCTGAAACGGCCAAACCATATTCAAAAAAATCAAGCAAAAGGTCAAATCTGATTTCTCACTTCAAGGCCCTTTCAAGCCAATTTGAGGATTCAAACATATTGCCAGCATTCCCAGGAACGTGCAGAGATCAAAACCAAGCGCTCAGGCCTAAGGAATCGCCCCACACGAACTCACGGTTTGCATAATTTTCTTGGAATCGAAATCCATTGTTCATGCATTATTAACATAATTTGTTGCTTGTTTTGTGATGTATGAGTCCACAGGAAACTAATAGTATGGTTCAATTGCCTTGAAACACCCTGGAACCCAAACCACCATGGATGAATGTTAGGGTTTTCAAGCTTTAGAATTGGGGGTTTATCATATAGGAAAAATTAGAGACTCTAAAGCCCATGGTTGAATTCGTCAAGGCCAGACGAATCCAACGCGATGCTCACGAAATATTTATGAGCAGCAAGGAGCTATTCGCTATTTTCCCTTGTCCTATTTTGTGGGGGTTAAAAACCCCCGCTAATTGTTTTGTTTTTCAAGCATTTCAGTGAAGACGATGATGAGGTGTCAGCGCAGGGGTGGCCAATTCAAAGAAACGCGCGCATTTTTATTTTATTTCCAGAATATCGTTTTTATTACATATAATATTGACTGACCATTATTATTACAATTGAGTCAATTGGCATAGTGGCAGGGCAAATGAGCATTGAGCGCTGGGACCTGGGTTCGAATCCCAGGTCCCCCAAACATTTGTTTCATATTTTTTCCAAAGTGATCATATGTAGGTTATTGGGCGTGGTTCAACATACACCCCATCCATCCAAACGCCAGGTGGCTGGCAAGGCAAATCCAATGGCCAGAAGGTGATGACTACCCAATTCCTGGTCAACCAGCGCCCCAGACAACTCCAAAAGTCAAACAAGGCTGGCTGGTTAATGGGCTTCACAATTCCAAATTCACCCTCAAATCTGGCCCAAACCCCCTTGGGTTTGCATTCTTATTTTGTCATTTTATTTTTCATTTGCCTTATTTTATTTTTTATTCTTTTTTATTTACTATTAACCAAATAATTATTTTTCCATAAAAATTCAGAAAAACCTAAAAAAACATTTTTATTAATTTCAATTACCTTTTTTGTAAATAAATATGATTAATTAATTTAGTCTTTTAAAATTAGAGCAACTTTAATTTTTTTCATAATAAATAAAAACAATTTAGAATTAGGTTTTTGCTAACTTTTAATTTCTTTTTATTTTCTCTTTATTTCCATTAAAAACATAAAAATACAAAAAAAGCATTTTTTTAATAAATTAATTAATTAGTACTAGGTTTAATATTTTAATTAAATTGCAAAAAAGGACAAAGCTTAAATTCTTTTCTCAAAAAGGGTCAAAACCCTAAGGACGTCCCGATTTAATTTCTTTCGCGCATTATTCTTATTTTGATTAAATATGTAACTGTTTCCGGATATGTAATAGTTAATTAGGTTTTATCATTTTATTTACTTTTCCGCACTTATTTTCCAAAACGGGTTTTTGTTTTTGGCGATGTATAGACCCGCACATTGTAATAGCGTAGATTTACCTTTCCGCAATTTATTTTCCGCACTCTTAACTGTTAAAAATGCATGAAAGACTTGTATGATAAATAAAACCAATCCGTAGCTCACAAATGACATGTTCAAAGATAAACATAAATTGAAAACAACACACAAGCACATGCCACTCCTAGGGTACGCCTCACTGGTTGCCTCGAACGTGGTCGTCAAGTATAGGGTGTCTTAGAGGTCGCCCTTCTGTCTAAGATCCAGTTGCCTCGAAACGGTTGCCTCGGATAAAAGGATCTAGGACATTAGGGTTACCGCTAAGGCGTCCTACTATTGCTTTGGTGACCACACTGTCCCTAAAATCGAATTGACCCGAATACTTCCAACGACGGTGCTACCTATCTCTCAATGGTGGGATGGCACTATCTAAAGGACTCTTACACAGCCTAATTCCTTAGAGTAGGTAGATCTCATGGGTACTTGCTCTTTTCAAACAAACAAAACAACTTTTCGCACTCACATTTTCTAAAAGTTTTCAAACAAATTTTTCATACACTCTTGAGGACAGATACAAGAGTTACTTAGAAATTTTTCAAACGAAACTTTTTCAAAACCCACACACACTTGAAAAGCAAACAAATCTTTTGAAAACATAAGAGCAAGTACCTAAGAGCCCGTGGATAACCACGGATAGAAAGGGTGCTAACACCTTCCCTTTCTATAAATCTACCTCACGAACCGAGAAACATTCTCAAAGAAGGAATTTTGCTATGCTTTTGTCCTTTCCATGTTGGAGAACATAAAATACGGTGGCGACTCTTGCTTACCGCGACATTTCGCGAAACCAGCTTAAAAAACAGTCAGTTCTATTTCCACCGATCACAGAACTGGCGACTCTGCTGGGGACACTTTATAAGTGAGGTGTACCTTAGGATTAGACCACTCTTGTTTTCAATTGCTTGATTTGTTTGCTTTAAAATTGTAGGCCTGTTTTGGGAGTTTCATAGATCCTAACCCGGATCTGGGGGATACCTTTTAGAAGTAGCAACAAACTGTGAGGGAACTGTGCGGGGTATACCGACATGGTTGAAGCAGTTTGCTACATTGATGTGGCACTTTGGTGAGTACCGGTAACCCTTGAGTCAAGTCAAGGAGAGTACGGGGCCGCCGCGTGGTGTCGTGAAGCATCAAATGACCTTAGGAACCTTACTTGACCATCCTGGCCTCTTTAGGGGTAGTGAGATGACTGACTTTGGTGCAGTCCGAAGTTGGTAGATACTCGATACTACACTCATTGAGGGTTGTTTTCTTGGAATATTTTGATCGTCAGTTCAGTGGCTAAATCAAAACAATGAACACAAAAAATAACCCTATGATATTGAGCTCCTTAGAACCCGGTTACTTTTGATAGGACAGGTTTTGAGCCCACCAACTTCAAGAGGGTAGTACCCCAAACTTCATGCTGGCTTAAACTCTAAGGGCTGTCTGGTGTGACTTGTGTGCCTTATCATGTTTGCTGTTTGTGAATACTTGTGGTGTGTCCTTATCATAACATCATAACATCATACATCATCATATGCATTTACTAACCACTTCAAGGGTTCGAGTCTTCATCTTTGTTCTTGTTTTATAGGACATGGAAACTATCCGCAGAAAGACAATTCAGATCAACCTTGTAAGGGTCCCTCCTCAGCTTAAGGAGCTTACATCCAGGATTCTCGAGAACTCTTCCTTCAGTGAAAGGCATGGTAGACTCATCAGCTTGGTCAATACCAACATTGAAGAGGATATGGTGAAAGTGTTGTTCTAGTTCTTTGACCCTTTGCACCACTATTTTACTTTCCCGGATTATCAATTGGTGCCTACTTTGGAAGAGTTTTCTCAGCTTCTGAAGATTCCTATCCTCAGTCAACTACCCTACAACGGTACGGAAAGGGAACCAAAACTTGAAGAGGTTTCTAAAGCATTATGCCTACAACCATCTGACATCAAGGGACACTGGGAAATCAGAAGTTGTATCAAAGGATTCTTGGCCAAGTTCCTATTTGAGAAGGCCCAAGAATGTTGGAATTCCCTTGACCTACAAGCCTTTGAAGAAGTTGTGGCACTCCTTGTCTATGGGTTGGTGTTGTTCCCGAATCCGGATCAGCTTATAGATATCAATGCGGTCAAGATCTTCATGTCCAGGAATCCCATACCTACGTTGCTTGGGGACATTCTTCACTCATGTTACACTCGAACCATGAGAAAAAGGGGTGTTCTCATGTGCTGCACTCCTCTTCTGGCAAGGTGGTTTATTTCGCACCTTCCACAATCAGTTTTAAAGAACGAGCGGGGTTTGAGATGGTCACAACGATTGATGACTCTTACACATGCTGATATACATTGGTGTTCTCGGTCCAGAGAAAATGTCACTATCATTGATCGTTGCGGAGAGTTTCCTAATGTTCCTCTACTTGGAATTAGAGGGGGCATTACTTACAACCCATGCCTGGCTTTGAGACAGTTTGGATATGCTCGGAGGGATGGCCCTCATGACATGTTGATTCCTGACATAGTTTTTGACTTCGACAATGATGCACAAGGACTTCGCCAGAGATTTATCAGAGCTTGGAGGATGCCCAACAGGGTAGATAGCAAGACACTGGGGCACAAGAACTCCATCCCCCTGGAGCCTTATCTCAAGTGGGTACGAGCCCGCTCCCAGAAGCTGGTGATGCGATATCCTCATGTTCTCCCTGTAATCAAAGAGCCAGTTATGGAAGGAGAGGTTCCCTACACCATTCTACACCCAGACATGCCAACATCTTGGGAAGAAATGCAGAAGAGCTGGATCCAACTCAAGGAAGAACGGAATTCTCTTGAAACCAGTCTACATGCCAGTGAGAAGTAGGTCTTGGAGCTCACCCGTCTACTTCACGAGGAAAAGACTCTCAACACCTACATCGCTCCAAAGAGGATGCGCAGTGTCTTTTGGGATTAATTATTCTGTGATGTTTTGCCCATGAGGCCCTGATGTACTGAACAAATTATTTCTTAATACAATGTGTGTTCCTTTTTGTCTATAACGAATTTGAACTTTTGAACCCTTGAATGCATTGCATAAATAGCATATCATGCATCATGTGCATAACAGGTACTCTTTTTCTACAGGTTGCTTAATCTTCTTTGCTGTTTATTTCAGCACTCATTCAATAATCATGAATCCTGAACCTACTACTGAACAAGCTATCAAGGCCCTCCAGGCCCAGAACGCCCAGTTTTAAGAGCTGGTCATGAGCTTAGCCCAAGGACAATAGGAGTTTAAGGCTTTGCTCCTGAAGAAGAAGAAGAAGAGGATTGTAGTGTTCAACACTGGACGCAGACTCGGTAATACACTGCAGAATGAAGCAGAGCTGACTACTCCATCTGTTGGGGAAGGCAGTCACCAGGAGGGAGGGGTCCCTAGTCCCGTGGTCTCTGACACCGAGACAGATTTCAATGATGAACAGTACCCTCCTGCCGAGGACCGGTACAAGCAGCTGGAGGACCGGTTAAATGCTATGGAGATCCAACGCGTGTCTGGGTTGGATTTTGGAGATCTAGGTTTATCTTCTGGGGTGGTGATCCCACACAAGTTCAAGGCACCTGCCTTTGTGAAGTATGACGGGGCTTCCTGCCCTAAGCTGCATCTCAGATCTTATGTAAGGAAGATCCAACCTTACACTGCAGACAAGAACTTATGGATCCATTTCTTCCAGGAGAGTCTTTCAGGGACTCAACTCGAATGGTTCTATCAGCTGGATGGAACCAATATTCGTAACTGGGAGGACTTGGCTACTGCTTTTTATAGGCAGTATCAATACAATTCCGACCTCGCTCCTACACATACCCAACTCCAGGGTATGTCACTAGGAACGGGTGAAGGTTTTAAGGAGTACGCGCAGAAGTGGAGAGACCTGGATGGCAGGGTGCAGCCACCGTTGACTGATCGTGAACTCGTGGACATGTTCTTGGGGACCCTGTCTGGTCCGTTCTTTAATCACCTGATTGGTAATTCCTCTGCTGGGTTTACAGAGCTGATCCTGACTGGTGAGAGGATCGAAGCTGGTATCAAATCGGGGAAGATACAGAAAGGTGCCTTCTCGAGTACTGAAAAGAAGCCCTTCAAGAAGGAAGCTAGTGTTGTGTATGGCCCAAGGAGACAAAACAAATCGGAGCGCCTCCAAGCTGTCAACGCGGTGGTAATTTCAAAGCCTACTGCTGCTCCTCGGCAGTATAACCAACCAAGGGGTGAGAGACCCAAAAGGAAGTACACTCGGCTCAGCATGACCCTCTCTCAGATATTGCCGCAACTTCTGTCAACCAATCTGGTAACTGTCAAGGAAGCTCCGAAGGTTGTAAACACAACCTCTCCAAAGTACAACCCCAACGCCAGTTGCGCTTATCACTCTGATAGCCCAGGGCATAACACAGATGATTGTTGGGCTCTAAGGAATAAGGTTCAAGACCTTATTGATACTAAAGAGGTACAGTTCGAGGCGCCCGAGAGGCCTAATGTGGTGACAGATCCCATGCCCAACCATGGAGTAAATGCTATTAGGGAGGATGACGAAGTGGAGGAATCCGAATTTGACAGCTGGATCTACCCAACGACCAACGGTGGACCAAGCAACTGGACGGCGAAAGATTTCATACCTATTACTTTTGTCACTCAGTTCCAATCCACTCTAGATCTCACTGGTAACGACTCTGCTACTGCCAGTTATGACTTCGAAAATCCGATCAACTTAGCCGAAGACGAAGGTGAAGATGATTGTGAAGTGCCTGGTGAACTTGCAAGACTGCTGCTCCAGGAAGAGAGGGCCATTCAACCACATGAAGAGCCAGTGGAAACGGTAAATCTGGGTACTAAGACAGACAGAAAGGAAGTCAAGATTGGTGCCAATCTTGAGGCTAGTATGAAACAACGGTTGATTCAGATGTTGCATGATTACGTGGAAATCTTTGCCTGGTCTTACGAAGACATGCCTGGGTTGGATACCGACATTGTGGTTCATCATCTACCTACCAAGGAAGACTGCCCTCCGGTTAAACAGAAGGTCCTTCATATGCGTCCAGAGATGTCAGAGAAAATCAAAGCTGAGGTTATGAAACAATTCGATGCCGGATTTCTAGCAGTAACTTCTTACCCTCAGTGGGTTACCAACGTAGTTCCAGTGCCGAAGAAAGAAGGTAAGGTCCGAATGTGTGTTGACTATAGGGATTTGAACAGGGCGAGCCCCAAGGATGACTTCCCTCTGCCTCATATCGACGTTCTGGTTGACAACACTGCTCAGCATAAGGTATTCTCCTTCATGGACGGGTTCTCCGGTTATAATCAGATCAAGATGGCTCCTGAAGACATGGAGAAGACCACTTTTGTTACTCAGTGGGGCACCTTTTGCTACAAAGCCATGCCTTTTGGGTTGAAAAATGCTGGGGCAACCTACCAACGTGCCATGGTTGCTTTGTTTCATGACATGATCCATCACAAAATAGAAGTATACGTCGACGATATGATTGCAAGGTCCCAGACTAAGGAGGAACACCTTGACCATCTACAGAAGCTGTTTGACCGTCTGAAGTTGTACAAGCTGAGGTTGAACCCAAACAAGTGCACCTTTGGGGTGAGATCTGGAAAATTGCTAGGCTTCATCGTAAGTGACAAAGGTATTCAAGTGGACCCTGCCAAAGTGAAGGCCATACAAGAGATGCCAACTCCCAAGACAGAGAAAGAAGTCAGAGGCTTTCTAGGACGGCTGAACTACATTGCCCGATTCATCTCACATCTAACTGCTACCTGTGAACCAATCTTCAAGCTACTGAAGAAAGATCAAGTAGTACGTTGGAACGATGAATGTCATGCCGCTTTCGACAGAATCAAAGAGTATCTCCAAGAACCACCCATTCTTATGCCACCGGTTGAAGGGAGACCTCTAATACTATACTTGACAGTACTTGACAACTCAATGGGGTGTGTGCTGGGGCAGCATGACGAGTCTGGCCGAAAAGAGCATGCTATTTATTAACTTAGCAAAAAGTTTACCGACTGTGAGACCCGATACTCACTGCTCGAGAAAACTTGCTGCGCTTTGGTATGGGCTGCTCGCCGGCTGAGACAGTATATGTTGACTCACACTACTTTGTTGATTTCAAAAATGGATCCAATCAAGTACATATTTGGAAAGCCTGCTCTGTCCGGAAGAATAGCAAGATGGCAGATGATCTTGACAGAATATGACATCCAGTACACGACTCAGAAAGCAATCAAGGGAAGTGTATTGGCAGACCATTTGGCACACTAGGCAGTGGATGACTACCAGTCCATGAATTTTGAATTTCCAGACGAGAATATCATGGTAGTGACTGATTGTGAAGTACCTGGATCGGATGAAGGACCTGAGGAAGGATCCCTATGGTCTATGCACTTTGACGGAGCCTCAAACGCTTTGGGTAATGGTATTGGCGCCGTGATCATATCCCCTAAAGGCACACATACTCCACTCACTGCCCGACTATGTTTCAACTGCACCAACAACATGGTAGAGTATGAAGCATGTATCATGGGTCTTCAAGCTGCAATTGACTTAAGGATCAAGTTTCTGAGTGTCTTCGGAGATTCCGCTCTCGTGATCAATCAGATCAAAGGCGAGTGGGATAAGAAACACCCAAATCTTATTCCTTACAAAGAGTATGTGTTGACGTTGATTCCCCACTTCGAGGAGATAACTTTTGAACATTTCCCAAGATAGGAGAATCAGTTGGCCGACGCGTTGGCTACGATGTCTTCTATGTTCAAAGTCAAATGGGACAACGAGGCTCCCCGGATCATTATCTGGAAATTGGACGAACCTGCATATTGTTGTGACCTTGAGGCTGAAGAGGTAACTGAGAAACCTTGGTATCATGAAGTGAAGAGGTACTTGGAAGCTCAAGAATATCCCGAGGGTGCATCTGTTAATGACAAGAAGTTTCTGAGAAGGTTCGCGGCAAAGTTCTTCCTCAACAACGACATTCTCTACAAACGAAACCATGATTCAACTTTACTGCGTTGTGTGGATAAGACTGAAGCAGAAAAGATCATGGCAGAGCTACATGAAGGTACCTTCGGAACACATTCCAGTGGACATACCATGGAAAAGAAAATCCTTCGGGCAAGATATTTCTGGTCCACAATGGAAGCCGACTGTTACCAACATTCTCGGACGTGTCACAAGTGCCAAATCTATGCTGATAAGGTGCATGTTCCTCCAGTTCCTCTGAACGTCTTGACAACACCTTGGCCTTTTACAATGTGGGGCATTGATATGATCGGCGAGATCTGACCTACGACATCCAACGGGCATCGCTTCATCCTGGTAGCGATTGATTACTTCACAAAGTGGGTTGAAGCAGCTTCCTACGCTACGGTAACCAAGAACGTCGTGGCACGGTTCATTCGGCATAACCTGATCTGTCGATACGGCATACCTGAGAGGATCATTACGGATAATGGTACCAATCTTAACAATAAGATGATCACTGAGCTCTGCGAGCAATTCAAGATACAGCACCACAACTCTTATCCTTACCGACCGAAGATGAATGGGGCTGTCGAAGCAGCTAATAAGAATATCAAGAAGATTGTGCAAAAGATGACAGTGACCTATAAAGATTGGCACGAGATGTTACCGTTTGCTCTTCATGGGTACCGTACCTCAGCAAGGACGTCAACAGGGGCAACTCCCTTTTCCTTGGTCTATGGCATGGAGGCAGTCTTGCCTATTGAAGTCCAGATACCCTCTCTCCGGATAATGAAGGATGCAGGTTTGAGCGAAGATGACTGGATCCAGACTCGGCTTGATCAGTTAAACCTAATAGACGAAAAGAGACTCACTGCTATTTGTCATGGTCAAACATACCAAAAACGGATGATCAGGGCGTTTAACAAGAAAGTCAGACGACAAGAGTATCAAGTCGGAGACCTGGTAATCAAGCGCATAATTCTTCCTCAAAGTGATCCCAGGGGCAAATGGACTCCTATGTACGAAGGGCCATTTATGGTTAAACATATCTTCTCAGGAGGAGCCATGATTCTAACCACCATGGACGGTGACGACCTTCCTCACCCTTCCAATGCAGACATAGTAAAAAGATACTACGCATGATCAAAGACCCGCTAGGTTGACACACCTAGGAAAAAAATAAGGGCTTCCCGGCGAACCAAAAGGGTTCGGGCAAAAATAAGGGATGAAATGAAAAAAATATGTACACCCAGCAAGTCGAAAACCTGAAAAGGCGGCTTGGGCAAAAATGGGTATCCTGATGGACTGAAAACCCGAAAGGGCGGTCCAGGCAAAAGTTAGGGATAAAGCGTAATACTATGTCTCATTGGGTCACCTTGCATCCAGAATTCGGCATCAATTATCAGGTTCAAACGGCATCAATCAATCAGCTTCATCTTCAACTGAGCAGCAAAGTGATGAGACGCTTGAAGACATAAAGGTGATAACAGAGTTGGAACCCAGTGGGATTTTTCACATAGCTGTTTTGTTTTCCTTTTCACAAATTGTATAAACTCTATGTTGTTCGGCGGCGTTCTCTTACTAGGACGTCAACCTCTTGTACATAAACGCCTATTTACAGGCAAATTCAAAAATCAATACAAATCCACTTTTCCAGACAAATCTCCAATTGTTTTTCTGTTTTGTTTTGCAAAGAACGTCCAATGTTCATTTTTGATATATGCATTTGACACTAATTGCTAATTCATAAATATTTGCATGCGAAACAAAGGACTAATTACAGGTGACATCAGAAATAGGGGCAATAATGAGTTGTCTAAGCGATCTAGTTGCTCTGTCCACCAAAGTACCAAGGTAAGTTTAGCTGAAGAACATGACCAAGTTACCTCCACTCCCCGCAGAGTAAGGACAGGTTTCACCAATACTCTCCCCCGAGCAGAGTTGGTCTCTCCTCAGCCCCGAAGAGGCACAGTATATCCAGCAAGTCAGCGATACTCTCCCCAAACAGAGTTAGTCTACTGTCAGCCTTAAGGAAATTGGGTATCCCCAGAAAATCTCAATATTCCCCAGCGGAGTATACAGATGTTCCTAAGCAAGCATCCCCGACAGTCTTAATCTAAGATTGTTCCCCGGCGGAATACCAGACACCCCAGTGGAGCCACTTCCCCAATGCAGTTCAAAGTCTCCCTAGGAGAGTTGAATCAATCTCCCTAGTAGATTCTGGAAGCTTATCCCCAGTAGATTCTGGAAGCTTATCCCCTGCAGAGTACGAAGGCCTCTCCCCGACTTTATTCAAAGGTTATTCCCCGCCAGAGCTTATAACTGGGTTATCCTCAGCTAATTACCACAGAAAGATCGTCCTCGACGAAGTTTTTCCTATCCCCCAGCGGAGTTCATCAAATCTTCCAACAAAGCTTATCAACAGGAATCCCCAACGGAGTTATCATCAAAACCTCAGCGAAGTATCTCTTTCCCACAGAGTATTCCCCGCAGAGTAATCTTTCATCAAGTTTATTCCCCAACGGAGTCATCCTCTCCTACCGGTTTATTCTTGCAACCATCATCCCCAGCGGAAATGAAGAACTCTACTTTTCAACATCAGCCCAGGATTCAACTTCCCGGCATTCGTCAAGGATTTATTTTCCTAGACGAAAATACATTCATAAACATTACATTATCATACACCATGACACATGCATATACGCATCATAACACATTATCTCATTCATTTTTGAACATCACGACATCATGCATCATGACATTGCATACAACTGATGTTTTGCCTTTTCAGGAAAAGGTCAATCCAAAGATGATCACTATCAACTGTCGCTAATTCCATATTCGATTCTTGTATCCAGCCAGGGCATATATGTGAGTATTTGATTGTAGATTCGATACTTGTATCCAGCTAGGGCATGTCTGTTGTACCCCAAAATTTGCCCTCCCATATTCTTCAAAGTTTTGGCAAGCATCATCTCAAGTCTACTCAAGGGCTGCACAGTCAAACCATCCTCCTAGGCCAGTCAAAATTAGGGTTTTGGTTCTTGCAAGGAAGTTGAGGTTTTCAAGAGCTTAATCAAGTCACACATGCCTATACACATTGTCAAGCATCTACATGTCAAGTTTCAAGGCTCACAAGGTCAAGATGCACAGTCAAAAACCCTAATTGCTTCACAGTCAACTGTAGGGGCAAAATGGTTATTTGGTAGTCAAAAGTCAAAATTTTTGGTCAACATCTTATTTTGAAGCCACAATCATCATTTGGTCAAATCTTGACCATGATTTCACAAGAATGGCTCAAAAATCATCAAGGTGTCAAAAGTTTCTATTTTTGGACAGCTGAAAAGTCAACTGTAACTTGACCAAGGCATAACTTTTTCATGGTTCATCATAAAAATCCCATCCAATGCTCATTTTGAAGGGGATGACATTTCCTACAACTCATCATCACATTCCAAGTCCAAGAAATGCTCTCACAAAAAGTTATCAATTTCAACATTATAGGTCATTTTCAAAAGTCAACAAAAAGGCACTTTAAGTCAAAGACCATAACTTGAGATTGGTAAATCAAAATGACATGGGACCAAAGGCATTGGTTAGAGGACTTCAAGAACTTTCCAAAATGTCCAAGAACATGTTCATATGATCAAAATTGAGCAAGATATGCATTGGAGAAGTTGGGAAATTTTTGTGAAATGGCCAAAGTCAACTATCCTTGAAACTTCAATTTTTGACAAAAGGGCCCACTTTTTTCCACTTGGTTCAGCCTTGTCATGCCACCCACGTGTCCCATGACCCATTACAAGACCAAACATTTATTTTTTTCATTTTTTATTTAATTTTTATGGATTTAATTCACTTTAATCCATAATAATTCAAATAAAAATCAAAAAATGAGTTAAATGGTATCTTTGAGTTTTGAATGACTTTTATATGTCATGAATCACATACCAAATTCGTGCCAAGCCTATTATGAGCATGAAATTCAAATTTTGAACAAAAATGGCAAGTTTCTTTAATGGTGGTTATGGAAATCTCAAAACTTCATGGCAAGGGTTAAAGGCTCATAATATTGCTTGATTCTCATTCAGAGACATATATGCAAGCTTCTCATACCTAAGGCATGACCTAGAAACCTGAAAAACGAAAGAACCAAATTCAGAAAACTTAAAGAAAAGTCACAAACTGAAATCAATCTTCCAGTGCAATTCAAGCATTTCTTTTGATCCAAACACGTTCCCAGCATTGCCAGGAACCTATTGCAAGCATAAACAAGTCCTAACACTCAAGAACTCGTGCTACACAGTCATACGATTCACCTTCTTTTTTCAAAATCACAATCATCAATTCATGCGTTTTAACATTTTTCATTGATTGTATTATGTTCACAGGACCCATACGAAGCTTTCTATATAATTTAATTTGATTATTATTCCCTGGAATCGAAACTACCATTAACAAGTTCTAGGGTTTCAAAGCCTTTGAATTGGGGTTTTTCACATAGGGTAAAATTAGACCTCAAGACATATATGGTCAAACTCGTCAGGACAAGACGAATCCATTGATACCATCGCGCCTTTTTTATATTATCCCTAACTCTATTCGCTATTTTCTGTCGTTGTAGTTAGTGGGGGTTAAAAACCCCCGCTATCTTGTTTCTATTTTGCAGATATAATGAAGACGATGATGAGGTGTCCATGCGTGGGTGGCTGATTCAAATGGGCGCGCGCTTTTTCTTTTTGTTCAGCATATAGTGTGTTTATTTGATATTATGTTTTTTTCTTATTATTCTAACAAACGCGCACACTTGGTTCAGTGGCTAGAGACGTGGCTAGGCATCACTAGGACCTGGGTTCGAATCCCAGGTCCCCCATAATTTCCATAATATTTTGCTTCATGTAATTGTATGCAGCATTCCAGCATAATTCCACCATACATCTCCACTATCCAGGCGCCAAGTGTTCATTAACCCAGATCCAAAGGCCATGAGGCGTTGTCCACTCTACCCCAGGTCAAAGCATGCTGTAGGAAATGGCAAAAGGGTCAACGTGGCTGAAGGTTCATGGGCTACAAATTCCAATCAAACACCCCATTCTGGCCCATACCCCCCTCCCTTGGTTTATTCTTTTCTTTTCCTTTTTTATATTTTCTAATTTAATTATTAACCTTTTTAATTATTGTTATTATCACCAAAATTAACCAATTAATATTTTTCACAACAAAACCAAAAAACCAAAAAAATACTTTATTAATTTCATTTAAGTAATTATTTTGTAAATAAATACTAATAAATTGAATTAGTTTTAATTAGGCAATTTTAACCTTTTTTAAATAACTAAAATAAATTTAGAGTTAGGTTTTTATTAACTTTTAATTTTATTTCTTTTATTTTATTTCATTAAAAACATAAAAACAAAAAAAAAATTCTTTTAATTAGTTTAATTATTAGTTTTAATTTCATTTAATCACAAAAAAGGACAAAAACTCATAATTTTCTCAAAAGGGTCAAAAACCCTAGGACGTTCCAATTTAAATTCTATTCGCGCGTTATTCTTATATTTTGATTATTATGTAACTGCTTCCAAGAATGTAATAGTAATTAGGTTTATTGCTTTCTTTACTTTCCGCACTTTATCAAAACGGGTCTTTGTTTTTTTTGGCGATGTATAGACCCGCGCCTTGTAATAGCATAGCTTTACATTCCCGCACTTTAATTTTCCGCACCCCTAACTGTTAACAATGCATGAAAGAATGTATGCAAATAAAATTAATCTGTAGCTCACAAATAACATGTACAAGACAAACATAAACTGAAATTGAACACACAAGCACATGCCACTCCTAGGGTACGCCTCACTGGTTGCCTTGAACGTGGTCATCAAGTATAGGGTGTCTTAGAGGTCACCCTCCTGTCTAAAGATCCAGTTGCCTCGAAACGGTTGCCTCGGATACAAAGGATCTAGGACATTAGGGTTACTTCTAAGGTGTCCTACCATTGCTTTGGTGACCACATTGTCCCTTATAATCGAATTGACCCGAATACCTCCAACGACGGTGCTACCTACCTCTCAATGGTGGGATAGCACTATCTAAAGGACTCTTACACAGCTTAATTCCTTAGAGTAGGTAGATTTCTCTTAAGTGCTTGCTCTTTTCAAAAACAAACAAAATACTTTTCACACCTACACTTTCTAAAAGTTTTCATACAAATTTTTCATACACTCTTGAGGACAGATACAAGAGTTACTTAGAAATTTTTCAAACGAAAATTTTTCAAAACCCACACACACTTGAAAAGCAAACAAATTTTGAAAACATAAGAGCAAGTACCTAAGAGCCCATGGATAACCATGGATAGAAAGGGTGCTAACACCTTCCCTTTCTATAAATCTACCTCCTGAACCGAGAAACATTCTCGAATAAGGAATTTTGCTGTGCTTTTGTCCTTTCCATGTTGGAGAACATAAAAGACGGTGGCGACTCTTGCTTACCGCGACATTTCGTGAAACCAGCTTAAAAAACAGTCAGTTCTATTTCCACCGATCATAATGTCTGCATGAAGAGTTTAGAGATTCTACTCCTGTATCCAGCCAGGGCACATCTGTAGGCGACCAATTCCAGATTCGATTCCTGTATCTAGCCAGGGCATATCTGTGAGTAACTGATTGTAGATTCGACACTTGTATCTAGCCAGGGAATATCTGCATGAAGAGTTTAGAGATTCGATTCCTGTATCTAGCCAGGGCACGTCTGTAAGCAACCTTTTGAAGTTCCAGATTCGACACCTGTATCCAGCCAGGGCATATCTGCGAGTGATTGATTGTAGATTCGATACCTGTATCCAGCCAAGGCATGTCTGCATGAAGAGTTTAGAGATTCGATACCTGTATCCAGCCAGGGCACATCTGTAGGCGACCAATTCCAGATTCGATTCCTGTGTCTAGCCAGGGCATATCTGTGAGTAACTGATTGTAGATTCGACAACTGTATCTAGCCAGGGCATGTCTGCATGAAGAGTTTGTAGATTCGATTCCTGTATCTAGCCAGGGCATATCTGCATGAAGAGTTTAGAGATTCGATTCCTGTATCTAGCTAGGGCACGTCTGTAAGCAACCTTTTGAAGTTCCAGATTCGACACCTGTATCCAGCCAGGGCATATCTGCGAGTGATTGATTGTAGATCGGATACCTGTATCCAGCCAGGGCATGTCTGCATGAAGAGTTTAGAGATTCGATACTTGTATCCAGCCAGGGCACATCTGTAGGCGACCAATTCCAGATTCGATTCCTGTGTCTAGCCAGGGCATATCTGTGAGTAACTGATTGTAGATTCGACACCTGTATCTAGCCAGGGCATGTCTGCATGAAGAGTTTGTAGATTCGATTCCTGTATCTAGCCAGGGCATATCTGCATGAAGAGTTTAGAGATTTGATTCCTGTATCTAGCCAGGGCACGTCTGTAAGCAACCTTTTGAAGTTCCAGATTCGACACCTGTATCCAGCCAGGGTATATCTGTGAGTGATTGATTGTAGATTCGATTCCTGTATCCAGCCAGGGCATATCTGCATGAAGAATTTAGAGATTCGATACTTGTATCCAGCCAGGGCACGTCTGTAAACAACCTTTTGAAGTTTAGAGATTCGATTCATGTATCTAGCCAGGGCATATCTGTGAGTAATTGATTGTAGATTCGACACCTGTATCTAGCCAGGGCATGTCTGCATGAAGAGTTTAGAGATTCGATTCCTGTATCCAGCCAGGGCATATCTGTGAGCGATTGATTGTAGATTCGATACCTGTATCCAGCCAGGGCATATCTACATGAAGAGATTGAAGATCAACACCTGTAACAGGCCAGGAAACCATCTTCCTTTCTCAAAGCACGCAAGTTCTCGCTAAGGAATCTCTTACGCGATCGACACCTTCCGATGGAATCTATAAGCCCATCTCCACAACTATCTATCATATTTCCAAATGGCATCTATAAGCCCATTCCCGACAAGGTTCTGTCACATCTCAATATGGCATATATAAGCCCATCCTCCTATCCACCATCTTTCCAAATGGCATCTGTAAGCCCATTCCCGACATCACGTTGCTGATATTCTACTATGTGAGTGCAAATTTCTGGGCACTCTAGTGTTCAATCATCTTGCACCTTCGGATCACGAAAGGCACACAAGCCAATCTATATCCTCAGGTCTAAGAAGATTGAACAGGGGCAACTGTTGTACCCCAAAATTTGCCCTCCCATATTCTTCATAGTTTTGATAAGCATCATCTCAATTGGCTCAAGTCTACTCAAGGGTTGCACAGTCCTAACATCTCCTAAGCCAGTCAAAATTAGGGTTTTGGTTATTGCAAGGAAGTTGAGGTTTTCAAGGGCCCAATCAAGTCCCATATGCCTATATACATTGTCAAGCATCTACATGCCAAGTTTCAAGGCTCACAACATCAAGTTGCACAGTCAAAAGCCCTAATTGCTTCACAATCAACTGTAGGGGTAAAATGGTCATTTTACAGTCAAAAGTCAAAATTTTTGGTCAACATCTTATTTTGAAGCCACAATCATCATTTGATCAAGTCTTGATCATGATTCCACAAGCATGGCTCAAAAATCATCAAGATGCAAAAGTTTCCATTTTTGGACAGTTGAAAAGTCAACTGTAACTTGACCAAGGCATAACTTTTTCATGGTTCATCAGAAAAATCCCATCCAATGCTCATTTTGAAGGGGATGACATTTCCTACAACTCATCATCACATTCCAAGTCCAAGAAATTCTCTCCCAAAAGTTATCAATTTCAACATTATAGGTCATTTTCAAAAGTCAACAAAATTGTACTTTAAGTGAAAGACCATAACATTAGATTGGTAAATCCAAATGACTTGGTACCAAAGGCATTGGTTAGAGGACTTCAAAACCTTTCAAAAATGTCCAAGAACATGTTCATATGATCAAAATTGACCAAGATATGCATTGGAGAATTTGGGAATTTTTTGTGAAATGGCAAAAGTCAACTATCCTTAAAACTTCAATTTTGACAAAAGGGCCCACTTTCTTCCACTTGATTCAGCCTTGTCATGCCACCCACGTGTCCCATGATTAATTTCAAGACCAAACATTTATTTTTTCGTTTTTATTTAATTTTTATGGATTTAATTCATTTTAAATCCATAATAATTCAAATAAATCAAAAAAATTAATTGAATGGCATATTTTTGGTTCGAATAGCTTTTATGTATGATATGCCAGCTCACAATTTCGTGCTAAGGCTTTTTGTGCACAAAATCTTGATTTTGAACCAAATATGGAAGGTCTTTAATGGTGGTTAAGAAGAATCTCAAGACATCAATGCAATGGATCCCAAGCCTAGCTGCTGACCTAAATTCATTCACATATATATATGCAAGGAGGCCAGACCTCATTCACGATCCAAGCATCTCTGAAACGGCCAAACCATATTCAAAAAAATCAAGCAAAAGTGATCATATGCAGGTTATTGGGCAAATGAGCATTGAGCGCTGGGACCTGGGTTCGAATCCCAGGTCCCCCAAACATTTGTTTCATATTTTTTCCAAAGTGATCATATGCAGGTTATTGGGCGTGTTTCAACATACACCCCATCCATCCAAACGCCAGGTGGCTTGAAAGGCAAATCCAATGGCCAGAAGGTGATGACTACCCAATTCCTGGTCAACCAGCGCCCCAGACAACTCCAAAAGTCAAACAAGGCTGGCTGGTTAATGGGCTTTACAATTCCAAATTCACCCTCAAATCTGGCCCAAACCCCCTTGGGTTTGCATTCTTATTTTGTCATTTTATTTTTCATTTGCCTTATTTTATTTTTTATTCTTTTTTATTAACTATTAACCAAAGAATTATTTTTCCATAAAAATTCAGAAAAACCTAAAAAAACATTTTTATTAATTTCAATTACCTTTTTTGTAAATAAATATGGTTAATTAATTTATTCTTTTAAAATTAGAGCAACTTTAATTTTTTTCATAATAAATAAAAACAATTTAGAATTAGGTTTTTGCTAACTTTTAATTTCTTTTTATTTTCTCTTTATTTCCATTAAAAACATAAAAATACAAAAAAAAGCATTTTTTAATAAATTAATTAATTAGTACTAGGTTTAATATTTTAATTAAATTGCAAAAAAGGACAAAGCTTAAATTCTTTTCTCAAAAAGGGTCAAAACCCTAAGGACGTCCCGATTTAATTTCTTTCACGCATTATTCTTATTTTGATTATTTATGTAACTGTTTCCGGATATGTAATAGCTAATTAGGTTTTATCGTTTTATTTACTTTTCCGCACTTATTTTCCAAAACGGGTTTTTGTTTTTGGCGATGTATAGACCCGCGCCTTGTAATAGCGTAGATTTACCTTTCCGCAATTTATTTTCCGCACTCTTAACTGTTAAAAATGCATGAAAGACTTGTATGATAAATAAAACCAATCTGTAGCTCACAAATGACATGTTCAAAGATAAACATAAATTGAAAACAACACACAAGCACATGCCACTCCTAGGGTACACCTCACTGGTTGCCTCGAACGTGGTCGTCAAGTATAGGGTGTCTTAGAGGTCGCCCTTCTGTCTAAGATCCAGTTGCCTCGAAACGGTTACCTCGGATAAAAGGATCTAGGACATTAGGGTTACCGCTAAGGCGTCCTACTATTGCTTTGGTGACCACACTGTCCCTAAAATCTAATTGACCCGAATACTTCCAACGACGGTGCTACCTACCTCTCAATGGTGGGATGGCACTATCTAAAGGACTCTTACACAGCCTAATTCCTTAGAGTAGGTAGATCTCATGGGTACTTGCTCTTTTCAAACAAACAAAACAACTTTTCGCACTCACACTTTCTAAAAGTTTTCAAACAAATTTTTCATACACTCTTGAGGACAGATACAAGAGTTACTTAGAAATTTTTCAAATGAAACTTTTTCAAAACCCACACACACTTGAAAAGCAAACAAATCTTTTGAAAACATAAGAGCAAGTACCTAAGAGCCCGTGGATAACCACAGATAGAAAGGGTGCTAACACCTTCCCTTTCTATAAATCTACCTCCCGAACTGAGAAACATTCTCAAAGAAGGAATTTTGCTGTGCTTTTGTCCTTTCCATGTTGGAGAACATAAAAGACGGTGGCGACTCTTGCTTACCGCGACATTTCGCGAAACCAGCTTAAAAAACAGTCAGTTCTATTTCCACCGATCACAAAAGCATTTAAATGTGATCTAGTCTCTAAGGTAACCCCACTTTCTCTTAAACTCCCCAGCAGAGTCGCCAGTTCTGTAATACGGTGGGAGAACTGACTTGATGTTTTGTGTTTTATCGCAATTATTGCGGATAGCAAAAGTCGCCATCGACTTTTCTTTTATCCAATAAAGGAAAGGGTGAAAAGAACAGGAAAGACCTTTTAAGAATTTTCTTGAGTTCGGCGGGTAGGTTATGAAAAGGGAAGGTGTTAACACCCTTCTCATCTGTAGTTATCTTCGGGCTTTTAGTTGCTTGATCACTTTGAAATGCTTTGTTTGAAATGTGTTTGTGATGGTTTTTGAAAGTATTTTTGAAAGTTCCTATTTTAGGAGAACTTTGTAATGATTCTCGTTTCAGAGAAAATGTATACAAAGTGTTGACTTTTTGAAAATATTTCATTTGAAAGTGTTGGTGTATTTTGAGAGATGTTTTGAAAATGTTTGTGAGCAAGCAACTATGAACGTTCTAACTACTCAAAAAGTCTTTGTTCATTTCCTCCTCCTATAGATAATGCTATCTTTCCATTGATTGATAAGAAGCCCTATCATCGATGTGAAGGTACGAGTGTGGGTCATCTTACAGTTATAGAAGGCAACATTGTAGGATACCTTAGCAATTTTTGGTAAGGGACTAAGATTTTTTACCGAAGGCAACATCGAAGGGTTCATCGAGGGACTACAATCTTGTAATCGAGGGTCTTTGCTAAAGTATCCCACGTTCGGGGGATATGACTGTTTTATTCTAAGGCAAAAAGTGTGGGTTAACCCTAGAGGTGCAAGTGTGCAAAGTGTATTGATTTCATGCATTTTTGTCTTGAATTAGGGTTGTCTACTTGTTGATTTTAAGTCTTGCCATACAAACCCTAATTACTAGTAATAATATTAAAAACGATAAATTGCAGAAATTTAAAGTTCTACGTATTACATCTTTTTAGGGATGGGGGTACAAATCACAAATGGGGAGTGAAAGCAATTAAAACCTAATTACTATTACAACCATATTGAATAATGAATAAAAAATACAAAAATATAAAAATAATGTAAAAACAAAGGAAAACTGTTTTAAAAAAACTTTATGCATCGACACATGCACTTATGCATCGATACATATCACTTCTTGTTTTTGGAAATCAAAACCAACTCAGTATGTATTGATACATAATGGTTTGCATCGACTCATTTCCTGTTTGCATTTACACATTCATGTTTTGCATCGACTCATGCATATTTTGTCTCTCTGAAATGTATCTTGATAACAGTATGTATTGATACATAATGCATTGTATCGACTCATACCCTATTTTATAACTGATATGAGTCGACTCATATGAGATATGTATCAACTCATACTGTAGTTTTACCTCTAACATTTTTTTGTTGCATATATAAGTCAGTTCTCAACACATGGTTAATGAAAATGAAAAGTAAGCATACGGTTAGCTTCAGGGTAATGATATCTACATTTTATCTTCACAAATGAACCACTAATGATTCTTGTATGAAGAGTTCAAAGTCAAGAAAACATACCTTGAAGCTGAAATTCGTGTTTTTGATTTAGAGTTGTTGTATTGTCTTGGAGAAGTCAAGTTGCAGGTGGTTGTTTTTGAGTTTGGAAAATGGTGATAGTTTTGTTATAGAAGATGTTCCTGTGTTTGAACAACTTCTATATGATCTATATGAAGTATTTGGATGGGTTGTGTGGGCAAAAACTTGCAAGGTTTAAGAGGTTCAAATATTAGGACTTCAAAGCTCAAAAGTGGAGGTTTTGTGGACAAATCTATTTTTTTAGAGTTTAGGGGTTTTGAGTGGTTGTTTCTCTTCCTTTTTTTTACCTCCATCTCTTGTAATTGATATCTCTATTATAGGCAAAAGGTTTGGGATAAAGGTTGATTAGATTTTGCAAGATCACATGTTGTGGCTAGGTTTGATTGTCAAAGAAGCAAGCTTGAAGATGATAAATCCAATGCTTTGTACTTTGTTGCATAGAGTTGTTGGACACTTTAAGCATGCTCATCTAATTTTGTGTGTTGAGTGTGTGTAGAAGGAACAAGTTATAGGCTCAAGAAGAGTTGAGTTTGTGATTAAAGCTACTTTGCAAGAATGGCAATGTTAACTTTGTGCCAAAAATTGAAAGATCACTTGGACAATGCTTAAATCAAATGGTCCATAGCTCAAAATTTTGTGTAAGCATTAAATTATGGTGAGATTGGCAAGTTATAAGGCCTGCAACACAAGATTATGCAGCATAGCATGTAGATTGGATTATGTGTTCTTCACCAAAAATGATTTGTAATTCAAGAATGGATGTCCAACTTCATGCCTTTGAATCTCCCAGCTCAAGTATGATAAATTCATTCTCTTGGATGTTTTGGAAAGCTTGAAACATTTTCTATAACTTTCATGTTGACCATTTTGGATAAATCAAATTGGAACCCGAAGAAAATTAGCCAAGAAGTTGAGATAAAAACTGACCAAGACCTGTTGAAAATTTCTCTAAGTGTTTTATGAAAAATGCCATGACTTTAGGAATTTATAACTCAAAATCCAAGCACTTCTAGGACTTGATCAGCAAATAAAAGTTGTAGATATCATCAAGATCTACAACTTTCATGTTGAAAGTTTTCTTTGAATCATCTTGCATCTTGGTGAACGATTGGCATGGAGTAATGAAATTATCATGTATAAAAACACTTAGAAAAAATTTCCAAGTCTTGAAAAAGTTTGACTTTTCACATTGAATTTTGACTTTCATGATTTCTTGATGATCAAGCTTCATATTTTTGAATATCTTGATGAATTGTGATCTTTGAAAAACTTTCATCAGTTTATCAAATTTCAACTATCAATCCATTGATCATGAGGAATATTTTAAACCATGAAATTAGGTCAACATGTTGTACTTAAATCCTTGAGGATATGCTTTATATCACATATTAAGTCAAAAGTCATTGATCAGTCAATTACAGTCAAAATCCTAATTTTGACCATTTTGACCTTTTGGTAAATTGAGTGCTTTTCTTGAGGGATTGTGATAAATACTTGATCAAATGATGAATAGGACATTAAAATGTTTATGTTGGCCAAAAATCATGAAGTTTGACTGTAGGTTGACCACAATTTACTTTTTACCCAATATAGTTAATTTTCAGTTATCTAGTCAATTGATTGAGCAAAATTGTGATTCAAGACTTGAAACTTGATATGAGTAGTCTTAGAGGTCTATAATGATCCATGAAAGTCATTTGAGATATTTGAAGTCCAATTATCCTTGTAAAAACCAAAACCCTAATTTTAAGCATCAGTGTTTAAGAGATGGTTTGACCTAGTCAACACTTGTACAATTTTTGAGCCATTGCAGATATTGTGAGAAACGTCTTGAGAAAAGAGAGGGAAAATTTTGGGGTACAATAGGAATCATTAATTCATGGAAAATAAATGATCAAGTAAACATGTGATAGAGAAAGAAGTAATTCATAAGCATACTCAAAGTATTCAACATTCATCATTGAGGTAACTAGGAAAATAAATAATGAAGTCGTCATTGAATGTTATTTATCCCAAATAAGGGAAAGGAAAACATTGAGTAAACCTGAGAGAAAACAAGGTCTTGCAACCAAGATAAGGGTACATGATTTGATTACACATGGGGGAGATATTAGCACTCCTCACGTCTGTGGTACTCCGCGGAACCCACTCTTGTTGTTCTAATCAAAGGGTGTGTCGATCTAAACTTACAAGCTAAAACAATGCATGAATGCAAAAGAAAAATACAAGGAAAACAAAGGTTTTAAATAGTTGTTCTTGCTTAGTCCCTGCAACCCAATGCATACATATCTCTTTTGAGGAATTCGAGTGTCGTAGTTCGGCTTAAAATTTTTGGTTTGTTTTGTGTTTTTTAGGTGGATAGTGTTACAATCTCACTCTAGAATTTGGCCCAAAATTTTTAGTTTGTTTGTCTTGATAAATCTCTTAAACCAACAACTCTCATGCATATGGAAAATACTTGTTGTAGCGGTAGAAATGTTGAGACTAAGTCATTGGATTAACTTGACTCTCACAGATTAAAATAAAATTCGTCATTACGCTTTATTGTTTCCAGAGGAATGGGAAAAGAGCGTATAACCCAAAAAAGAGGGGGAGAAATCTAAGTTTGGGGGTTGGTTATGCAAAGGGAAGGTATTAGCATCCTAAACATCTACGGTACTCCGCATGAACCTCTTTCAAAATTTGTATTTTGGCTATAAATGTTCTATACAAAAAAATGGATGGTGGAGATGAGAAAAGAAATATATTTTTACAATTTTTTCACCCGCTGCGGTTGAAAACCTTTAGTGCCTACGTACCACCTTTCCTGCAATAGAGGATCAGGGTACTCATAGTTCACCTTTAAAAATTTTAAAATACAAGTGTGTTGGTTAATTATAAGAGATGAGACATCATCGTCTTATCCGAGTGGAAGAACATACTTGCTACCCACAATTATGAGAAAGGAGAATTTGCGTCATCTCAAAGTGGAGGACATGGCTTGGATTGTAAAATCAACAAAGTCTCGCTCAACACCCAAGTGGAAAATATATCGCTTTACTACACATCATAGAAGTATAGTGGCTCCCATCACTTCAAGGATTGACAAAAGTCTAATTTTTTTGAGAAAAATTTTAAAGTAAAAAGCCAAAGTGGAAAAATAATTTAAATGAGATTGATTGACTTTTAGTGTTCTCGCAAAAATGTCAAGGTATTATTAAGTTGATAAAAGTTTGATTAAGAAAATATTTTGAAAATGCATGGACATAAGTCGAAGTTTATTGTGAAAGCAGTTCAAGTTACAAACAAGAATAGTTTCAGAAGGAGGGTGAAGATTTTTGAAATTAAAGATGATGAGAGGAGATGAAGGGACTATCCTATAGCATAAGGTAAAATCTAGAGAAAAGAACCGTCTAACCAACAAGAAGCCAACATTTGACACAACAAGCCAATGTAGAATTCTCATCCTTTGGATTGAAACCAAACAAGCAAATATAATAAACCTCTTAAGAAAATCAAGCTTCAATTGCATTAAGTCTTCACAAAAATTGGGTAGAGTAACGACTGTATACAGATGAATTCTCGATCACAGACAAAGCATGTAATCAAAACAACTTGCACACAAAGCAAACAAACAACCCAATGTCTTGGGGTAAAACCCAAGAACTCCAGAAAAAATAGCAATGAAAGTCACAAGGTCTCAAGGTAGGCCAAGGGCTCTAATCCTAAGTCCAAGAAGTCCACAATCTCCATAATGCCAAGGATAGTAACCAAATAGTCCAAGTAACATTAAAGTTTTTTATGATTTAACTTGATTATTAGGTATCTTCAAAAAGAAATGAAAAGCTCAAGTGAGCAAAATAAAATGACATAAAAGTAAATGCTCAAGTGAGCACAGATGAAAATAGCATGAAATATAAATGCTAAAATAAATGTACTTAAAGTAAAGAGCATAAAGTAAAGGCATAAAATAAAGTAAATTGTTAGAAATTAGAGGTTAGTTTAATGACCTATAATGTATTGCATCTAAACATGGTATTCCATTTAAAATTTGCTCTTGACCAAAAAATATGGCATGAATTGGATCCCTTGAATGACATTTTTAGACTTGAACCATTTAAAATCTCAAAAAAATCAGAAAGTTATGACTTGGTGAAGTTGGTGAAAATTCATGAGATGACCTATAATATTTTGAATCCTTAAGACATCTTCCATCCATTTTCAAGCTTTGCACATAAAAGAAGGGTTCAAGTTCACATCTTTCATATTATTATTGAAAAATAATGGGCTCAAGGAGATAAAAACTGACCAAGTTATGATCTTTTGAAGTCTCATAAGGGAATTTGATGGCCTATCTAGAGGACTTGTAATCTTTCTCAATCATTAGGCATCTTCCACATAAAAATTTATTGAAATTTTTGAAGTGATTTGTTGATAACTATTTAAAGAGGAGCATGTCTTTGGAATCACTCAAAAATACCAAAAAATGAGCAAGATATAACCCTTATAAGTTCAAATCCCTAACTTCTAGAGCAACAAAATACCTTGGAAAACCTTCTCAATTTTGACAAACTTTCTTGAACAAATACTTTTGTTATGTAAATAAAAGTTGTTGAGGAAGATAATAAGAAACCATATGAACTATAACCACTTCCAAATATTAAGAATTGAGGGAATTATGCACTTTTGATCAAGAAATCAAGAACTTGTCCAATTAGGTCAAACTTCTTCAATCAATCCTTGCACCTTTTGAATTTCTTTGACAAATTGAGGCATGATGAATCCTATTAGGCCTTATCATGATGTACTTCAAAGAATCTTCAATGATGAAGCTTGAATCTCAATGAAGCTTTGTTGAATAAGTCATGGAAATAAACTCATGAACTTATAGATCAACTTGATGAATGTGTTGTGCTTCCACCTATAGCATCATCAACTAGAGAAAACATTCATAGTATTCATTAGTTAAAAGTTAATCAAAACAAAATATAGATGATCACAATATACAAGTCAAGGTGCTTGGTGATTCCTCATGAGCAAACTTAAAGATAGGGAGAAGAACCAAACCCTAATGTGATCTTGTTCTAATTGAGTTGATATGAGATGATAGAGGAATATTAGGGGCAAAAACTGGGGTACAAAGGCTTCTCTTATTTAAGTATCTTCTATTCGGAGATACGAAGGTTAAAATCTTCATGTTGACGCGATTGAAGATACTTAAATATAAAACAAGCCTTATTTTCCCCCCTAAGATGCCATGAAATGTTTATGATTGTGCATGAAAACGAATATATCCAATGGTGACACACGGAACCACTGGGGAAACAGAAAATAAAAGATCAAAATAAAATTAGACCAGGAAAATAAATCACTGGTGAACAGAAGACTCGACTCTATTAGGTAAAGCCCAAAGAGGAGACAGAGTAGCATCAACTCAGGCATTGAGGAGAGAAAATGAAGGATAACAGTGATCAACAGATAACTGCAAACTATCCACTCTCAGAGAAGATAGCAAAAAAAAGGTAATGTCGACCCACTGGGGTGAAAAGAGGTGGTAAGATAATACCAGCAAACGCCAATATTAGGGGTGGTAACAAATAATTGGCATCAACACATATGACTGGAAACAACCAAATTTCTTCAGAGTAATATGAATCTCAATGATGAACTATCTCCTATAATGAAGAGACTACCATCCATCGTAAAAAGATTTCAACAATGAACTATCTCCCATAATGACGAGACTACCATCCATTGGAGTAAAATCTCAGCAACAAACTATCTCCCATAATGATGAGACTATCATTCATTGGAGTAAAATCTCAACAACGAACTATCTCCCATAATGACGAGACTACCATTCATTGGAGTAACAAATCTCAACAATAAATTATTTCCCATAATGAAGAGACTACCATTCCTTGGAGTAACAAATCACAATAACTAACTATCTCCCACAATGACAAGACTACCATTCATTGGAGTAAAATCTCAATAACAAACTATCTCCCATAATGACAAGACTACCATTCATTGGAGTAACAAATCTCAACAACGAACTATCTTCCATAATGATGAGACTACCATTCATTGGAGTAACGAATCTCAACAAAAAACTATCTCCCATAATGATGAGACTACCATTCATTGGAGTAACAAATCTCAACAATGAACTATCTCCCATAATGATGAGACTACCATTCATTAGAGTAAAAAATCTCAACAACGAACTATCTCCCATAATGAAGAGACTACCATTCATTAGAGTAACAAAATCTAAACAACAAAGTATCTCCCATAATGACGAGACTACCATCGATTGGAGTATAAAAGAATCTTCTCAGGGAACTAACAAACTTACTGGGGAAGTACAGATTGCTCAAATAAAGAGATCTACCACTTGCTGTTATGATAAGGAGTTGCAATAATGACCTCTTGGGGAAAGAAATATAATTTCCTGGGGGAAGAAATATATTCCTGCTGAGGAACTAAAGTCTTCACGTACAAAATAAATGCACATTCTTGAACTAGGGCTCAAAGCTCGCAGAAATCAAAATAATAATATTATCGAGGACCACATATTCAAACCAGAAACAAACCAAAATGAAACAGTCAACCGAGATAGCACCTGATGAGAAATAAACTCAAAAGGGGACCACATTCCACTTAGATAAAGAACTGAATAGGAAAAAAATATTCCACGAGGAATAACTCATTGGGGAAATCGAAAGAATATACACTTTCTTCTTAAAGTTGACAATCTAATGGAGAGAGGATAACACAACTCTGCAAATAGGGTAACATGCCAAAAAAAGTTAATGGATGCAAATGAGTAACAAATTTAATTCAGCTATGCATGATGCATGTATGAATGTTATCATGTATATGCTGACAAAACTATCACACCATACTGTGGATAAACAGAAAAAACCAAATTGGGTAGAATTAATACTCGGCTAAATCACATCCAGGAGGAAAGTATTTAAGAAAGTAAACACTAACAAAGTCTTGTTCCAAGGCTTAATTTCACTGGGAAGAAACAAAATTAAGAAATAATAAAATCAAAACAAAAGAATTAGTGTAAATACTGGGATCTAATATCCTCCTCCAGGCTTCATTGGGGAATATCGCACAGGCTTTAATGAGGGAAAACAAATGCTTCAACGTCTGTACTTCTACTAGGGATTTCAATACCAATCTCAATGGGGAAAATAATACCATGTTGTCGAGATATCACCTGGGGATCTCGTGCTGACTTTATTGGGGAGTACAACACCATATCATTGAGGGGAGCCCAAAATACATTATTCAATGCCAAGAGTGATGATTACACAAACTTCCCTGGGGAGAAATTATGAAATTACACGGGGATGACAACTCTTAGAGAGAAACAGTATTTTAGCTTCACTTGGGGATCTAAGAAATCAAACAATACATCAATAAATCAAAATTATGGGGACTTTAAATCAATCCTAACACTCGGCAGGGGAAAACCCAAAAAGTTGACAATTGCTTCAACACTCCTTAGAAAAGATGTTGCCTTTGTTTAGTTGACTGGGAAATAAACAACAACAATAATGCCAACAATGCAAAGGGTGACATTTTGAAAATGATTCCATCTCAGCACACAAAGAGGAAGGGACGTTCTTCATATGAGCTAAGACCTTACTGGGGAATCTGGTATAGAGACTTCAGACCATGGAAACCCGAAATCAAAATGAACCAACACCAACACCACACCATGCATCAATTGGTATCATCTTAAACTATCTGAGAAACACAAGAAGATCATATGCATACTAGCAAAAGCGACTTGGGAGAACCTTCCTGGGGAATACATACTTCCATAATTTCTGAGTTCATCCATCCTTGGGATCACCACTTTTGTTTTTATTGAGTCATAAAATCTAAAGTAAGAAGTAATCTATAAATTCTTTTCAAAAAAACAATTTTGTTATTTAATCTTTTTGTTTTGAAAACTACTATCAATAATAAATGGAGTCTTTGTAAGCAGAATAAAATAAGAATTGCAAAGAATTGGATAAAAGCTCAAACTTTATTAATAGAATGGTAGTCTGCAAATGGCGAGACTCCATAGATGATTACAAAGTTAGGAAAATGGTAATATATATTGGAAAAGATACATTGAAATACAATGACCACTATTCTCCCTAACAACTTTGAATTCCTGAGCAGCAACTTCGGTTGAAGAGTGATGAGGATCTAAGAAGATTGTTGCTTTAATGATTAAGTATTGTCTAATACAATTACTTGCCAAGAAATCCCTAACTTTTTCCTAGGTTGCCTTTATGGGTTTTCAACCTAGCGGGAAGAATCTATTCTATTTATGTCTCTAATTTTTTCCTAGACCGTCCTTTTGGGTTTTCAGTCTACTAGGACGCTCCTTTTTTGCCTAAGCCTCCCTTTCGGGTTTTCAACTTCGCGAGTTGTTCATTTATTTCTTTAGGCGATGTATTTCTTGACTGGGTCAGTATTCATAGGATGTGGGAACTGCTCATCATCCATAGTTTCAAGAATTAATGCACCGCCATAGAAGGATTTATTGACAATATATGGGCCTTCAAAATTGAGAGTCCACTTTCCCCTAGAATCAGCGTTAAAAGACATGATCTTCCTGAGCATGAGGTTGCCTTCTCTAAATATACGAGGCTTGACCTTCTTATCAAAGCTTTCTTAATTATTTTCTGGTACAACTGACCATGACATAAAGCTTCCATTCTCTTTTCTTCAGTCAAATTAAATTAGTCAAACCTGCTCTTGACCCATTTAGCCTCTGACAACTTGGTTTCCATCATCGCACGTAAAGAGGGAATCTCAACCTCAATGGGAAGCACTGCTTCCTTGCCATACACAAGAGAGAACGGGGTTGCCCCTGTTGAAGTGCAGACGGATGTACGGTATCCATGCAAAGCAAAAGGGAGCATTTCATGCCAATCTTTATAAGTAACAACAATTTTCTGGATGATCTTCTTAATGTTCTTATTAGCAGCTTCAACAACCCCATTCATCTTTGGCCTGTAAGGAGATGAATTGTGATGGACAATCTTAAATTCTTCACAAAGTTGTTTCATCATTTTATTATTCAGATTCGATCTGTTGTCGGTGATAATCCTGCTTGGCACATCATACCGACTTATAAGATTTTTCTTGATAAAACGCATTACCACCTGCTTAGTGACATTAGCATATGAAGCTGCTTCCACCCATTTGGTGAATTAGTCAATTTCTACCAAGATAAAATGATGTCCATTCGACTCCTTGGGTTCAATCATTCCAATCATGTCAATACCCCACATAGAGAAAGGCCACAGGGAAGAAATAACATTGAGAAGTTTAGGAGGCACATGAATTTTGTCAGCATAAATCTGGCGCTTATGGCATTTTTTTGCAAATTTGTAACAGTTAGATTCCATTGTCAGCCAATAGTAACCTGCCCTAAGCATCTTCTTTGCCATCGAATGTACATTGGCATGAGTACCAAAGGAACCTTCATGGATCTCATGAATCAACATGTCTGCTTCATGTCTATGCACGATTCTGAGCAAGACCATGTCATAATTTCTTTTGTATAACTCATCTTCACCGAGGAAAAAGCTATATGCCAACCTTCTCAATGTCTTTCTATCTTTATTTGACGCACCAGTCGAGTATTCTTGAGTCTGGAGAAAATGTTTGATATCACAATACCAAGGTTTCTCGTCTGACATTTCCTCTGTTGCAAACACATGAGCCGGTCTATCCAAGCGTCACACTGTGATACGATTCACATCATTCCAAGTATTTACTTGATACATAGAATCTAGAGTTGCTAATGCATCCGCCATCTGATTTTCATCTCTGGGAATATGGTGGAATTTAACTTTACTAAAGAAGGGTAATAATCTTATAGCATAATATTTATAGGGAATCAAGCCAGGGTGATGAGTATCCCATTTATTATTGTGATATGGTGGGAGAACTGACTTGAGGTTTTGCGTTTCGTTGCAAATGTTTCGGTTTAGCAAGAGTCGCCGCCGAATTTTATTTTATCCAAAAGGAAAGGTTAAAAAGCACAGGAAAAACCTTTGAGATGTTTTCTTGAGTTCGGGGGGTAGATTATGAAAAGGGAAGGTGCTAGCACCCTTTTCATCCATGGTTTTCCATGGGCTCTTAGTTACTTGCTTAGATCACTTGCTTTGCTTTTGCAATTGTTTGAAATGGTGCTTTGTGTTTGGTGTGATTTTGAAAGTATTTTGAAAATAGGCCATCGTTTAGGCAATCTTTGTAATGATTCTTGTTCATAAGAATGTATACAAAGATGTTTGTCTTTTGAAAAATGTTTCAATGTTTTTGAAGGTTGTTTGGAAATGTTTTGAAATGTGTGTGTGATTGTTTTTTTTTTAAATAGCAAGGATTTGTTTTGAAGAGAGAAAGTAACTAGGAACTAACTACCCTACTCAAATGTCTTTCCTATGCATATTTATTCCTTTGACATTGTTGATTTACCATTGTCTTGGTAAGCAACCATATCTTTGGATGTTAAACGGGACGGGCGTGGGTCATCGTATGACCATGATAGCAATATTGCCAAGTATCTTTAGCATCTTTGAGGGACCAAGATCATTTTGTTTTAGGCAACCAAGTCTAGCGTCATCAAGGGACTATGATCTTTTGTTTTGTTTTGCCAAGATACTTTGCATGCATATCATGGCCATTTTTAAGGCAACAAAGTGGGTGAAACCGTAAGGAGTGCTTGTGTGCAATGTGTTGTCATTTTACATGCATTTGTTTGTCTTGTATTAGGTCATTCTATTTGTTTGTTTTTTGTCTTATCATGCAAATCCCTAGTTTTACTAAACATGGTATAATGCGATAAATTGCGTAAAATAAAACTAAGCTATTACAACAATTATTATGGGAGGGGGGATACAAGTTTTTAAATGGGAATATTTGCACAAAATAAAACCCTAAAATACTATTACAACCCAATTGAATTATTGTACAAGATAAATAAATATACAAATATTTAAATATGCAAATAAAATGTATTTATGCAAAAATGTCTTGTATTAATTTTATGTATAAAAAAATAAAATTATTTAAGTCCTAAAAAATAAGAAAAATAATATTGTTATTTTTGAAAGGGGTGAAACCCTAGTTTTTTTATTAAAAGAAAAATATGTTCTATATTATTTATTTTATCCATTTATGTATAAGAAATAATAAATAATATTATTAACAAATATTAAAAACTTAAATATGTATGAAAACAATATTTTATGTGTATGAATAATAAAAATAAAAATGCATGGTATTTTTAAATGTATTTACTATTTATTTAAGAAAATAAAGTTCTATTTATTTATATAAAACTATTTTTATATGTGGAAAAAAATAATAAAAATAAAATAAAATTGCAAAAAAGTTAAGAAAATATTTTTGTGTTTTTTAATGTTCAGAAAAAAATATTAAAGCAATAAATATAAAAATGCAAAGAAAATATGAAAAAATATACAAAATATGCAAAGGGGGTGCAAAAGTAGTACAGGGGGTGCAAAAAGTAGAAACAAAAAGGTCAGAAAATGTAAAAAGCCCATGACAACTTCGTCCATGTCCTTGGCTTCCTCTTCTGCGCGCGTTTATGTCCAATCCTGCAACTCTCAAATGCTTGCACAAAAACAAAAACTTGCAACATAAAAAATGTAGTTTGGAATCTCACGATTCCAATGATATAAAATTCATAATCTAACTCTCAAAGATCAGGGAGAATTTCAGTAGCTCTAATTCGTGACCTAGTTTTTTCAGCATGTTCAACATTCAAATTCTCTTAGCTCAGTTAATATAAATGGAAAGTATGCATATGTACAACTTCACCATTCTAGAGATTACATTTTTGCTTCACAAATCGTGGCTTGAGGATGCTTAAATAGAGAGATAGAGTTTTGAAAAATACCTCCTTCAGCTGGATTTGGATATGGCAATGTAGGGACTTTGAGTGAGGCCTGAGGATCGTGTGAGCTTCCTTGAAGTTCCCTCAAGCTATTCCAATGCTTAGCTTGCCTTGAGGATGCTTGAAACTCCCTGTAGAAGTCAAGCTGCAACCTTCCAAAATGAAAATAAGGATGGCTGAAACAGAGCTTACAGCAACAATGCAAAGGCTTGGATAACTTGGATATGATGTGGATGAAGTGTTTCAAGTGTTGAAACAAGAAACGCACGAGCCAAAAATGAAGTGGCTAGTGTTTTGCAGAAACTGGCATTTTTGGGCAGAAATTTGTGTTTTGGAGTTTTGGAGAGTTTCATAAGCATTCCTGTTTTTTTGCTTGAGATATGTTTGTCAATGTTGTTTAGAATGATACCAAGTCTTCCCTTTAACAGATGTGCAAGTTCTCTTGACTTTTGCAACTTTTCTTGCTTTTGAAGAAAAGTGAAGTGACTTGTGCCAAAGGCTTGTACTTGCTTGCTTGCTAGCTGCAGAGAGTTGGTATGCTTTGCTTAATTCCTGTGGAAAATGCTTTCACAAAAGGAATAAGTCCAAGGCTCAAGGCTGATAAAGTTTGCAAAAGCTTGCTTTATGAAAATGGCAATGTACCTATGATCGGTGGATCTGGAACTGACTGTTTAACGCTGGTTCGCGAAATGTTGCGGAAGCAAGAGTCGCCACCGTCTTTTATTTTCTCCAAATGGAAAGGACAAAAGCACAGAAAAATTCCTTATAGAGATTGCTCTCGGTTCGGGAGGTAGATTATAGAAAGGGAAGGTGTTAGCACCCTTTCTATCCATGGTTATCCATGGGCTCTTAGATACTTGCTCAATGTGTTTTCAAAATGTTTGTTTGCTTTTCAATGTGGGTTTAAAAAAGTTTCTTTTGAAAATTTCAGATCGACTCATACGTCAGAGTGTTTGAAAAGTTTGCTTTGAAAGCTTTTGAAAAGTGTCAGTGTGAAAAGTCTTTTGATTTGTTTGAAATTAGAGCAAGTATCCTTGAGAACCTACCTACCCTAAGGAATTCGTCTGTGTAGATGTCCTTTAAAGTAGTGCCATCCCACCATTGAGAGGTAGGTAGCACCACCGTTGGAGGCGTTCGGGTCAATTCGATTTTAGGGACATGGTGATCACCGGAGCAATAGGAAGACACCTTAGAAGCTACCCTCATGCCAGGTTCCCGGATCATGAGGACTTACTAAGACATCCTCTACTCGACGATCACCTTTCGAAAGGCAACAGTGAGGCGTACCCTAGGGGTGGTGTGTGCGAATTCGTGTGTCATTTTCAGTTATCTGTCTTGTCATGTTTATTTGTGATCTACGCTTGATTTTAATTAGGGCCATTCATTCTTGCATGCTTTTTAACAGTTATAAAGTTTGCGAGAAAATAAATCTAAGGCTATTACAAAGGCGCGGGTCCACACCGCCAAAATTAAACCGGACCCGATTTAGCGGAAAATAAATAAAGCGCGAATAAAATAAAAGTACGAAAAGTAAAGTTACATGGCTTTGGGAGATTTACATAATTACAATGAACGATAAAAATAAATGTGCGCAATTAAATTAAAACAATCGGCGTTGGACCCTTTTGCAAATAATTAAAATTAACAAGGAATTTAAAATTAAAATTAAATGAAAATGGTGTTTTTGTGTTTTTTAGATTTAATGAGAAAAAGGAGTTAATTGAAATTAAATTAAAAGGCAAACCCTAATTCTAATATTTTTATTTATTATGAAAGAATTAAAATATAATCTACATTAAACCCTAATTTATTTATGTGCAATTTAATTATAAAAAATAAATAAATAAATAAATAATTATTACTGTGGAAAAAAAAGGGAAAAAAAATTAAAAAGGAAGAAAAAGTGTTTATTAACCTAATTCTATATTTTTTACATTTTTTGTTAAAAAAGAATTAAACTTATAACCTAATTTACTAAATTATTTACATGTTTATTTGAAAATAATCATAATAAAATAAATATTATATTTTTTATATTTTCTGATTTTTGTGTGTTTTTTTGTATTTTGTTAAAATAATTAACTAAATAAATATAATTAAATAAAAGTAATTATTAAAACAAGAATAAAAATAAATAAAAAGATTAGGGAAGGCAAACCAGGGTGGGGTGTAGCCCCAGATTGTGAGGTACAGGCCTGGGAATTCTGGCCCAATTATTTGTGAGTTCGTTGACTTTTCCAGTTCGTATGCCAGCGTGTTGACTTGGTCCTAGCATGTTCTTTGCATCGTGGTCGTTGATCTGGTTGTATAGGACGCGTGGATGGTCATGCTTTGAGTGTGCATGATGAGTCTTAAGATAGTGCCTGCATATAATTATCAATGAAAAAATAATAAGGGAAAGGATGAAGACCTGGGATCGAACCCAGGTCATTCCCCTTGCAAACCTCCACGTGCACCACTGGACCAAGCGCTTGTCATTTAACATATAATATCAAATAAATATAATAAGTAAAACATGGTGTTAGTGGAGGGCCTGGCGCGAATTTTCAAACGCGCCTATCACGTTTTGACACGGAGTCGTCTTCCTCCCTGTCCCTGAAAACAAAACAAAATAGGCAACGGTTTCTGGGCGTGGTTTTAGGCAGGCTATGGAAAAATAGCGACTAGCGCTATGGTACATATAAATTGGGCGCGAGGGTCAAGACTTCTTCGTCTTGATGTGCTGAATCCAACCATGGTCGTTTGGAGTTCTAATTTTGCCTTACCATGAAAGCCCCAAATTTCAGTCCTGCAAAAACCTAAAAATCGCGCATGGCAAATCCTTATAGACAGCAGGAAAATCAAATTAAATATGATGATTAGCTTTAAAACACCACAAAGAGCAAGAATCCATAATTAGAATGCAATGATAATGCTTAGAATGGAAAATACGATTGTGAGTTTCATGCTATACAGTTCCAGTTTAATCTACCAATTCTTGAGGTTTTGGTTGTTGTTGTTGATTGGAACGTGTTCAAGACAACCTTGGCAAGCTGTTGAGATAGTTTTGGAGGCTTGAATCGACCTCTAAGGTTGATTTCAGAATTAAGTTTTTAGGGAAAAATTTCAATATGCAATGGCTTGTTTGGGCGCAGCTTGCAGTCTCCTTGCATTAGGTTTACCTTCCTGATCATATAGTGAGTGATTAGGTTAAGAAAATTTGGGACAAAATCCTTTGAATTCATTGTTTTCAATATTTGATTTCATGAAATCTTTTCCAAATCTTTTCCATGTGCATTTTGGTTCAATCATGCTCAAATCTCATCAAAACTTGCCTATTTAAGAAGTGCATGAAATATTGACCTTGGAAAGTGCATAAAAAGATTTTTTTAGGTTAGGTTTATATTTTCCATGTATTAAAATAATTTAAATGAATTAATATTAATATAAATTCAAATAAATAATTAAAAAATATGAAAATACTTCCCTTTGGGCCTAATGGTCGTGTATAGGCTTGGCATGAAGAAACTTGGAAGAAAAATGGGCCCATTTGCATTTTTAGGCCTTTTGCATCAATGTTGACTTTTCAAAATTCCTAAAAATTTCCCAACTTCCACAAGGCATAACTTGCTCAATTTTTAAGCTTTTCACATGTTCTTGGACATTTTGGAAAGGTCTTTGAGTCCTCTAACCAATGCCTTTGGTCCCATGTCATTTTGATTTACCAATCTCAAGTTATGGTCTTTGACTTAAAATCCCTTTTTGTTGACTTTTGAAAATGACCTATAATGTTGAAATTGATAACTTTTTGTGAGAGCATTTCTTGGACTTGGAATATGAAGATGAGTTGTAGGAAATGTCTTTCTCTTCAAAATGAGCTTTGGATGGAATTTTTCTGATAATCCATGTGAAAGTTATGCCCTGGTCAATTTCAGTTGACTTTTTCAGCTGTCCAAATATAGCAACTTTTGCATCTTTGATGATTTCTGAGCCAAATTTTGAGAATCATGATCAAGCACTGATCCAATGATGTTTGTGGCTTCAAAATGATATGTTGACCAAAAATTTGAACTTTTGACTGTCAAATGACCATTTTGCCCCTACAGTTGACTGTAGTGCAATCTAGGGTTTTGACTGTGCAATTTTGAGCTGAATGCTTTGAAACTTGACATGAGGATACTTGACCATCTTTGTAAGCATATGAGACTTGATTGGGCCTTTTAAAAGTTCATTTGCTTGACCAGAACTCAAACCCTAGTTTTGACTGTATAGGAGACAGTTGAGCTGCACAACCCTGGGGGAATTTTGTGACCTTGACTTGGCAATTTCTTGATGAATATGGGAGGGCAAATTTTGGGGTACAACAGTTGCCCCTGTTCAATCTTCTTAGACCTGAGGATGCAGATTGGCTGACGTGCCTTTCGTAATCCGAGGGTAGAAGATGATTGGACACTAGAGTGCCCAGAAATTTGCGCTCACATAGTAGCCATGATGATGAGGGAATGGGCTTATAGATGCCATTTGGATGTTGCTTGGATAGGATGATGGGCTTATAGATGCCATCTGGATGTTGATCGCGTAAGAGATTCCTTAGCGAGAACCTGCATACCTGCAAGAGAGAAAATGAGTACCTGACACGCTGCAGGAGCTGATTTTAGATGCTTGGTATAGATGTGTCCTGACTGGTTACAGGAGCTGAGTCTGGAGCTTCAAACGCTGATGAATGAACCAGGGATGGTTACTGCCTTAGCGTGAATGGTAAGAGAATCCTGAATGATTTCAACCTCAACAACGCTCGTTGAGAAAATCTTGGTGAGAATTACCATCTTCGTAGTGTCAGGAAGAGAACCAAAGGACATTATAATCTCAAAGGGAGTCACCTCACTCACCGTTGGAGAGGGAACTATAGGAAATTATAATCTGAAAGGAAATATCACCTCACTCGCCGTTGGAGAGGGAAACATCTTGAAAGGGAATTACCATCTCACTCGCCGTTGGAGAGGGGACCATAAGAGAATATCACCTCACGCTCATGCCGGAGAGGGGAATATCTGAAGAAGGAATTACCACCTCACTCGCCATTGGAGAGGGGACCATAAGAGAATATCACCTCACGCTCATGCCGGAGAGGGGAATATCTGAAGAAGGAATTACCACCTCACTCGCCGTTGGAGAGGGGACCATAAGAGAATATCACCTCACGCTCATGCCGGAGAGGGAAACATCTGAAGAAGGAATTACCATCTCACTCGCTGTTGGAGAGGGGACCATAAGAGAATATCACCTCACGCTCATGCCGGAGAGGGGAATATCTGAAGAAGGAATTACCACCTCACTCGCCGTTGGAGAGGGGACCATAAGAGAATATCACCTCACGCTCATGCCGGAGAGGGAAACATCTGAAGAAGGAATTACCACCTCACTCGCCGTTGGAGAGGGGACCATAAGAGAATATCACCTCACGCTCATGCCGGAGAGGGGAATATCTGAAGAAGGAATTACCACCTCACTCGCCGTTGGAGAGGGGACCATAAGAGAATATTACCTCACGCTCATGCCGGAGAGGGGAATATCTGAAGAAGGAATTACCACCTCACTCGCCGTTGGAGAGGGGACCATAAGAGAATATCACCTCACGCTCATGCCGGAGAGGGAAACATCTGAAGAAGGAATTACCACCTCACTCGCCGTTGGAGAGGGGACCATAAGAGAATATCACCTCACGCTCATGCCGGAGAGGGGAATATCTGAAGAAGGAATTACCACCTCACTCGCCGTTGGAGAGGGGACCATAAGAGAATATTACCTCACGCTCATGCCGGAGAGGGGAATATCTGAAGAAGGAATTACCACCTCACTCGCCGTTGGAGAGGGGACCATAAGAGAATATTACCTCATGCTCATGCCGGAGAGGGGAATATCTGAAGAAGGAATTACCACCTCACTCGCCGTTGGAGAGGGGACCATAAGAGAACTTCTACTGAGTCTTTATCAGAAAAATCTGTTTGGAGTCGATTTAACTGGACTAGAGAAGTCCTTGAAATATGTTTGAGAATTTCAACTGCATCTTTCCTGCAAGGTAAAGGTCAGTTATATGCAATGCATGATATGGATCAAGCAATGATGTTCTCAATATGGATGCGATTTATATGATATGATGCGTACATGCATGTATGTGATGATTCATGTATGTTTTTGTCTAGGAAAATAAATCCTTGACGGGTGCCGGGAAGTCATATCCTGGGCTGATGTTGAGGAAGAGATTTTGCTTCCGCTGTGGATGATTCGTTTGCAAGAATACCGGTAGGAGGAGATAACTCCGTTGAGGAATGAAATAATTCTGCGGGAGAAAAGATACCCTAGCGATCATGCTGGGGAGTGCTACTCTGTGGGGATAGCGATGCTTTGCTGAGTTGATGAAGATAACTCCGCTGGGGATACCGTTGATGAGTTATGCTGGGAGATTTGATGAATTCCGCTGGGGATATCCTTGTTGTGCTGGAAGTGTTGATAGACTTCGCTGGGGGTAGGAAGATATTTTGCCGAGGACGCTCTTTCCGTGACTTTTGGCTGAGGATAACCCAGTTATATCCTGTTACGGAAATAACTCTTTAAATCAAGCCGGGACGACGCGTTCGTGCTCTGCGAGGGATAAGCTTCCAGAATCTACTGGGGATAAGCTTGCTGCTTGGGGAGATATGAATTCCAACTTTCCTGGGGAAACTGGATTGGACTCTCCTGGGGGAAGTTTTAGACTGCGGGGAAGTGATTCCTTTGAATGGTGGTATACCGCCGGGGAACAATCTTTAGACCAAGACTGCCGGGGATACTTGTTAAGAATATATGTATTGCTGCTGAGGAATGTTTGAGATCGGCTGGAGGATACTCAATTCCCTTGATATTTGACAATTTTGCTTGGAGAGAGATGTAATGTTTTGCTGAACTACTCTCTGGGGAATTAAGATCCTCGGTCATGTTCTTTAGCTGAACCTACCTTGGTACCTTGGAGGATAGGACAATTAGACCGCTCAGACAACTCTTTATTGCCCCTGTTTCTAGTGTCACCTGCAATTAATTCCTTTGTTTCGTATGCAAATATTTATGAGTTAGCAAATTATTGTCAATGCATACATCACAAATTGAACCTTGGACGTTCTTCGCAAAACAAAACAGGAAAAGAAAAAACACTTGGCACGTTTAACTGAAGATATATTTGTATTGATTTTTGAATGGCCTGAAACTAGGCGTTTGGTGTACAAGAGGCTGACGTCCTAGTAAGAGGTACGTCGCCGATCAAAAGAGTTTATACAAGTTTTGTACAAATGAAAATAAAACAGCTGTGTGAAAGATGTATGATCCACTGGGTTTCAACTCTGCTATTGCCTTCATATCTCCGAGCGTCTCATCACTTGATGACCTTGGTTGAAGGTGAAGCTGACTGATCGATGTCGTTTGAGTTTGATGCAGATACCGGATTCTGGATGCAAAGTGATCCAATGAGACATAGTATTACGCTTTATCCCTAACTTTTGCCTGGACCGCCCTTTCGGGTTTTCAGTCCACCGGGATACCCCTTTTTGCCCAAGCCGCCTTTTCAGGTTTTCGACTTGCCGGGTGTACAGATTTTTCATTTTCATCCCTTCATTTTGCCTGAACCCTTTTGGTTCGACGGGAAGCCCTAATTTTTGCCTAGGCATGTCAGCCTAGCGGGTCTTTTTCGTGCGTAGTATTTTTTAACTATGTCTGCATTGGCGGGGTGAGGAAGGTCGTCACCATCCATGTTAGTTAAGATCATTGCCCCTCCTGAGAACACATGCTTAACCACAAATGGCCCTTCGTACGTAGGGGCCCATTTGCCCCTTGGATCACTCTGAGGAAGGATGATTCTTTTGATAACCAGATCCCCGACTTGGTATTCCTGTGGCCTGACCTTTTTGTTAAATGCCCTGATCATCCGTTTCTGATACGTCTGACCATGGCAGATAGCAGCAAGTCTCTTCTCGTCAATGAGGTTGAGTTGGTCAAGTCGTGTCTGGATCCAATCATCTTCGTTCAGATTTGCATCCTTCATTATCCGGAGAGAGGGAATTTGCACTTCGATCGGCAAGACTGCCTCCATACCATAAACCAGAGAGAAAGGAGTTGCCCCGGTTGATGTCCTAGCTGAGGTACGGTACCCATGCAGAGCGAACGGTAACATCTCGTGCCAATCTTTGTATGTCACTGTCATTTTCTGCACGATCTTCTTGATGTTCTTATTCGCTGCTTCTACAGCCCCATTCATCTTCGGTCTGTAAGGAGAAGAATTGTGGTGCTGTATTTTGAACTGTTCGCAGAGCTCAGCGATCATCTTATTGTTCAGATTGGTACCGTTGTCTGTAATAATCCGCTCAGGGACGCCGTATCGACAGATCAGGTTGTGCCGAATGAACCGTGCCACAACAGTCTTGGTTACCGTAGCATAGGATGCTGCTTCAACCCACTTCGTAAAATAATCAATCGCTACTAGGATGAAGCGATGTCCATTGGATGCTGTAGGTTTTATCTCGCCGATCATGTCTATGCCCCACATCGCAAACGGCCAAGGCGCAGTCAGAACATTCAGGGGAACCGGAGGAACATGCACTTTATCTGCGTAGATCTGGCACTTGTGGCATGTCCTGGAGTGTTGGTAACAGTCAGCTTCCATTGTGGACCAGTAATATCCTGCCCGTAGGATCTTCTTAGCCATGGTATGTCCACTAGAATGTGTACCAAAGGTCCCTTCATGTAGCTCTTCCATGATTCTTTCCGCTTCAGTCTTATCCACGCAACGCAGTAAGGTTGAATCATGGTTTCGCTTGTACAAGATGCCGTTGCTTAGGAAGAACTTGGCTGCGAACCGCCTCAGGAATTTCTTATCATTGATAGAGGCACCTTCAGGGTATTCCTGAGCTTCCAGATATCTCTTCACTTCATGGTACCAAGGCTTCTCAGTCACCAATTCAGTTTCGAGATCACAACAGTATGCCGGTTCGTCCAATTTCCAGATGATGATCCGGGGAGCTTCATTATCCCATTTAACCTTGAACATTGAAGACATTGTAGCTAACGCGTCCGCTAACTGATTCTCTTCTCTTGGAAAGTGCTCAAAGGTTATCTCCGTGAAGTGGGGAATCATGGTCAACACACATTCTCTGTAAGGGATCAAGTTTGGATGTTTCGTATCCCACTCTCCTTTGATCTGATTGATCACAAGAGCGGAATCTCCGAAGACACTTAGAAATTTGATCCTTAGGTCGATCGCAGCTTGAAGACCCATGATACACGCCTCATACTCCGCCATGTTGTTGGTACAGTTGAAACACAGCCGGGCAGTGAGTGGAGTGTGAGTACCTTGAGGGGATATGATGATGGCGCCGATACCATTTCCCAAAGCATTAGAGGCTCCGTCAAAGTGCATAGACCATCGGGATCCTGGTTCAGGTCCTTCATCCGGTCCAGGTACTTCACAATCAGTTACAATCATGATACTTTCATCCGGAAACTCGAAGTTCATTGATTGGTAGTCATCTACAGCTTGATGAGCTAAGTGGTCTGCCAATACACTCCCCTTGATGGCTTTCTGGGTTGTGTACTGAATGTCGTATTCCGTCAAGATCATTTGCCATCTTGCAATTCTCCCAGACAGAGCAGGCTTTTCGAATATGTACTTTATAGGATCCATTTTTGAGATCAACAAAGTAGTGTGAGTCAGCATATACTGTCTCAGCCGGCGAGCAGCCCATACCAAAGCGCAGCAAGTTTTCTCAAGCAGTGAGTATCGGGTCTCACAGTCGGTAAACTTTTTGCTAAGGTAATAAATGGCATGCTCTTTTCGGCCAGACTCGTCATGCTGCCCCAGCACACACCCCATTGAGTTGTCAAGTACTGTCAGATATAGGATCAGAGGTCTCCCTTCAACCGGTGGCATAAGGATGGGTGGTTCTTGGAGATACTCTTTGATTTTGTCGAAAGCAGCCTGACATTCATCGTTCCAGCGTACTACCTGATCCTTCTTCAGCAGCTTGAAGATTGGCTCACAGGTAGCAGTCAGATGAGAGATGAATCGAGCAATGTAATTCAGGCGTCCTAAAAAGCCTCTGACCTCCTTCTCTGTTTTAGGAACTGGCATCTCTTGAATAGCTTTGACCTTAGCAGGGTCCACTTGAATACCTTTATCACTGACCACGAAGCCTAGCAACTTCCCAGATCTTACCCCGAAGGTGCACTTGTTCGGGTTCAATCTTAGCTTGTACAGTTTCAACCGGTCAAATAACTTCTGCAGATGATCTAGGTGCTCTTCCTCAGTCTGGGACCTAGCGATCATGTCGTCCACATACACTTCGATCTCATGATGGATCATGTCGTGAAATAAGGCAACCATGGCACGTTGGTAGGTTGCCCCAGCATTCTTTAATCCGAACGGCATGACCTTGTAACAGAAGGTGCCCCACTGAGTAACAAATGTAGTCTTTTCCATGTCTTCAGGTGCCATCTTGATCTGATTGTAGCCTGAAAAGCCATCCATGAAAGAGAATACCTTGTGCTGAGCTGTATTATCAACGAGGACATCAATGTGAGGTAAGGGGAAGTCATCCTTGGGGCTGGCCCTGTTCAGATCCCTGTAATCGACACACATTCTGACCTTGCCGTCCTTTTTAGGTACCGGCACCACATTAGCAACCCACTGAGGGTAAGAAGTCACTGCAAGGAACCCGGCATCAAACTATTTCATGACCTCGGCCTTAATCTTCTCTGACATCTCTGGACGCATCCGACGGACCTTTTGTTTAACTGGGGGGCAGTCTTCCTTAGTCGGCAAATGATGGACAACAATATCGGTATCCAACCCAGGCATGTCTTCGTAGGACCAGGCAAATATCTCCATATAGTCATGCAGCATCTTGGTTAACCGTTGCTTCACGCTGAGCTCTAGGTTGGCACCAATCTTTACCTCTTTCCTGTCTGCCTCAGTACCCAGGTTTATAGTTTCCACTGGCTCTTCATGGGGTTGAATTGCCCTCTCTTCCTGAAGCAACAATCTTGCAAGCTCGCCAGGCACTTCGCAATCATCTTCACCTTCGTCTTCGGCTAAGTTGATCGGATTTTCGAAGCTATAATTGGCATTAGCAGAGCTGTTATCAGTGAGATCCAGAGTGGATTGAAACCTGTATGAGTGAGTGTGTGTGTAAATACAGCTGTTTTTGAAAATTATGTAAAGGAAAAGAAAGATAGAAAAGGAACACAATATTTGCAATGCGAAAAATACGTCCAAGATTTTCATTCATGATGTATAAAATGACAGTTCGTATGCCCTCACAAATAGAACCACGGTGCCTCGGGTAAGACACCGGGCCATAGAGTTTATCATTGTTTATTACAAAATAACAAAACATGGGAATTCATTACTGTGTCACAAAGGTAACAGGGGTATGATCCTTTGCACTCCAATTGTTCAATCCTTCTTCGGCCGTCGGATAAATCCAGCTGTTGAATTCGGCTTCGTCCACTTCAAGGTCTTCCCCGACAGCATTCGCTTCTGAACCTTTAATAAATACCGGAGGCCTTCCGATCTTCTCTTTCCTCATAGCTCTCTGCCCTTCTGAGGTGAAACCTAGCCCAAGTTTATCAGTCTTCTGGGTGAAGTCTGGAAGTCTGCCCCAGTTGGCACCTTCACCCTTCTGCACCACAGCCCTGGCATCCTTCAGAGAGGCCATCTTCAAAGGACCACTTGCTTCTGTTGTTTCTGCCGCAATTGGAAACACCTCCTCGAAATGCTGAAAGGGAGTCTCAATGAACTCCCCATCCATCTCAATGTACCTGAAGGAGTTCAGGTGGCTCACCATGTATTCTTCCTCTCCTCGCACGGTGACAATCTTCCCTCTGACGGGGTACTTTAGCTTCTGATGCAAGGTAGAGGTCACTGCCCCAGCCTTATGTATCCAGGGTCGACCCAGCAGACAAGAGTAAGATGGACGGATATCCATCACATAAAAAGTGGAGTCGAACACCTGAGAACCCACACGAATCGGAACGTCAACCTCCCCGTGGACCATCCTCTTCGAACCGTCAAAGGCCCTGACAATGATGTTGCTGGGTTTCAAATTCAGGCCTTCACAATCTAGACGATCCAGAGCCTTCTTGGGTAGCACATTCAAAGATGACCCAGTATCAACCAACACATGTGCCAAGGTGGTGCACCTGCATTCGATTGAGACATGCAGAGCATCATTATGATCTCTCCCCTTTGAGGTCAAATCAGCATCTGAGAAGCCCAAGCCATTATCTGCCGTCAGACTTGCCACGCAATCAGTGAACTGGACTGCAGAGGTTTCATGTGGCACATGGGCCGTCTTGAGGAATGAGATGAGGGCCTTTGCATGGGCCTCAGAGCACAGCAATAAAGAGAGCATGGAGATCTTGGAGGGCGTATGCCCCAGCTGTTCCACAACATTAAAATCGCTCTTCTTTATAATCTTCAAAATCTCCTCCATCTCTTGTGGGGAGGCCTCAGCAGCTATGGGTATGGGTGCCTCCATCTGGGCAGGCTCAGCTTCAACTCCCTTGCCCCGAGCACTGGATGACTCGGCAGCAGGAGAAACAATTGGGTCAGCAGCAGGAACAACAACTTGGTCAGCAGCAGGAATAGGTGTACTTGTGGGAATTATCAAGAGCGGTCTTCGGGCAGCAGGTGGCGCAATGTCAGGTGAGAAGAGCCTGCCACTGCGGGTAACTTTGGCCGGGCCAGTGATGTCACAGATGCTGGCGCTAGCGTTGAGCACTTGTTTAACTCCATTTATATATACATCTGCCCCATAGTGCCAAGGGACAGCTTTGTTAGATGCATAGGGCAGGGGCCCAGGAACAGTGATAGTAATAGGTGCCACGGTCAGAATTTGGACAGGCTTCTTCTGGAGAGCCGGGATCGGATTGTTGAAGATAGTCACCACAGAAACTTCTTCCATTGGAGCCAAACGAACAGCAGACTTCTTGAATAGAATCTCCTTGCTATCCATTAAGCTTTGGATGCCTAACTTTAGCAAGGGACAACCGGATGGGGACACAACACAGAACAGGCAACCCTCACTACAACCCGGAAATAAACCGGCCTGCAGTAGGTTCTTCTTAACGATCTTTAGAGGAGTGGCTAGATCATCCACAGAAACAGCATAAATGTCTTCATCAACAGCATTTACCCCGTGTTGAGGCATAGGGGCAGTAACTACATTCGGTTTTGCAGGCGCTTCGAATTGTATCTCTTTAGCATCGATAAGGTCTTGCACCTTATTCTTTAACGCCCAACAGTCATCAGTGGCATGCCCCGGGCTGTCTGAATGGTAAGCACAACGGGCATTCGGGTTGTACTTAGGAGAGGTAGTGTTTGAGAACTTTGGCGCCTCCTTGACAGTCACCAAATTGGTGGATAGCAACTGTGGCAGGATTTGCGATAGGGTCATGCTTAACCGGGTAAACTCTCTCCGGGGTCTATCAGCCCTTTGAGGATTGTTTGGCCGGGGAGCGGCAGCAGGCTTAGCGATCATTACCGCGCTGACAGATTGGCGGCGATCAGGTCTTTCTGATTTCCTGGAGCCATACACGGCACTAGACTCCTTTTTGAAGGGTTTCTTCTCTGCACTAGATGATGCACCCTTTGCAATCTTCCCAGATTTCAGCCCAGCTTCGATTCTCTCTCCAGTCAAGATTAAATCAGTGAAACCAGCAGAAGAATTCCCAATGAGATGGTTAAAAAACGGCCCAGATAGGGTCCCCAAGAACATGTCCACTAACTCTCGATCAGTCAAAGGTGGCTGCACCCTGCCAGCCAGATCTCTCCACTTCTGCGCGTACTCTTTAAAGCCTTCACTTGCACCTAACGACATACCCTGGAGTTGGGTACGTGTGGGGGCAAGGTCGGCATTATACTGATACTGCTTGTAGAAAGCAGTAGCCAGCTCCTCCCAGTTACGAACTTTGGTCCCATCCAGCTGATAGAACCATTCGAGATGAGTCCCTGAAAGACTCTCCTGGAAGAAGTGGATCCATAGATTCTTGTCCGCAGAGTACGGCTGAATCTTCCGAACATAGGACCTCAAATGCAGCTTGGGACAGGATGCCCCGTCATACTTGGAGAAGGTGGGTGCTTTGAATTTATGTGGGATAATCACACCAGTCGACAAACCCAGATCTCCGAAGTCCAGCCCAGGTGCCTGTTGAACTTCCATTGCCTTCAACCTGTCCTCCAGTTGTTTGTACCTGTCATCTGCAGGAGGGTACTGCTCTTCATCAAAATCTGTCTCGTTGTCGGAGACTTCTGGAGTAGGAACCTTTACTTCTGCCTGAGAAGGACTCTTGCCAACAGAAGAAACAGCCTCTTCATGTTGCAGAGTATTACCCAACCTTCGGCCCGAATTGAACAGAACAGTTCTTCTCTTCTTCTTCTTCTCCTTTTTCAGGAGCATAGTCTTCAGTTCTTCTTGGCCTTTAGCTAGACCCATGATTAGTTCTTGAAACTGCACATTCTGCGCCTGGAGAGCCTTGATTGATGTCTCTGTTGATTCAGATCCGGGATTCATGATGCTGAAATAAACAGCGAAGAACTGTAAGCAACCTGAAAAAGGGGAAAAACCTGCTATGCACATGATGTATGAAATGCGTATGAATTATGTTTTCAAAGACAATCGGGAATCAACTTTGTAAACAAAAAAGGAACACACTTTATTAGATTCAACTTTGCAACTGAGATTATTCAACAAGTTGCCCTTAGGCGTTTACATGAAATGAAACAACTGGAAAGGAAATAAAAACTGTAAAGGCACATTCAGCATTCCTCATTGATCCCATGGTCTCCTCTTCTCAGTACGGAGGTAGGCATTCAGAGCTCTCTCATTCTCCAACTGCTTTGTCAGCTTCTGGATCTTTGATTCCTGCTCGTTGAACTTTTCCCGGTAAGAATCCCGTTCTTCTTGCAGTTGCGACCAAGATCTCTTCAATGTCTCATAATCAGTAGGTATCTGAGGAGGAAGGACAGTTGGAGGAACACCATCTTTATCAGGATACTCAAGAATGACGGGTCTGACAGCTTCATACGGCATACCTAACTTTTGAGCACGGATGCGGACCCATTTGTAGTAGGCTTCCATAGGTAAAGAAGTCTTTGGCCCTAGCTCTTGTGGGTCAGCTTTATGAACCTTGTCCCAAGCCTTGATGAACCTACGACGCAGCTCGTCACTATCCACCTGAAACTCGAAACTGATGTGAGGCACCAACATCTCATGGGGGCCTGCTCTTCTTGCTCTTCCAAACTGACGGAGTGCTAGACATGGATTGTAAGAGATCCCTCCTTGAGTACCAATCAGAGGAACATTAGGATACTCCCCGCATCGATCAATAATAGCTATCTCATCCAAACCTCTGCAAGTCCAAATGATGTCTTTATCGGTGAGAGACATTAACCTGTGAGCCCAACCTCTTCCTTCTTGGTTCTTCAGTACGAACTTAGGGAGGTGCGAAATAAACCACCTCACCAACAAAGGGATACAACACCATAGGGTTCCTCGTCTTCGGGTAGTACGGGCATGAAGTTGTTGCAAGATGTCACCCAAGAGAGTGGGCACAGGGTTCTGAGACATAAAGATCCTAATGGAAGTGACATTGATGAAGTTGTCAGGATTAGGAAACAGGACTAACCCATAGATTAGGAGAGCCAAGATGTCTTCATATGCCCTAAAGTCCAAGTCATTCCAGAAGCTGTTAGCTTTACCAATCAGAAACTTGGCCAAGAAACCCTTAACTCCGCTTCTAGTTACCCAGTTGTCTGTTACCTCTTGATGGGTCAAAGGAAGAGCTGCAACAATGTCCTCAAGCCTGAGGGTCTTTTCCCAACCAGTAAAGGGAGTCTGACCCAAGATAGGGATACCAAGCAGATTAGAGAACTCTTCCAGGGTAGGGACCAGCTGGAAGTCTTGAAAGGTGAAGCACTGGTACTGAGGGTCATAGAATTGGGTCAGAACACTCATCAACTGTTGATCCCGCTTTGCAGTGACTAAACTGAGAAGAGAACCATGCCTCTGAATGAAGGAAGTGGTGTTTGGAATTCTGCTAACCAACTCATCAATCAACTCAGGTGAACGAATAAAGTTGAACCGGATAGTATTCCTTCGCACAGGCATCATAATGTCCTACAAAACAGAGCAAAGATGAAACCCTCTTGTCTTTGAAATGGTCAGTTCTTATGCAGGATGCATGCAATGCTCATGATGCTATGATGTTATGATAAAGCACACCACATACAGATACAAAGGCAAACATAGTAAGGCACACAAGTCACACAAGGCAAGCCCCTAAAGTTTAGGCCAGCATGAGGTCTAGGTACTACCCTCTTTCAGTTTGTTGGTTCATACCTGTCCTAATCAAAAGTAACCGGGTTCTTAGAGGATCCCAATATCATTGACTACCCTCAATCGGTCATAACTCCAGCATCGCAATCTTTTCTTGCGGCCAGAACCATCACGAGAGTTTAGCCTCAATGGGCGTAGCATACTGCTACTGTTCTAAAGGCCAAGTTGTGTCAATTAAGGTTCTAAGGTTGTTGGTGCTTAATGACTCCTTAGAAGACCCATATTCTCCTCGTTGCGACACAAGGGATATTGGTACAGACCAAGGCGCCACACCAACGTAGCCACTGCTTCACCTGTGTCGGTCTACGCCGGACAGGTCCCTCACAGCTTATGCTACCTAAACAGGGTATCCCCAGATCCGGGTTAGGATCTATGTAACTCCGATGCAACCCACAATAGTAAAGCAAGCAAAACAATACAAGTGAAAACACAGTTATGACTTAGCCCTAAGGTACACCTCACTTTATAAAGTGTCCCCAGCAGAGTCGCCAGTTCTGTGATCGGTGGATCTGGAACTGACTGTTTAACGCTGGTTCGCGAAATGTTGCGGAAGCAAGAGTCGCCACCGTCTTTTATTTTCTCCAAATGGAAAGGACAAAAGCACAGAAAAATTCCTTATAGAGATTGCTCTCGGTTCGGGAGGTAGATTATAGAAAGGGAAGGTGTTAGCACCCTTTCTATCCATGGTTATCCATGGGCTCTTAGATACTTGCTCAATGTGTTTTCAAAATGTTTGTTTGCTTTTCAATGTGGGTTTAAAAAAGTTTCTTTTGAAAATTTCAGATCGACTCATACGTCAGAGTGTTTGAAAAGTTTGCTTTGAAAGCTTTTGAAAAGTGTCAGTGTGAAAAGTCTTTTGATTTGTTTGAAATTAGAGCAAGTATCCTTGAGAACCTACCTACCCTAAGGAATTCGTCTGTGTAGATGTCCTTTAAAGTAGTGCCATCCCACCATTGAGAGGTAGGTAGCACCACCGTTGGAGGCGTTCGGGTCAATTCGATTTTAGGGACATGGTGATCACCGGAGCAATAGGAAGACACCTTAGAAGCTACCCTCATGCCAGGTTCCCGGATCATGAGGACTTACTAAGACATCCTCTACTCGACGATCACCTTTCGAAAGGCAACAGTGAGGCGTACCCTAGGGGTGGTGTGTGCGAATTCGTGTGTCATTTTCAGTTATCTGTCTTGTCATGTTTATTTGTGATCTACGCTTGATTTTAATTAGGGCCATTCATTCTTGCATGCTTTTTAACAGTTATAAAGTTTGCGAGAAAATAAATCTAAGGCTATTACAAAGGCGCGGGTCCACACCGCCAAAATTAAACCGGACCCGATTTAGCGGAAAATAAATAAAGCGCGAATAAAATAAAAGTACGAAAAGTAAAGTTACATGGCTTTGGGAGATTTACATAATTACAATGAACGATAAAAATAAATGTGCGCAATTAAATTAAAACAATGGGCGTTGGACCCTTTTGCAAATAATTAAAATTAACAAGGAATTTAAAATTAAAATTAAATGAAAATGGTGTTTTTGTGTTTTTTAGATTTAATGAGAAAAAGGAGTTAATTGAAATTAAATTAAAAGGCAAACCCTAATTCTAATATTTTTATTTATTATGAAAGAATTAAAATATAATCTACATTAAACCCTAATTTATTTATGTGCAATTTAATTATAAAAAATAAATAAATAAATAAATAATTATTACTGTGGAAAAAAAAGGGAAAAAAAATTAAAAAGGAAGAAAAAGTGTTTATTAACCTAATTCTATATTTTTTACATTTTTTGTTAAAAAAGAATTAAACTTATAACCTAATTTACTAAATTATTTACATGTTTATTTGAAAATAATCATAATAAAATAAATATTATATTTTTTATATTTTCTGATTTTTGTGTGTTTTTTTGTATTTTGTTAAAATAATTAACTAAATAAATATAATTAAATAAAAGTAATTATTAAAACAAGAATAAAAATAAATAAAAAGATTAGGGAAGGCAAACCAGGGTGGGGTGTAGCCCCAGATTGTGAGGTACAGGCCTGGGAATTCTGGCCCAATTATTTGTGAGTTCGTTGACTTTTCCAGTTCGTATGCCAGCGTGTTGACTTGGTCCTAGCATGTTCTTTGCATCGTGGTCGTTGATCTGGTTGTATAGGACGCGTGGATGGTCATGCTTTGAGTGTGCATGATGAGTCTTAAGATAGTGCCTGCATATAATTATCAATGAAAAAATAATAAGGGAAAGGATGAAGACCTGGGATCGAACCCAGGTCATTCCCCTTGCAAACCTCCACGTGCACCACTGGACCAAGCGCTTGTCATTTAACATATAATATCAAATAAATATAATAAGTAAAACATGGTGTTAGTGGAGGGCCTGGCGCGAATTTTCAAACGCGCCTATCACGTTTTGACACGGAGTCGTCTTCCTCCCTGTCCCTGAAAACAAAACAAAATAGGCAACGGTTTCTGGGCGTGGTTTTAGGCAGGCTATGGAAAAATAGCGACTAGCGCTATGGTACATATAAATTGGGCGCGAGGGTCAAGACTTCTTCGTCTTGATGTGCTGAATCCAACCATGGTCGTTTGGAGTTCTAATTTTGCCTTACCATGAAAGCCCCAAATTTCAGTCCTGCAAAAACCTAAAAATCGCGCATGGCAAATCCTTATAGACAGCAGGAAAATCAAATTAAATATGATGATTAGCTTTAAAACACCACAAAGAGCAAGAATCCATAATTAGAATGCAATGATAATGCTTAGAATGGAAAATACGATTGTGAGTTTCATGCTATACAGTTCCAGTTTAATCTACCAATTCTTGAGGTTTTGGTTGTTGTTGTTGATTGGAACGTGTTCAAGACAACCTTGGCAAGCTGTTGAGATAGTTTTGGAGGCTTGAATCGACCTCTAAGGTTGATTTCAGAATTAAGTTTTTAGGGAAAAATTTCAATATGCAATGGCTTGTTTGGGCGCAGCTTGCAGTCTCCTTGCATTAGGTTTACCTTCCTGATCATATAGTGAGTGATTAGGTTAAGAAAATTTGGGACAAAATCCTTTGAATTCATTGTTTTCAATATTTGATTTCATGAAATCTTTTCCAAATCTTTTCCATGTGCATTTTGGTTCAATCATGCTCAAATCTCATCAAAACTTGCCTATTTAAGAAGTGCATGAAATATTGACCTTGGAAAGTGCATAAAAAGATTTTTTTAGGTTAGGTTTATATTTTCCATGTATTAAAATAATTTAAATGAATTAATATTAATATAAATTCAAATAAATAATTAAAAAATATGAAAATACTTCCCTTTGGGCCTAATGGTCGTGTATAGGCTTGGCATGAAGAAACTTGGAAGAAAAATGGGCCCATTTGCATTTTTAGGCCTTTTGCATCAATGTTGACTTTTCAAAATTCCTAAAAATTTCCCAACTTCCACAAGGCATAACTTGGTCAATTTTTAAGCTTTTCACATGTTCTTGGACATTTTGGAAAGGTCTTTGAGTCCTCTAACCAATGCCTTTGGTCCCATGTCATTTTGATTTACCAATCTCAAGTTATGGTCTTTGACTTAAAATCCCTTTTTGTTGACTTTTGAAAATGACCTATAATGTTGAAATTGATAACTTTTTGTGAGAGCATTTCTTGGACTTGGAATATGAAGATGAGTTGTAGGAAATGTCTTTCTCTTCAAAATGAGCTTTGGATGGAATTTTTCTGATAATCCATGTGAAAGTTATGCCCTGGTCAATTTCAGTTGACTTTTTCAACTGTCCAAATATAGCAACTTTTGCATCTTTGATGATTTCTGAGCCAAATTTTGAGAATCATGATCAAGCACTGATCCAATGATGTTTGTGGCTTCAAAATGATATGTTGACCAAAAATTTGAACTTTTGACTGTCAAATGACCATTTTGCCCCTACAGTTGACTGTAGTGCAATCTAGGGTTTTGACTGTGCAATTTTGAGCTGAATGCTTTGAAACTTGACATGAGGATACTTGACCATCTTTGTAAGCATATGAGACTTGATTGGGCCTTTGAAAAGTTCATTTGCTTGACCAGAACTCAAACCCTAGTTTTGACTGTATAGGAGACAGTTGAGCTGCACAACCCTGGGGGAATTTTGTGACCTTGACTTGGCAATTTCTTGATGAATATGGGAGGGCAAATTTTGGGGTACAACAGTACCCTTTATGCCATTAATGGATTTATTCTTTGTACAATGCTCCAAACATCAAAATAAAGCCATTAACCACTTAGCTAGAATTTAATTATGGAGTGTAGAAGGGATTTAGGACCTGTAATGCAAGGTACAAGCATGCTAGGATCTGATTTGCAACTTGATCTCATGTAAAAATGGCTTGAACAAAAGTGACAAAATGCCAACTTCCCTTCTTCGATTCTCCCTAACCACAAATGATCTTGGAGAGTTCTTAGACATTTTGGAAAGCTTGCAACATGCTCTACAATCCATCTTTGAAATTCATTTTGAGATACCTCTTGGAACTAGGTGAAAAATGTCCCCTAAATTAGGGAAAATTTTCACTAAGTCTTTTAGTTCATGGACCCCTATTCACAAATTCATAACTTGAGATTCAAGAATCATTTGAGAAAACTTTGTGCATCAAAGTTGTATATTTCATGTAGGACTACAAATTTCATGTTGTGAGTTTTCTTTGAATCCAATTGCATCATGGTGAAAAAGTTGTGAAAAGTTGGGAAAAAATAAGAAAATTTCCATACTTAGAAAAATTCTAAGTTATGAAAAATTTTCAAATTAAAACCCTAATTTGAAAAATTAGTTTTCTTGATCAACAAGTTTCATATTTTGACATATCTTGATGAATTATGACCCATGTCACTTGATTTTGACCAAAAAGTCAAAGTTTGACTTTTCAGTGTACAATTGACTCTTGATCAGTTGATTGGAAAATTCATTTGTCAATCTTATAAACTTGAGATCTTTTGAACCATGTGATTAGGTCAAGATGATTCCATTGAGCTCTTGAAATCATGTTTGAACTCAATTGGTCATTGGCTAGGTTAAAAATCAGAAATTGCCCTTTCTCAGTCAAAACCCTAATTTTGACCATTTTGCCCTTTTGATGATTTGATCCAATTTCTTGAGGAGTTGTGATCCAGACTTGTTGAAATGGTACATATGAGTCTAAAATGTGGTTGTGGATCAAAATTTATGAAGTTTGACTGTAAATTGGCCATAATTGACCTTTTCCCCAATACAGCTGATTTTTAGGTCAACTATCCAATTGACTGAGCAGAAAAGTGATTCAAGGCTTGAAACTTGGTATGAGCAATCTTAGGGGTCCAAGATGGTGTATGAAAGTCACATGAAGCATTGATGGTCCAAAAATACTGGTGCAAACTCAAACCCTAATTTCAGGTTATCAGTGCAAGGGGATGTCTTGAGCTGAGCAAACCCTAATCTTGTTTTGATTCCAAGAAGTCTTGTGAGAAAAATCTTGATAATTGAGAGGGAAAATTTTGGGGTACAACAATTACCAAAGCTGAATCGCCATACACATCTAGAACTTTGATTCTGAGATTAATGGCCTCCTCAAGACCCATGATGCAAGCTTCATATTCTGCCATATTATTAGTACAATCAAATGTCAGTCTTACGGTAAAAGGGATATGCGATCCATGAGGACTGATAATCACAACAATAATTCCTTTCACATAAGCATTCACAGCTCTATCAAATACCATACCCCACCGAGATTCAGGATCAGGACCTTCCCCAGGAAAAGGTTCATCATAATATTTTACCTTCAAAAACATAACATCCTCATCAGAGAAATCATATTTAATCGACTGATAATCATCAACCGGTTAGTGAGCAAGATAATTTGCTAACACATTGCTTTTTATAGCTTTATGAGTATGATATTCAATATCATATTCAAACAACAGCATCTGCCAATGGGAAATTCTCCTAGTGAGAGCAGGCTTCTCAAAAATATACTTAATTGGATCCATTTTAGAAATTAACCAAGTAGTATGATTCTACATATATTGCTGCAACCGCTTTGCCACCCAAGCCAGAGCACAACATGTCTTTTCCAACATAGAATGCCACGACCCACAGTCAGTAAACTTCTTGCTGAGATGATAAATGGAATATTCCTTCTTCCCTATTTCATCTTATTGTCCCAAAATACAACCCATAGAATTATCTAACACTGTCAGATACATAATCAATGGTCTTCCTTCAACAAGAGGGAGCAAGATAGGAGGTTCAAGAAGATATTCTTTAATACTTTCAAATGCCCTTTGGCAGTCGTCTGTCCACACACAACCTTGATCTTTCTTTAACAACTTAAAGATTGGCTCACACGTTGCAGTCATGTGGGAGATAAATCGGGAAATGTAATTCAAATGCCCAAGGAAGAATCTAACTTGCTTTTCAGTCCTTGGCGCAGGAATTTCTTGAATTGCTTAGACTTTATCAGGATCAACTTCAATTCCTTTTTGGCTGACAATGAAACCTAACAATTTCCCTGATCAGACACCGAAGGTGCACTTATTTGGATTCAAGCGGAGACGATACTTCCTCAAACACTGAAACAGTTTCAACAAGTCTTCTATATGCCCTTCTTCGATCTAGGACATGGCAATCATATCATCAACATATACCTCAATTTCTTTGTGCGTCAGATCATGGAATAGGGTTGTCATATCCCTCTGGTACGTTGCACCAGCGTTCTTCAACACGAAAGGCATCACTCTATAACAGAATGTTCCCCAGGGTGTGATAAATGTTGTTTTTTCCATGTCCTCATGAGCCATTCTAATTTTATTATATCCGGAAAATCCATAAATTGAACGAGAATACTTTGAATTTAGTTGTACTATCAACCAACATATCAAATGTGGTAATGGAAAATCATCTTTTGGACTAGCTTTGTTTAAATCTCTATAATCAACACACATGCAAAATTTTCCGTCTTTATTTAGTACAGGGACAATATTGGAAATCCACTGAGGGTACATTGATGTCACAAGAAAATCGGCATTAATCTGCTTTAGAACTTCTTCTTTAATTTTCACTGCCATATCAGGGTAAATTTGCACTCGTCAAAGTGTAGTTGAGGGAATGGGCTTAAAGATGCCATTTGGAGATGTGATAGAATCTTGCTGGAGATGGGCTTGTAGATGCCATCCAAGAATGTTTATTGAATTGTAGATTGTAAGTCAAAAGAATAAGTATCAGAATGGTGTCCGTATCTGGAGCATATCTGAGCATGAATCTGAATAAGTAACAGAATGACTTCCGTGTCTGGAGTGTATTTGTACTGTAATCTGAATGAGCGGCAGAGTGGCATCCTTGTCTGGAGCGTATCTAAGCTGGGGAAAATCATAATAAGTGACAGAATGGCAACCGTGTCTAGAGCGTATCTGGACTCGAATCTGAGTGTTGAAGTCTGAATGAGTATCAGAATGGCTTCCGTGTTTGGAGCATATCTGAACTGTATCTTGACTTTGAATTCTGAATAAGTAATAGAATGGCTTCTGTGTCTGGAGTGTATCTTTACTGTATCTGAAGTTGAAATCTGGATGAGTATCAGAATGGAAACCTTGTCCGGAGCGTATCTTTACTGTATCTGAAATCTTTGAACATTGTTAATGATAGCTGTTAATCTTATCCTGAAAAGGGTAAAATGTTAGCTGAAACACAAAGTTATGTTGCATGAAATTTATGATGCAATAAATGTGCTTTATCAATGTTTATGATATATGGATGTAATGTATGCGTATGTAAGTTGATTAGCTGTATTGCTGAGGAAAATAAATCCTTGACAGCTGCCGGGGAAAATAAATCCTTAACTGCTGAGGATGAGAAATACTTGGCGACTGAGGATGAGAAATCCTTGGCGACTGTTGGGAATTAAAAATCCTTGATGACTTTCCTGGGGAAATAGGGATCCTTCATGTCTTGAAGTTGGAGTAATGACAAAAATCTGCTGCGAGCAATGCCATATACTGCTTGAGTAATCCGCTTGGGGAATCCAGATAATTTCAATGACTTCTACCAGGGATTACACAATGGGAATCCCTGTTCTGCTGGGAAATAGAGAAAACTCTGATGACTTCTGCGGGGAATTAAGAATGAGAATCTTCAATCTATTGGGGAGCAATGAAAACTCTGTGGGGAATTAGGCTTACTGCTGAGGAGTAAGTCCAGGAGTTTGGATTGTCTGTCACTCTACTGGGGAGTTATCCTAGGTTGGGAAAAGATAAAAGTTAACTGTTATCTGGTTGATTTTCAGGCTTCAAGATAACTTGCTGGGGAATTTGGAGAAACTGGATGGTTTCTGCTGGGGATTGATATTTGGAAATTTCAGCTCCACTGGGGATCTGGGAGTTTGAAGTTTTAACTCTGATGGGGATTAAGGATTTGAAATTTTAGCTCCTCTGGAGATCTAGATGATGTATTGTAAGGATTTCTCATGGAATATCCTAAAGACGTTTTCCTATCCTTTCAACCCGTCAGTAATTATTCTTTTTCATTCCTATTTATTTATAAACAGTAATTATGTTCAAATGCATATGTTCATTAATGAATCATTGAACGTTTTTGCAAATAAAACACAAGTGTAAAAAGAAGCAGACAAATGGTTTTTTGTACTTTAAAGAGGTATCTTTGTATTAACTTTGAGTAAGTATTTTGTACAAAGGAGTCAAACATCCTAGTAAGAGGATGTGTCATAAAAATGAGAAAATTTTATACAAAGAAAGATAGCTATGTGTAAAAAAAATCCCATGGGGTTCCCATTCTGCTATAGCCTTCGTATCTCCGAATATCTTGTCCATTCGTTGCTTCGTCCGAAGATGATTGGATTGATCAGAAACTCCAGGTTTGTCTGTGGAGAGATTGTCCTCAAAGTTATCCGACGAGACATAGTCATACGCTTTAATTCCCTAACTTTTGCCTGGACCGCCCTTTCGGGTTTTCGATCCACCGGGAAACCCTTTTTTGCCCAAGTCGCCCTTTCGGGTTTTCAACTTGCCGGGTGTACAGATTTTTTATATTTTTATCCCTAATTTTTGCCTGAATTGCCCTTTTGGGTTTTCGATTCACCGGGATGCCCTTGTTTTGCTTAGGTGTGTCAACCTAGCGGGTCTCTTATGCGTAGTATCTTTTGACTATGTCTGCGTTCGCAGGGTGCGACAGGTCGTCGCCGTCCATGGTCGTTAAGATCATTGCCCCACCAGAAAAGATGTTCTTGATTACAAATGGTCCTTCGTAGGTAGGAGTCCATTTGCCCCTGGGATCACTTTATGGTAAGATGATGCGCTTGATCACTAGATCTCCAACTTGATACACTTGGCGTCTGACTTTCTTGTTAAAAGCCTTGATCATCCGTTTTTGATACGTCTGACCATGACAAACATCAGTAAGTCTCTTTTCGTCAATTAAGTTCAATTGATCAAGTCGGGTTTGAATCCAATCGTCTTCACTCAAACCTGCATCCTTCATGATTCTTAAGGAGGGGATCTGAACCTCAATAGGTAAAACAACCTTCATGCCATAAACTAAAGAATAGGGTGTTGCCTCAGTTTATCTGTGAGCCGTGGTACGGTACCCGTGGAGAGAAAACGGTAGCATCTTATGCCAGTCCTTGTAGGTGACTGTCATTTTCTGTATGATCTTTTTGATGTTTTTGTTCGCAGCTTCGACAACACCATTCATCTTTGGCCGATAGGGGGATGAATTATGGTGTTGAATCTTGAACTGTTCGCACAAGGCGGTGATCATAATATTTTTAAGGTTTGTACCATTATCAGCGATGATCCTTTCTGGGATATCATATCGGAAAATAAGATTTTGCTTGATGAAGCGGGCAACAACATTCTTAGTAACGGATGCAAAGGAAGCTGCTTCGACCCACTTTGTGAAATAATCAATGGCCACTAGAATAAAGCGGTGTCCATTGGAGGCTGTAGGCTTGATCTCTCCAATCATGTCGATTCCCCACATAGCGAACGGCCAAGGAGCTGTTAAGACATTTAGAGGAACTGGAGGCGCGTGTACCTTATCTTCGTAGATTTTACATTTATGACAAGTCCGGGAGTGTTGATAGTAGTCAGCTTCCATGGTAGACCAGTAATAGCCTGCCCTTAGAATCTTCTTAGCCATCGTATGCCCGCTAGAGTGAGTGCCAAATGTACCTTCATGCAATTCAGCCATAATCCTTTCAGCTTCAATCTTGTCCACACAACGGAGCAGAATAGAATCATGATCGCGTTTGTACAGGATGCCATTACTTAGAAAGAACTTAGTCAAGAATCTCCTTAAGAACTTTTTGTCATTGACGGTATCTTCTTCAGGGTATTCTTGCGCCTCGAGATACCTTTTGACTTCATGAAACTAAGGCTGGTCCACTACTTCTTCGGTATTAATCTCGTGACAGTGTGCAGGTTCGTCCATTCGTTCAATAGTGATTTGGGGAGCCTCATTATCCCAATTAAGTTTAAACATGGATGACATTGTAGCTAGAGCATCCGCTAGCTGATTTTCTTCTCGCGGGAAGTGCTCGAAGGTAATCTGCTCGAAATGTGGTAACAATGTCAAAACATGTTATTTGTAAGGGATGAGGTTTGGATGCTTAGTGTCACATTCTCCTTTGATCTGACTGATGACCAAAGCTGAGTCCCCAAACACAACTAGAGATTTGATTCCCAAGTCTACTGCAGCCTTGATTCCAAAGATGCATGCTTCATACTCTGCCATGTTGTTTGTACAGTTGAAGTGAAGTCTGGCGGTGAAAGGAGTATGGCAACCTTCTGGAGATATAAGCACAGCGTCGATACCGTTACCAAGCGCATTGGATGGCCCATCAAAGTACAGGGTCCATCGGGATCCTTGTTCAGGTCCGTCATATGGTCTGAAATCTTCAACGTTATCCAATGTCATGATGTCTTCCCCAGGGAAGTCAAACTTCATGGATTGATAATCTTCTACAGCTTGATGATCCAGATGATCAGCTAGCACACTCCCCTTTATAGCTTTTTGGGTCGTGTACTGTATGTCATATTCTATAAGGATCATCTGCCATCTAGCTATCCTTCCAGACAAAGCAGGCTTCTCGAAGATGTACTTTATCGGATCTATCTTAGATATCAGCAAAGTGGTATGATTCAACATATACTGCCTTAGCAGGCGAGCAACCCATACCAAAGCGCAGCAAGTTTTCTCGAGCAGTGAATATCTGGTTTCACAATCGGTAAACTTTTTGCTAAGGTAATAAATGGCATGCTCTTTTCGGCCAGACTCGTCATGCTGCCCCAATACGCACCCCATTGAATTCTATAGGATGGTCAGATACATGATTAGAGGTCTTCCTTCGACGGGCGGCATCAAGACAGGAGGCTCTTGTAAATACTCCTTGATTTTATCGAAAGCAAATTGACAGTCATCATTCCATCTAACTACCTGATCTTTCTTCAACAACTTGAAGATTGGTTCACAAGCAGATGTTAGGTGAGAAATGAACCTAGCAATGTAGTTTAGGCGTCCCAAGAAACCTCTGACCTCCTTCTCAGTGCGAGGAGCAGGCCTTTCTTGTATAGCTTTGACTTTGGCAGGATCAACCTTGATTCCTTTGTTGCTGACAATGAAACCTAGGAGCTTACCAGACCTGACTCCGAATGTGTACTTGTTAAGGTTTAACCTTAGCTTGTACTCTTTCAACCTGACAAACAGCTTCTGCAAGTGATTAAGGTGTTCTTCTTCAGTTTGTGATCGGGCTATCATGTCATCTACGTAGACCTCTATCTCATGATGTATCATATCATGAAACAAAGCTACCATGGCGCGTTGATAGGTTGCCCTGACATTCTTCAGTCCGAATGGCATCACTTTGTAGAAGAACGTACCCCACTATGTAACAAAAGTAGTTTTCTCCATATCCTCAGGTGCCATTTTGATCTGGTTATAGCCTGAGAATCCGTCCATGAAAGAAAATACTTTGTGTTGAGCTGTGTTGTCAACCAGGATGTCGATGTGCGGAAGTGGAAAATCATCTTTAGGGCTGGCCCTGTTTAAATCTCTATAATCCACGCACATTCTTACTTTTCCGTCCTTCTTAGGCACGGGAAAAATATTAGCGACCCATTGTGGATAGGAAGTAACAGCAAGAAATCCAGCATTGAACTGCTTCATAACTTATGCTTTGATCTTCTTTGACATGTTAGGCCTCATGCGGCGGACCTTTTGTTTCACTGGTGGACAATCTTCTCTTGTGGGTAGACGGTGTACCACAATGTCTGTATCGAGTCCCGGCATGTCTTCGTATGACCAGGCAAAAATCTCAACATATTCATGCAACAGCTGAATTAAGTGCTCCTTGACACTCGGCTCTAGATTGGCACCCACTCTGATTTCCTTCTTGTCTTCCTCAGTGCCCAAGTTGATGGTATCTAACAACTCCTTATGAGGAAGAATAGCTCTTTCCTCTTGTTGTAGTAATCTGGCCAATTCCCCTGGCACCTCACAATCTTCCTCACCTTCGTATTCGGCTTGGTAGATCAGATCTTCAGAGTCACTGAAGGCTATAGCAGTATCGTTACCCATGGGTTCCGGAGTGGAAGGGTACCTGCATTTGTGAGTGTGGGTATGTGTAAGGGCATATCCATCTTAAAACAACAAAATGTAAAAGAAAGACAATGAGCACAAGAGGTTTATATATGAAAAGCGTCCATGATTCATTAAAATGACATATGAAAATGAAATAAGAACCCTTACAAATGGACCTATGTGCCTCGGGTAAGACACAAGGTTGAAAAAGTACGAATTGTTTGTGAATTATTACAGATCCAATAGAAATGGAAAAGATAAATTACTGCGGTATGAAAGTAATCGGAACAAAGTCTTTTGTTTCCCAGTTGCACAGTCCTCCGCCGAAGGTAGGGAATATTCAGTCTTCCAGGCTGCCCTCTTCTTCACTGTCCTCTAGTGCGTTCACCCCTTGATGGCTGATCTTCACAGGTGGCCCTCCAGTACGGGCGCGGTGAACAGCTTTCTGAGAAGTCGAGGTAAATCCCAAGCCAAATTTGTCTGATTTGAAAGGAAAGTCTGGAAGCTTCCCCCAGATAGTGGATCCGCCTTCTTCCACTACTGCCCTTACATCCTTTAGAGAAGACATCCGAGGTACAGGTCTTGTGATCACAGGAGTTGAGGATACCGCTTTGGTCGCCGCTATTTCCTGAGAAACTTCTTCAAAATGTTGGAAAAGGGTCTCAATGAATTCGCCATCCAATTCTACATATCAGAAAGAATTTAGATGACTAATCATGTATTCCTCTTCACCATGGACAATTATGATTTTCCCTTGGACAGGGTACTTCAGCATCTGATGCAAAGTCGAGGTGACCGCGCCGGCATTATGAATCCAGGGACGTCCTAACAGGCAAGAGTAAGAAGGACGGATGTCCATCACGTAGAATGTTGAATTGAATGTTTGGGTACCCACCTTGATCGGGATTTCCATCTCTCCATGGACCATCCTTTTAGAGCCGTCAAAAGCTCTCACAATGATATTACTGTGTTTCAGGGTTAGGCCTTCACAATCCAAACTATCCAAGGCTTTCTTTGGCAAGACATTTAGAGATGATCCAGTATCAACCAAAACATGAGCTAGGGTGGTCCCCCTACACTCCACCGAGACATGTAGTGCGTCGTTATGTTTTCTCCCTTTGGAAGTCAAGTCGGCATCGGAGAAACCCAAGCCATTGTCAGCTGTTAAACTGGCCACACACTCATGGAATTGATCCGCAAACGTCTCTTGCGGAACATGAGTCGTCTTCAGAAACTTTACCAAAGCTTTAGCATGTGCCTTAGAGCAAAGCAGCAAGGCTAACATAGATATTTTGGAGGGGGTCTGCCCCAGTTGTTCTATCACATCATAATCACTTTTCTTAATGATCCTCAGGATTTCTTCCATCTCCTTCTTGGATGTCTCAGGAATAACTAGTGATTGAGCCTTCGTCAAGACAGGCTCCTCTTGAACATTCTTTCCTTTATTCTCAGCAGCGGAAGTAGGGATAGGAATTTCATTGTCATTGTTGGTGGGTACACTTGCAGGTGTAATCACTATTACAGTTGTAATCTTCGGAACAACAACGGGTCCAGAGAATGCCTTTAGAGGCGCAATCTCTAGAGAGAAATTCTCCCACTGCGGGTAATTTTGCTTGTTCCAGCAATGTTACTGATGTCAGAATTGTCTTCTTCAGAACTCTCTTCATCGGCAGTCTATTCAATCTGTTTGACACCATGGTAGTAGATTTCTCCACCATAGTTCCATGGTACCATTTTATCTGATTTGTATGGGGCAGGCCCGGGCATTGTTATCTTCAACAGAGTAGTCATTGAAGCGGATGTAATCCTAACGGGTTTTTTAGGAACCCTGGAAGGATTGGCGTATATGGTTATTATTGAAACTTATGGAACTGGAATGGGTGAAACAGGAGCTTTCTCAAAAAAAAAATTCCTGGTTATCAATCAATTGTTGGATACCTTTCTTCAACAGAGGACAGTCAAATGAGGAGGATAGGTTGTATGGCAATCTTGGTCACAACCTGGGAACACCCCAGCTTTCAACAAATTCAACTTGATGGTTAGGAGAGGAGTTAACAGTTCATCCACAGTAGAAACAAATAGATCTTCTTCCACAACATTGGCATTATGTCCATGCATCGGCATTGGAGCAGAAATAACATTCGGTTTTTCAGGAGCTTCAAATTCAACTTCCTTTTCATCGATCAGATCTTGAATCTTGTTCTTCAGAGCCCAACAGTTGTTGGTGTCGTGCCCTGGACTTTCTGAATGTAAGCGCACCTGGCATTCAGATGGTAGTGTGGAGATGCAGTATTGGGATTTTTAGGGGCCTCTTTTAACATGGCCAAATTCAACTTCAGGAGATGTGGTAGGACTTGAGCAAGAGTCATACTTATCTTGGTGAATTGCCTTACAAGCCTTTCCACCCTTTGCTGGTTATTTCTCGGCTGGTCATTTCTCGGTTGGTTGTTTCTTGGTTGGTCTTATGCAGACTTTTGAATCATAACGGCCCCCACTGTTGGTCGTGGTTCGGTTCTTCCTTGATTCCTCTGTGCATAGACAGTAGACACTTCCTTCTTTCTGGTGAAGGGCTTTTTTACAGCAGCAGAGGTAGACGCGTCTTTCTGAATTTTCCCGCTTCTAATACCGGCTTCCACCCTTTCGCCAGTTAGAATCAACTCAGTGAAACCTGCAGAGGAACTTCCAATTAAGTGATTAAAGAAAGGACCTGACAGAGTCCCTAAGAACATGTCCACTAGCTCTCTTTCAGATAAAGGTGGTTGCACCCTACCGACTAAATCCCTCCATTTTTGGGTGTAGTCTTTGAAGCCCTCATTGGACACCATAGCCATACTCTGGAGTTGAGTACGGGTTGGTGCCAAGTCGGTGTTGTATTGATACTATTTATATAAGGCGGCCGCTAAGTCTTCCCAATTATGCACATCAGACCTCTCCAACTTGTAGAACCAATCAAGCTGTGTTCCTGACAAACTGTCCTGGAAAAAATGGAACCACAATTCTTTGTCAGCAGAATGTGGCTGAATTTTCCTGACATAAGATCGTAGGTGCATCTTGGGACAATACACCCCATCGTACTTGGCAAACAAAGGTACTTTAAACTTAGGAGGGATTACTATTCCAGACACCAGCCCTAATTCCTCAAAGTCCAGCCCAAGCACTTTATGTATCTCCATAGCAGCTAGACGCTCTTCCAAGTTTTTGTATTTGTCATCGGCCAGAAGGTATTTTTATTCAGAGTAATCCTCTTCTTCCTCTTCTTCAGCTTCAGAATCTGAAGGCATTGCAGTCTCTTTACCTTTTCTTTCCCCTTCCTCAGAGGTTGATGGAAATTCCAAAGTCCGTCTGGCTTATCCTTCAAACCTTCTGCCCATGATAACTACACCGGCTCGCTTCTTCTTCTTTTTCTCTTTTTCCTTCTCTAGCAGAGTCTTGAGATCTTCCTTCCCCTTGGCTAAGGTCAAGAGTAGCTGTTGAAATTGTGAATTCTGAGCTTGCAAGTCTTTAACCATTTGTTCAAGATCCATTTTGCTGAAATAAACAACAGAGGGATGAGGAAACTTCTTGCAAAGACCTGTTTATGCATATGATGAATGATATGTATTCATGTAATGCTTTCAAGGATTTGAAAATCAAATTTGTTTCAAACAAAATTGAACAAACATTATATTAATAAAATAGAATTTGTTTACATCAATGCCCCTAGGGCAAAATTGTACAAAATTCTAAGATAAAAAGACGTTGCGCATCCTCTTCGGTGCAATGTAGGTGTTGAGAGTCTGCTCTTCGTGAAGTAACCGAGTAAGTTCCAAAACTTTCTTCTCGCTTGCGTAGAATTGGGTTTCAAAAGTATCGCGTTCTCCCTTGAGCTGTATCCAACTCCTTTGCAGATCTTCGAGTGATGTTGGCATGTCAGGATGTAGGAGGGTGTATGGAACCTCTCCTTCCTTAACAGGCTCTATAATCACTGGGAGAATAGAGGGGTAAGGCATCATAAGACTTTGGGCGCGGGTTCGTACCCACTTGAGGTAAGGCTCAAGGGGGATGGAATTCTTGTGTCCCAAGGTCTTACTGTCTACCTTGTTCAGTATCCTCCAAGCTCAGATGAACCTTTGTTGAAGTCCTTGATTGTCGTTGTCGAAGTCGAAAATCAAGCCTTGAACCAAGATATCATGTGGGCCATCCCTTCGGGCATAACCAAACTACCTTAGAGCCAAGCAAGGGTTGTAGGTGATGCCTCCCCTAATGCCAACTAGAGGGACATTAGGGAATTCCCCATAACGGTCGATGATGATAACATTTTCTCTGGATCGAGAACACCAATGAACATCTGAATATGTAAGAGTCATCAATTGTTGTGACCACCTCAAACCTTGCTCATTCTTTAAGACTGATTGGGGAAGATGAGAAATAAACCATCTTGCCAGAAGAGGAGTGCAACACATGAGAACACCTCTTTTCCACATTGTACGAGTGTGAAAAGAGTGTAAGATATCTCCAAGCAAAGTAGGCACCGGGTTGCGAGACATGAAGATTTTGACAGCACTCACGTCTATGAGTTGGTCATGATTAGGAAACAAGACCATCCCATAGATGAGAAGGGCTACAATCTCCTCAAAATCTTGTAAGTCCAAAGAATTCCAGTAGCTTTGGGCCTTCTCAAATAGAAACTTTGACAAGAAGCCTTTGACACCACTTCTAGTTTCCCAATGTATTGTGACATCAGATGAGTGCAAGTGCAGGGCTTGATAAATCTCTTTTGGTTTTGGATCTCCTTCCGTACCGTTAAAGGGTAGTTGATTGAGAATAGGAATCCTAAAGAGTTGAGAAAATTCCTCCAAAGTAGGCACAAGCTGGTAGTCAGGAAATATGAAGCAGTGATGCATAGGGTCAAAGAACTGGAAAAGAACTTTCATCATGTCTTCCTCTGTGTTGGAAGTGACTAAGTTGAGAAGACGACCATGCCTCTCGGTGAATGGAGAGTTCTCAGGAATCCTTGAAGCTAGCTCCTTGAGTTGTGGAGGAATTCTTACAAGGTTGACTTGGATGGTTTTCCTGCGAAGTGATTCCATATCCTACAAAACAAGAACAAAGATGAATTTCCAAAATCCTTGAAATGGTTAGTGGATGCATATGATGCTTCAGGATGTCCATGATGTTATGCACAAGTATATATGTACAAGCAAATCACACAAGTTCCTAGTTCAGGCTTGCATGGGGTTTCATAGGTAAGTACCCTCTTGAAGTTTAGTTGGTTCAACCTGTCCTAGTAATACTAACCGGGTTCTAAGGAGCTCAATATCGCTGGATTATTTCCTTGTTCATTGTTTCAATTCAGCCTCTTTACTGGCGACCGAAATATTCCAAGGAACCAACCCTCAATGAGTGTAGTATCGAGTATCTAGCAACTTCGGACTGCACCAAAGCCGATCATCTCACTACATCCTAAAAGGCCAAGTTGGTCAAGTAAAGGTTCTAGAAGTTTGTTAGTGCTTCATGACATCACTCAACGGCCCCGTATTCTCTTTGATTGACTCAAAGGCTACCGGTACCCACAAATATGTCGCACTAACATAGCTATTGCTTAGACCGTGTCGGTATACCCCGCACAGTTTCCACAATGTATTGCTATTTACCTACGAATGTTTCCCAAATCCGGGTAGAGGATTCAAACCCAAACAATAGAACCAATATGTAAAGCAAACAAGTCAAGAAATTGTAAGCAAATAAAGGTGATATAAACCCTAAGGTAACCCCACTCTACAATCCCCGGCAGAGTCGCCAGTTCTGTGATACGGTGGGAGAATTGACTTGAGGTTTTGCATTTCGTCGCAAATGTTTCGGTTTAGCAAGAGTCGCCACCGACTTTTATTTTATCCAAAAGGAAAGGTAAAAAAGCACAGGAAAGTCCTTTGACATGTTTTCTTGAGTTCGGGGGGTAGATTATGATAAGGGTAGGTGCTAGCACCCTTTTCATCCATGGTTTTCCAAGGGCTCTTAGTTACTTGCTTAGATCACTTGCTTTGCTTTTGCAATTGTTTGAAATGGTGCTTTGTGTTTGGTGTGATTTTGAAAGTATTTTGAAAAGAGGCCATCGTTTAGGCAATCTTTGTAATGATTCTCGTTCGTAAGAATGTATACAAAGATGTTTGTCTTTTGAAAAATGTTTCAATGTTTTTGAAGGTTGTTTGGAAATGTTTTGAAATGTGTGTGTGATTGTTTTTTTTTAAAATAGCAAGGATTTGTTTTGAATAGAGCAAGTAACTAGGAACTATCTACCCTACTCAAATGTCTTTCCTATGCATATTTATTCCTTTGACATTGTTGATTTACCATTGTCTTGGTAAACAACCCTATCTTTGGATGTTAAACGGGACGGGTGTGGGTCATCGTATGACCATGATAGCAATGTTGCCAAGTATCTTTAGCATCTTTGAGGGACCAATATCATTTTGTTTTAGGCAACCAACTAGCGTCATCGAGGGACTATGATCTTTTGTTTTGTTTTATTTTGCCAAGATACTTTGAATGCATACCATGGCCATTTTTAAGGCAACAAAGTGGGTGAAACCCTAAAGAGTGCTTGTGTGCAATGTGTTGTCATTTTACATGCATTTGTTTGTCTTGTATTAGGTCATTCTATTTGTTTGTTTTTTGTCTTATCATGCAAATCCCTAGTTTTACTAAACATGGTATAATGCGATAAATTGCATAAAATAAAACTAAGCTATTACAATGTTGTACCCCAAAATTTGCCCTCTCATTTTATTAAGACTTCCCTTACTAGACTCTTTGAACTCAAGACCAAGCTAGGGTTTGCTCTGCTCAAGACATCTCCTTGCACTGTTAACCTGAAATTAGGGTTTGAGTTTGCACAAGGATTTTTGGACTTTCAATGCTCAATGTGACTTTCATACTTCATGTTGGACCTCTAAGATTTCTCATACCAAGTTTCAAGCTTTGAATCAAATTTTTGCCCAGTCAATTGGACAATTGACCTAGAAATCAATTGTATTGGGGAAAAAGTCAACTATGGCCAATTCACAATCAAACCTCATAATTTTTGATCCACATCAACATTGTAGACTCATATGAACCATTTGATCAAGTTTTGACCACAACTCCTCAAGAAATTTGATCAGATCATCAAAAGGGCAAAATGGTCATTTTTAGGATTTTGTATGCAGAAGGGCAATTCCTGATTTTTAACCTAGCCAATGGCAAATTGGGTTCAAGAATTGATTCAAGGACTCAATGGCACCATATTTACCTAATCACAAGGTTCAAAAGATCTCAAATGCATTGAATTGACAGATGAATTTTCCAGTCAACTGATCAAAAATCAACTGTACACTGAAAAGTCAAACTTTGACTTTTTGGTCAAAATCAAGTGCCAAGGGTCATTTTTCATCAAGATGTGTCAAAACATGAAACTTGTTCACCAAGAAACCTAATTTTCAAAATTAGGGTTTAAAATGGAAAATTTTCATAACTTAGAAATTTTCTGTTATGAAATTTTCTTATTTTTTCCAAACTTTTCCCAACTTTTTCACCATGATGAAATTGGATTCAAACAAAACTTCTAACATGAAAGTTGTAGTCTTCCACAAAATCTATAACTTTTATTCACAAAGTTTTCCCAAAAGATGCTTGGATCTCAAGTTATGATTTTTGGAATAAGGGTCCATGAAACTTTTAACTTAGTGAAATTTTGCCCTAGTTTAGGCAGGATTTTGACCTATCTTCATGGAAATTTTTCACATAGTTACAAGTGGAATCTTAAAATGTATTTCAAAGATGGATTGTATAGCATGTTACAAGCTTTCCAAAATGTCCAAGAACTCTCCAAAATCATTTGTGGTTAGGGAGAATCGATGGTTTTAAAATGGGAAATCATCACTTTTGTCCATGGCATTTTTTCATGTTGCTACAAGTTGCAAATTCTGTCCAAACATGTTTGTACTTGCTTACAGGTCCTTAAACCCTTCCACACTCAAAAATTGAATGCAAACACATTCGATTAAGGCTTGATTCTGATCTATGAAACATTATACAATGGTTTAATCCATTTTTGGCAAAAAGTGAACAATGCCATTTACATAAAGCATGCTTTATGTCAAATTGTGTTTCTTGAGCCATACACCAAGCATTTTGCTGCAAACAAAGCTCCCTAATGTCAGGCAAAGTTCACCAACTTTGTGCAGCTAGAGTACAAGCCAGTACAGCCATAGCATTGTCAATTCTCACTTTTACTTCAAAACCAAGTCAACTTGCAAGATAACCACAACTCTTCAATCTGATATAACCAACTCTTGTAAACATTTCAAACAAGTTTTACATAACACACCAAGCCAGAAACACGATCTAGCAAGTCCTCAAACACCCTTAAACACCAAAACACAAGTTCTTGTCAAAACAGGGCAGGTTCTGCAGTTTGATTGCCAAAACAAAATCCACTCGTGTGTTTTGCTTGTAACCAGTTACAACACACTCCATACAACATACCTAAGTTATCCCAACCATTCCCAAGTCACTGTAACTCCATTTACACACTTCACCATTTTCAAATTCTGACTTTGCAGGTTGAGTTCTACAAGAAGATTCAGGCAAGTTCAAAGCTAGCTAAGCATTGGGAAAGCTCAAAGGAACTTCAAGCAAGTTCACAAGTATCTCAAGCCTCACTCACAACCCCTGCATTGCCATACACGAGCTTGACTAAAACAGGTATTTCTCAAACTTCTATCTCTCTATTTAGGAATCATTAGGCTTAGGTTTGTGAATAAAAAATGTAGTCCTCATTGCCCTTGAGTTGTACATATGCATAAAATTCATTTATGTTAACTGAGCTAGAAGTATTTGATGTCTGAACTTTCTAAAAAAGCTAGGTCAAGATTTAGGGCCAGAGAAATTCTCTGTGGTCTTTGAGAGTTAGATCAAGTTTTTTATATGGTTAGAATTGTGGTTCAATGATCTATAACTTTCATGTTGCAAGTTTTTGTTTTCAAGCACAAATGCAGGAGATACGAATTTGAACAAGGGCGCACGTTTTTCTGTTTCACAAGGACAGGGATGAAGTGATATTGGGTTGGGCTTTGGTTTGGCTTGCTATTTGCACCGTTTAGCTTGCTATTTACACCCCCCTTGGCCCATTTAAATTATTCTTGTATATTTTTCTATTTCTTTGTTATTTCTGACTTTTATTATTTTTTCTAAATATAAAAAGTCACTAAAAATATTTTCTTAAATTTTCACATTTTTATTTTATTATTTTTATTATTTTTTGGACATAGAAATAATTACTATAATAATATACTTTTATTTTCCTAAATAAAAACTTGTAAATATTATAAAAATATTATATATTTTTATTTTTTATTATTTATACACTTAAATAATATTTTTCTCACATATTTTATTTTTCAATATTTTTTGTGAATATATTTATTTATTTTCTTTGTACATAAATGAATAAATAATATAATATATATATTTTCTTTCTTAAACCAAAAACTAGGGTTTCTACCCTTTTCAAAAATAATCTTTTATTTTCTTATTTTGATACATTAAATAATTTATTTTACATACATAAAATAAATACAAAAAACATTTTTTTCATATTTATAATATATTGCATATTTAAATATTTGTCAATTTATTATTTGTACAATAAATTCAATATGGTTGTAATAGTTTTAGGGCTTTTATTTTGTACAAAATACTCCCTATTCAAACTTGTATCCTTCTCCCCATATCAATGTTGTAATAGTCGTAGATTTACTTTTACGCTTTTATTGCTTTCAAATATGCCATGATAGTAAGATTAGGGTTTGTATGATAACCAAAATCAAAACAAATAGCATGACTTAATACAAGACAAAAAAGCATGAAAAATGACAACACAATGCACACAAGCACCCCTAGGGTTTCATCCACTTGTTGCCTTAAAAATGGCCATGGTATGCATGCTAGGTGTCTTGGCAAAACAAAATCAAAACAAAAAGATCATAGTCCCTCGATGACGCTATCTTGGTTGCCTATACAAAATGATCCAGTCCCTCAAAAACTTGCTAAGATACTTGGCAACATTGCTATCATGGTCGTACGATGACCCACGCCTGTCCCGTTTAACATCCAAACACAAGGTTGTTTACCAAATACAATGGTAAAACAACAATGTCAAAGGGTTAAAAATATGTAGGAAAGATCTTTGAGTAGGGTAGACAACTCCTAGTTACTTGATCAACTTGCAAACCATCCTTGCTATTTCCAAAAACACTCAACACATTTCAAAACAATTTCCTAAAGCAAACTTTCAAACATTGAAACATTTTTCAAAAGACAAACACCTTTGTAAAACATTCAAACAAGAATTGTTACAAAGGTTTCCTAGACAAGGCCTCTTTTCAAAACATTTTCAAAACCACACACAAAGCACCATTTCAAACAATTGAAAAGAAAAAGCAAGTGATCTAAACAAGTAACTAAGAGCCCATGGAAAACCATGGATGAAAAGGGTGCTAGCACCTTCCCTTTTCATAATATACCCCTTGTGATACGGTGGGAGAACTGACTTGGGATTTGCGTTTGTGTTCGTAAATGTTTCGGTTTAGCAAGAGTCGCCACCGAATTTTTATTTTATCCTAAGGAAAGGTCAAAAAGCACAGGTGTTGTACCCCAAAATTTGCCCTCCCATATTCATCAAGAAATTGCCAAGTCAAGGTCACAAAATGCCCCAAGGGTTGTGCAGCTCAACTGTCTCCTATACAGTCAAAACTAGGGTTTGTGTTCTGAGCAAAGAAAGGAAGTTTTCAAAGGCCCAATCAAGTCTCATATGCCTACAAAGATGGTCAAGCATCCTCACATCAAGTTTCAAGGCTTTCAGCTCAAAATTGCACAGTCAAAACCCTAGATTGCACTACAGTCAACTGTAGGGGCAAAATGGTCATTTGACAGTCAAAAGTTCAAATTTTTGGTCAATATATCATTTTGAAGCCACAAACATCATTTGATCAATGCTTGATCATGATTCTCAAAATTTGGCTCAGAAATCATCAAAGATGCAAAAGTTGCTATATTTGGACAGTTGAAAAAGTCAACTGAAATTGACCAGGGCATAACTTTCACATGGATTATCAGAAAAATTCCATCCAAAGCTCATTTTGAAGAGAAAGACATTTCCTACAATTCATCTTCATATTCCAAGTCCAAGAAATGCTCTCACAAAAAGTTATCAATTTCAACATTATAGGTCATTTTCAAAAGTCAACAAAAAGGGACTTTAAGTCAAAGGCCATAACTTGAGATTGGTAAATCAAAATGACATGGGACCAAAGACATTGGTTAGAGGACTCAAAGACCTTTCCAAAATGTCCAAGAACATGTGGAAAGCTTAAAAATTGAGCAAGTTATGCCTTGTGGAAGTTGGGAAATTTTTGGGAATTTTGAAAAGTCAACATTGATGCAAAAGGCCTAAATTTGCTATTGGGCCCATTTTTCTTCCAAGTTTCTTCATGCCAAGCCTATGCACGACCATTAGGCCCAAAGGGAAGTATTTTCTCATTTTTTAATTATTTATTTGAATTTATATTAATATTAATTCATTTAAATTATTTTAATACATGAAAAATATAAGCTTGACCTAAAAAAATCTTTTTATGCACATTCCAAGGTCAATATTTCGTGCACATCTTAAATAGGCAAGTTTTGGTGTGATTTGAGCTGATTGAACCAAATAACATGAAAAAAGATTCAAAAAAAGATTTCATAAAATCAAATATGGAAAACAATGAATTCATGAGATTTTGTTGATTTTTGTTGACCTAAAAGCCTCACTATATGATCAGGAACGCAACCCTAAGCCAAAGAGACTGAAAGCTGCGCAGAAAACCAATATTGAAAGCTTGAAAATTGCTTGAAAAACTAAAATCTGAAATCAGTGCTAGAGGTCGATTCAAGCCTCCAAACCTATTCCAAAGGCTTCAGTGGCAATTGCTGGACACATTCCAACCATTAGCATCAACTCAGACCCCAAGAATTGGTATAATGACTCAAAACTGTACAGATGAAAACTTGGAGTCGTGCATCATGGTTTAAGCATCTTTCTTAAGTTTTATTTGTTGATTCATGATTGTTGTTTTGTTCTGATGCTAACCATGCCAATGAATTTCGTTTTTGTGCAATACATGTGATTTCACCATTAACGAGCATTAGGGTTTTTCAGTCTTGGAATTAGGGGTTTCCAGGTACGGCAGAATTGGACGTTCTCAACACCATGGTTGTATTCAGGGCATGGAGACGAAGAAGAATGCATCCTCGCGCCTAATTTATGTTGAGAAACGAGCTAATCGCTATTTTTGTAAACTGGCCTAAGACAACGTTTCTAAAACCGTTGCTGTATGCTTATGTTTCAGAAGAAAAAAAACTGGGCGAGGACGATGATACGTTGGCAAGACGTGATTGGCATATTCAAAAATCTCGCGCGCGTTCCAAGCAGGGCTCCACTTTTCCTTTATATTATTTGTATATTAATTATATTACAAACGCGTTGAATTGCTTCAGTGGCACAGGTGTTAAGCTTGCATTGTCTAAGACCTGGGTTCGAACCCCAGGCCTGTGTAAGTTTCATATTATTTTTCAATACTCAATCCTGTGCAGTGCCAACATGGAGGATGCATCATATATACTCAAAACTCACCATCCACGCGTCCATCAGAAGCAATCTAAAGGCCATGACCAAAGGTGTATCATAGATTCCAGTCTACGCGCAGCACTCTATCCAGGAAAGTCAACCAATTCAATACAAATGGGCCAGAAATCATCAGGCCTGAACCTCCTAATTTGGGGCTACCCCCCCCCCCCCCCCCTGGTTTGTATTTTTTCTATTTTTCTTCTTATATTATATTTTTGCTATTTCATTTATTTTAACATAATTAATTTATTTCCATAAAAAATATAAAAACATTCAAAAATCAGAAAAGACCAAATTGTAATAAATATTTTTATTTTAATTATTTTTATAGATAAATTGCATGTAAATAAATGTAGTTTTAATTAGGTTACAAGTTTAATGCTTTTTCATAATAAAAACACCAAAAATAGAATTTAGGTTTAATAGCTTTTTATTTTCTTTTTAATTTTTCCCTTTTTTTTCAGAATAATAATATTTATCTATTTATTTTCATAAATTAAAAAGTTGTACATAAATAAATTAGGGTTTAATTTAGACTATATTTTAATTCTTTCATAATAAATAAACAATATTAGAATTAGGGTTTTGCCTTTCAATTTAATTTCAATTAACTCCTTTTTTCTTATTAAATCTAAAAAAACACAAAATACCCAAAAACATTTAATTTTTAATTTTAAATTCCTTATCAACTTTAATTTTTGCAAAAAAGGGTCCAACGCCCATTGTTTTTAATTATTTAATTTGCGCATTTACTTTATGTCATTTATTATAATTTTGTATCTCTCCCAAAGCCATGTAACTTTACTTTTCGCACTTTTATTTACTTCGCTTTATTTATTTTCCGCTAAATCGGGTCCGGTTTAATTTTGGCGATGTGGATCCGCGCCTTTGTAATAGCCTTAGATTTATTTTTCCGCAAACTTTATAACTGTTAAATATGCATGCAAGAATGAATGTCCTAATTAAAATCAAGCGTAGATCACAACAAACATGACAAGACAAATAACTGAAACATGACACACAATTCGCACACACCACCCCTAGGGTACGCCTCACTGTTGCCTTTCGAAAGGTGATCGTCGAGTAGAGGATGTCTTAGTAAGTCCTCATGATCCGGGAACCTGGCATGAGGGTAGCTTCTAAGGTGTCTTCCCATTGCTCCGGTGATCACCATGTCCCTAAAACTCGAATTGACCCGAACACCTCCAACGGTGGTGCTACCTACCTCTCAATGGTGGGATGGCACTACTTTAAAGGACATTTACACAGACGAATTCCTTAGGGTAGGTAGGTTCTCAAGGATACTTGCTCTAATCTCAAAAACAAATCAAAATCTTTTCATACCGACACTTTTCAAAAGCTTTCAAAGCAAACTTTTCAAACACTCTGACGTACGAGTCGAACTGAAATTTTTCAAAGAAACTTTTTTTAAACCCACATTGAAAAGCAAGCAAATATTTTTGAAAACACATTGAGCAAGTATCTAAGAGCCCATGGATAACCATGGATAGAAAGGGTGCTAACACCTTCCCTTTCTATAACCTACCTCCCGAACCGAGAGCAATCTCTATAAGGAATTTTTCTGTGCTTTTGTCCTTTCCATTTGGAGAAAATAAAAGACGGTGGCGACTCTTGCTTCCGCGACATTTTCGCGAACCAGCGTTAAACAGTCAGTTCCAGATCCACCGATCACAGAACTGGCGACTCTGCTGGGGATCCTTAAACTTAAAGTGAGGTGTACCTTAGGGCTAGCTCATAACTATGTTTTCAATTGTCTTCCTTGCTTGCTTTATTATTGTGGGTTGCTCGGGAGTCCTATAGGTCCTAAACCCGGATCTGGGGGATACCTTTCTTAGAAAGTAGCAACAAGGCTGTGAGGGAACTGTGCGGGGTATACCGACATGGTTGAAACAGTCTGCTACGTTGATGTGGCACTTTGGTGTGTACCGGTAACCCTTGAGTTCAGTCAAGGAGAGTACGGGGCCTCCGCGTGGTGTCGTGAAGCATCAACAGACCTTAGGAACCTTAACTGAACTATCTTGGCCTCTTTAGGGTAGTGAGATAACTGACTTTGGTGCAGTCCGAGGTTGGTTGATACTCGATACTACACTCAATTGAGGGTTGCTTTCCTGGAATATTTCGGTCGCCAGTTCAGTGGCTAAATCGAAACGATGAACAATGAAAGCAATCCCGTGATATTGAGAACCTTAGAACCCGGTTACTTTGATTAGGACAGGTTGAACCCACCAACTTCAAGAGGGTAATACCTAGACCCCATGCTGGCCTAAACTTTAGGGGCTTGCCTTGTGTGACTTGTGTGCCTTTGTACTTGCCTACTTGCGTACTTGTTACCTGACACTAAATTTCTTGCAGGTCTTGTTTATAGTCCTTAATTGGGACTCATAACAGGGTACTAAGTTTCTTGCAGGTCTTGTTTATAGTCCTTAATTGGGACTCATAGCAGGGTACTAAAATTCTTGCAGGTCTTGTTTATAGTCCTTAATTGGGACTCATAACAGGGTACTAAGTTTCTTGCAGGTCTTGTTTATAGTCCTTAACTAGGAATCATAACAAGGTTTACTAGATCTCTTGCAGGTTTTGTTTATAGTCCTCAATTGGGACTCATAACAAAGTATACTGAATTTCTTGCAGGGTCTGTTTATAGTCCTTAATTGGGACTTATAACAGGGTTTACCTACATCACCCCATGCATAGCATGACATCATACCATTGCATACCATTGCATACATCCTAACCCATTTCAAGGATTTCAAGGGCTTGTGATGCAGGTCATGATGAACCAACTGTCTAGCCAGGGGCAAAGAGGATTTATTTTCCTCTAGCCAAGGTTGTCAGGGGCTATGACCCACTGGATATGGTGAGCCTTTGACCCTTGACGAAGGACTCTCTACAACAGGAAGTTCCTTCAATCAAGTTGCCAGTTTCCAACTCTAACAAGTTTCTCTGTTTACCCTGCGAGGTCCTTGAAATCATTGCATGCATGTCATACATCTCATTGCATTGCAGGTATCCCTTTGACAGGTTGCTTACCCTTCTTCGCTGTTTATTTCAGCCGATCGTCATGAATCCCGAATCATCAGCCGAACAGACTATCAAGGATCTCCAGGCTCAGAACGCCCAGTTCCAAGAGCTGATCATGAATCTGACCCAGGGGCAGCAAGATCTGAAAGCTCTGCTTTTGAAGAAGGACAAGAAGAAGAAGAGGACTGTTCTGTTCAGCCCTAGACGCAGATCTGGGAATACACCACAAACTGAAACTGAGAGGACTACCCCATCTGTGAGGGAAAGCAGTCATCATGAGAGAGAGGTTCCCAGTCCAGTGGTCTCCGACAACGAGACAGATTTTGATGAAGAGCAGTACCCTCCTGCTGATGACAAATATAAGCAATTGGAGGACAGATTGAAAGCTATGGAGGTGCAACAGGCACCTGGGCTGGATTTCGGAGATCTGGGTTTGTCGACTGGTGTGATTATCCCCCATAAGTTCAAAGCACCATCATTCACTAAGTACGACGGGGCGTCTTGTCCCAAGCTGCATCTAAGGTCCTATGTTCGGAAGATTCAGCCATATACGGTGGACAAGAATTTATGGATCCACTTCTTCCAGGAGAGTCTTTCAGGGACTCATCTCGAATGGTTCTATCAGCTGGATGGGACCAAAGTTCGTAACTGGGAGGAGTTGGCAACTGCTTTCTATAAGCAGTATCAATATAATGCCGACCTTGCCCCTACGCGTACCCAACTCCAGGGTATGTCGTTAGGTGCAAGCGAAGGTTTTAAAGAATATGCGCAGAAATGGAGGGATCTTGCTGGAAGGGTACAACCACCTCTGACTGATCGGGAACTTGTCGATATGTTCTTGGGGACTTTGTCGGGCCCGTTCTACAACCACCTCATCGGGAATTCTTCTGCTGGGTTCACAGATCTTATCTTGACTGGGGAGAGAATTGAAGCTGGCATCCGGTCTGGGAAAATTCAAGAGGCTGCACCTGCTGACAAAAAGCCTCATCCTGGAAAGAAAGAATCCAATGCCGTGCACGGTAAAAAGAGCCGTCATGAGGCAGGGGCAATCCAGATCTCCAATCCCGGACCTACTCAACAAGGACAGGGGCAGCCGCGAAAGGAGAAACGGCAGTACACCAAACTCAACATGTCGTTGGATCAAGCACTGCAACAAATGTTGAAGGCAGGGCTGATCACCTTGAGGGCTCCTCTTCGGAATCCGAACACTTCTGCTCCCAACTATCATCCCAACGATAGGTGCGCATATCATTCAGATAGCCCGGGGCATACTACAGACAATTCCTGGCCTCTCAAGAATAAGATTCAAGATATGATTGACGCTGGAGAGATTCAGTTTGAAGTGCCAGGGACTCCGAACATAATCATTGCTCCATTGCCCAATCATTGAAGCCTTTTGTTGATTTGAATTTTTGAGTTGTATTTTTCTTTGCTTATACAAACAATTACTGTCATAGCAAACTCTTTTATTCTATTAATGCATCGCATATATCTGTTTTGGAAATTAATACAATTATTTTCATTATGTTCAAATATCTTTTCATATTTTTTCTGATGATCAACTCTTGGTTAATGATTCTGAGCCTCTTGAGGGAGGATGACGAAAACGATACCACGATCTTTACAGTATGCTTTTGAACAGACCCCGCTGATGAGGTACAGGCATTGTTTCAATTCCTAAACACTGGAGTTATAAGGATGATAATCCCTCGTTAACCCCTCTGAGCCAAAGAAGTAGGAGTTTTTATTTTCGAAAATTGAAACCCTTAATCATAACCTGGGGCAGGGTAGTCTCTCAGTTGATCCAGGTGCATGACGAATGGCACCGAAGAGATCTTTACAAAACGAACAAAGACAGTGATGGTTCAGAACAATCATAAGGACAGGCAGTCACTATCAAAAACAAAATCATAAATAAAAGCCCATAAAGTCTAAACCTACAAAGGGGACTTATGAAACTGGGGCATCCCGCTGACTGTGATTCCAAAAAAGGAAACAGTTCAGGCAAAAAAAGAAAGGGATAACAAAATCAAGAAAGAGGTCTCACAAACCCTCAACCAAAGCAAAAATGACTGCCTATCCAAAATAAATCATCAACATCTGAACCATTATTGGAACATCAAAGCAAAGACTCAAGCAAGGTCTAACGCACGATCAACTGAGTTTAGGTTTGGAGAACATCACGAAGAGCGGGTGGGTACAAATAATTTGAGCCTTTATCTTTTGTTTCTTAAACCGTGAACCAGGCCACGTTATAACCCTCAAAAGTCCTAGCTGAAGCATGGGTTAGTTCGAAAGCATACTGTACGAAAGGTATCTTGACTCCTTAAGGCTACGGTAAATACAGAGTTGACATCATGTTTTACAAACATTCCCATGTTTTATGAAAAATGCATTTTCAAAATCTTCAAGACAGACATAAGCTTTGCATTTTTAACATAACTTTGTTTGCATATGACTTTTTGCTTGAACAGTATAGAAGTTTACACGACGAATGCCTAATGAACAAAAGTACCTCCAATCAAGGGGCATGGCACGACTATTGTCCATCATCTGGGGCAGCCCAATCAAGATTCGGAGAATCTCTCAAAAGGCCAACCAGCCTGGGGCAAATCTCCACCTGAGTCACTTAGGGGCATTTCAACGACAAATCTCGCCTGATCAAACATCTTCTGGTGACAAAACAATTCTAACAGGGGCAACTCCCTACATTCTGAGAACATGGACATAGTCGAAAAGATACTACGCAAAATCAAAGACCCGCTAGGTTGACATACCTAGGCAAAAATCAGGGCTTCCCGACGAACCAAAAGGGTTCGGGCAAAAATAAGGGATGAAAATGAAAAATCTGTACACCCGGCAAGTCGAAAACCTGAAAAGGCGGCTTGGGCAAAAATGGGTATCCCGGTGGACCGAAAACCCGAAAGGGCGGTCCAGGCAAAAGTTAGGGATTAAAGCGTACGACTATGTCCCGTCATCTTATCATCTGCCTACCAGAAGAAGGTTTGACCCTCAACAACTATCAGCACCCCACAAGTGCCTCCCCCATAGAAACAGGGGCAATAAAGAGCGGTCTAAGCAATCTGATTGTGATCCTCCAAGGTATCAGGGTAGGTTCCGTGGAAGAACATAACCAATACAGTTCAAAACTTCCCCAGAGAATCCAATCCAGTTCCCCAGGAAAGATGGAATTCATATCCCCAAGCAGCAAGCTTATCCCTAGTAGATTCTGGAAGCTTATCCCCTCGCAAAGCACGAACGCGTCGTCCGGCTTTATTTAAAGAGTTATTTCCTTAACAGGATATAACTGGGTTATCCTCAGCCAAAAGCCACAGAAAGAGCGTCGTCGACAGAATCTTCTTATCCCCAGCGAAGTCCATTCATACTTCCAATACAGCAAGGTATCCTCAGTGAGTCATCCTCAACAATTCAGCAAAAGCATCTCCCCACAGAGTATTTCTTCCCAGCATGGTCGCTAGAATATCTTTTCTCCCCGCAGAATTATTCATTCGCCAAGTGTATTCCCCAACAGAGTTATCTTCTCCTACTGGTATACTTGCAACTATCAACCCCAGCGGAAGCAAAAGCTATTCTTCCACATCAGCCCAGGATACGACTTCCCGGCACCCGTCAAGGATTTATTTTCTTAGACAAACATACATTCATAAAACGTCACATACATCATTATAGCATGCATATGCATCATACTACACGAATCTCATTAATTTTGAAAACATACAGTTCATGCATCATGATTTTGCATACAATTATGTTTTGCCTTTTCAGGAAAAAGATCAATACAAAAATGACTACTATCAACTAATCACAATTCATGCTAGATATAGTTTCAGACGTAAACCCAGCGATGGTGACGTTCTGATACTGCTTCCAGAATTCCTTCTAGATATAGTTTCAGATGTAAACCCAGCGATGGTGACGTTCTGATACTGCTTCCAGATTTCCTTCTAGATATAGTTTCGGATGTAAACCCAGCGATGGTGACGTTCTGATGCTGCTTCTAGAATTCCTTCTAGATATAGTTTCAGATGTAAACCCAGCGATGGTGACGTTCTGATGCTGCTTCCAGATTTCCTTCTAGATATAGTTTCAGATGTAAACCCAGCGATGGTGACGTTCTGATACTGCTTCCAGAATTCCTTCTAGATATAGTTTCAGATGTAAACCCAGCGATGGTGACGTTCTGATACTGCTTCCAGAATTCCTTCTAGATATAGTTTCAGATGTAAACCCAGCGATGGTGACGTTCTGATGCTGCTTCCAGATTTCCTTCTAGATATAGTTTCAGATGTAAACCCAGCGATGGTGACGTTCTGATACTGCTTCCAGAATTCCTTCTAGATATAGTTTCAGATGTAAACCCAGCGATGGTGACGTTCTGATACTGCTTCCAGATTTCCTTCCAGATATAGTTTCAGATGTAAACCCAGCGATGGTGACGTTCTGATACTGCTTCCAGATTTCCTTCCAGATATAGTTTCAGATGTAAACCAGATATGGTGACGTTCTGATACTGCTTCCAGAAGTCCTTTTTAGATGTTCCCCTCTCCGACGATGAGTGTGAGGTGATATTCTCCCTATGGTTCCCTCTCCAGCGGTGTGTGAGGTAGTAATCCCTTCAAGATGTTCCCCTCTCCGACGATGAGTGTGAGGTGATATTCTCCCTATGGTTCCCTCTCCAGCGGTGTGTGAGGTAGTAATCCCTTCAAGATGTTCCCCTCTCCGACGATGAGTGTGAGGTGATATTCTCCCTATGGTTCCCTCTCCGGCGGTGTGTGAGGTAGTAATCCCTTCAAGATGTTCCCCTCTCCGACGATGAGTGTGAGGTGATATTCTCCCTATGGTTCCCTCTCCAGCGGTGTGTGAGGTAGTAATCCCTTCAAGATGTTCCCCTCTCCGACGATGAGTGTGAGGTGATATTCTCCCTATGGTTCCCTCTCCAGCGGTGTGTGAGGTAGTAATCCCTTTTTCAGATGTTTCCCTCTCCGACGTTGAGTGAGGTGATGATTCCCTTTCAGATTATAATAGCTTATGGTTCTCTGCCCAATACTGCGAAGATAATAATTCCCATCAAGATTTTTCTCAACGAGCGTTGTTGAGATTAAAATCGTCCAAGGTTCTCTTATCATTCATGCTAAGGCAGTAACCATTCCTGGTTCATTCATCAGTGTTTGAAGCTCCAGACTCAGCTCCTGTAACCAGTCAGGACGCATCTATACCAAGCATCCGAAATCAACTCCTGCAACGTGTCAGGTACTCATTTTTCTTTTGCAGGTATGCAGGTTCTCGCTAAGGAATCTCCTATGCGATCAACATCCAGATGGCATCTATAAGCCCATCATCCTATCCAGCAATCTCCAAATGGCATCTATAAGCCCATTCCCTCATCACTGCTACTATGTGAGCGCAAATTTCTGGGCACTTTAGTGTCCAATCATCTTCTACCCTCGGATTACGAAAGGCACATCCGCCAATCTGCATCCTCAGGTCTAAGAAGATTGAACAGGGGCAACTGTTGTACCCCAAAATTTGCCCTCCCATATTCATCAAGAAATTGCCAAGTCAAGGTCACAAAATGCCCCAAGGGTTGTGCAGCTCAACTGTCTCCTATACAGTCAAAACTAGGGTTTGTGTTCTGAGCAAAGAAAGGAAGTTTTCAAAGGCCCAATCAAGTCTCATATGCCTACAAAGATGGTCAAGCATCCTCACATCAAGTTTCAAGGCTTTCAGCTCAAAATTGCACAGTCAAAACCCTAGATTGCACTACAGTCAACTGTAGGGGCAAAATGGTCATTTGACAGTCAAAAGTTCAAATTTTTGGTCAATATATCATTTTGAAGCCACAAACATCATTTGATCAATGCTTGATCATGATTCTCAAAATTTGGCTCAGAAATCATCAAAGATGCAAAAGTTGCTATATTTGGACAGTTGAAAAAGTCAACTGAAATTGACCAGGGCATAACTTTCACATGGATTATCAGAAAAATTCCATCCAAAGCTCATTTTGAAGAGAAAGACATTTCCTACAATTCATCTTCATATTCCAAGTCCAAGAAATGCTCTCACAAAAAGTTATCAATTTCAACATTATAGGTCATTTTCAAAAGTCAACAAAAAGGGACTTTAAGTCAAAGGCCATAACTTGAGATTGGTAAATCAAAATGACATGGGACCAAAGACATTGGTTAGAGGACTCAAAGACCTTTCCAAAATGTCCAAGAACATGTGGAAAGCTTAAAAATTGAGCAAGTTATGCCTTGTGGAAGTTGGGAAATTTTTGGGAATTTTGAAAAGTCAACATTGATGCAAAAGGCCTAAATTTGCTATTGGGCCCATTTTTCTTCCAAGTTTCTTCATGCCAAGCCTATGCACGACCATTAGGCCCAAAGGGAAGTATTTTCTCATTTTTTAATTATTTATTTGAATTTATATTAATATTAATTCATTTAAATTATTTTAATACATGAAAAATATAAGCTTGACCTAAAAAAATCTTTTTATGCACATTCCAAGGTCAATATTTCGTGCACATCTTAAATAGGCAAGTTTTGGTGTGATTTGAGCTGATTGAACCAAATAACATGAAAAAAGATTCAAAAAAAGATTTCATAAAATCAAATATGGAAAACAATGAATTCATGAGATTTTGTTGATTTTTGTTGACCTAAAAGCCTCACTATATGATCAGGAACGCAACCCTAAGCCAAAGAGACTGAAAGCTGCGCAGAAAACCAATATTGAAAGCTTGAAAATTGCTTGAAAAACTAAAATCTGAAATCAGTGCTAGAGGTCGATTCAAGCCTCCAAACCTATTCCAAAGGCTTCAGTGGCAATTGCTGGACACATTCCAACCATTAGCATCAACTCAGACCCCAAGAATTGGTATAATGACTCAAAACTGTACAGATGAAAACTTGGAGTCGTGCATCATGGTTTAAGCATCTTTCTTAAGTTTTATTTGTTGATTCATGATTGTTGTTTTGTTCTGATGCTAACCATGCCAATGAATTTCGTTTTTGTGCAATACATGTGATTTCACCATTAACGAGCATTAGGGTTTTTCAGTCTTGGAATTAGGGGTTTCCAGGTACGGCAGAATTGGACGTTCTCAACACCATGGTTGTATTCAGGGCATGGAGACGAAGAAGAATGCATCCTCGCGCCTAATTTATGTTGAGAAACGAGCTAATCGCTATTTTTGTAAACTGGCCTAAGACAACGTTTCTAAAACCGTTGCTGTATGCTTATGTTTCAGAAGAAAAAAAACTGGGCGAGGACGATGATACGTTGGCAAGACGTGATTGGCATATTCAAAAATCTCGCGCGCGTTCCAAGCAGGGCTCCACTTTTCCTTTATATTATTTGTATATTAATTATATTACAAACGCGTTGAATTGCTTCAGTGGCACAGGTGTTAAGCTTGCATTGTCTAAGACCTGGGTTCGAACCCCAGGCCTGTGTAAGTTTCATATTATTTTTCAATACTCAATCCTGTGCAGTGCCAACATGGAGGATGCATCATATATACTCAAAACTCACCATCCACGCGTCCATCAGAAGCAATCTAAAGGCCATGACCAAAGGTGTATCATAGATTCCAGTCTACGCGCAGCACTCTATCCAGGAAAGTCAACCAATTCAATACAAATGGGCCAGAAATCATCAGGCCTGAACCTCCTAATTTGGGGCTACCCCCCCCCCCCCCTGGTTTGTATTTTTTCTATTTTTCTTCTTATATTATATTTTTGCTATTTCATTTATTTTATTTATTTTAACATAATTAATTTATTTCCATAAAAAATATAAAAACATTCAAAAATCAGAAAAGACCAAATTGTAATAAATATTTTTATTTTAATTATTTTTATAGATAAATTGCATGTAAATAAATGTAGTTTTAATTAGGTTACAAGTTTAATGCTTTTTCATAATAAAAACACCAAAAATAGAATTTAGGTTTAATAGCTTTTTATTTTCTTTTTAATTTTTCCCTTTTTTTTTCAGAATAATAATATTTATCTATTTATTTTCATAAATTAAAAAGTTGTACATAAATAAATTAGGGTTTAATTTAGACTATATTTTAATTCTTTCATAATAAATAAACAATATTAGAATTAGGGTTTTGCCTTTCAATTTAATTTCAATTAACTCCTTTTTTCTTATTAAATCTAAAAAAACACAAAATACCCAAAAACATTTAATTTTTAATTTTAAATTCCTTATCAACTTTAATTTTTGCAAAAAAGGGTCCAACGCCCATTGTTTTTAATTATTTAATTTGCGCATTTACTTTATGTCATTTATTATAATTTTGTATCTCTCCCAAAGCCATGTAACTTTACTTTTCGCACTTTTATTTACTTCGCTTTATTTATTTTCCGCTAAATCGGGTCCGGTTTAATTTTGGCGATGTGGATCCGCGCCTTTGTAATAGCCTTAGATTTATTTTTCCGCAAACTTTATAACTGTTAAATATGCATGCAAGAATGAATGTCCTAATTAAAATCAAGCGTAGATCACAACAAACATGACAAGACAAATAACTGAAACATGACACACAATTCGCACACACCACCCCTAGGGTACGCCTCACTGTTGCCTTTCGAAAGGTGATCGTCGAGTAGAGGATGTCTTAGTAAGTCCTCATGATCCGGGAACCTGGCATGAGGGTAGCTTCTAAGGTGTCTTCCCATTGCTCCGGTGATCACCATGTCCCTAAAACTCGAATTGACCCGAACACCTCCAACGGTGGTGCTACCTACCTCTCAATGGTGGGATGGCACTACTTTAAAGGACATTTACACAGACGAATTCCTTAGGGTAGGTAGGTTCTCAAGGATACTTGCTCTAATCTCAAAAACAAATCAAAATCTTTTCATACCGACACTTTTCAAAAGCTTTCAAAGCAAACTTTTCAAACACTCTGACGTACGAGTCGAACTGAAATTTTTCAAAGAAACTTTTTTTAAACCCACATTGAAAAGCAAGCAAATATTTTTGAAAACACATTGAGCAAGTATCTAAGAGCCCATGGATAACCATGGATAGAAAGGGTGCTAACACCTTCCCTTTCTATAACCTACCTCCCGAACCGAGAGCAATCTCTATAAGGAATTTTTCTGTGCTTTTGTCCTTTCCATTTGGAGAAAATAAAAGACGGTGGCGACTCTTGCTTCCGCGACATTTTCGCGAACCAGCGTTAAACAGTCAGTTCCAGATCCACTGATCACAACAGGAAAGACCTTTGAGATGTTTTCTTGGGTTCGGGGAGTAGATTATAGAAAGGGAAGGTATCAGCACCCTTTCTATCCATGGTTATCCATGGGCTCTTAGTTACTTTCTTAGATCACTTGCTTTTACTTTTCAATTGTTTGAAATGGTGTTTGTGTGTGATTTTGAAAGATGTTTTGAAAAGAGGCCATCGTTGTGGAAACGTTTGTAATGATTCTTGTTTGAATGTATATGAAGGTGTTTGTCTTTTTGAAAGGTTTTCAAATGTTTTGAAAGTTGTTTTGAAATTGTGTTGTGGAGTGTGTTTTAAAAAACAGCAAGGATGTTTTGCAAGATTTTTGATCAAGTAACTAAGAGTTGTCTACCCTTTTTTACTCAAAGATCTTTCTTATGTTTTTAACCCTTTTAACAGTGTTGTTTCACCATTGTATTTGGTGAACAACCTTGTGTTAGGATGTTAACGGGACAGGCGCGGGTCATCGTATGACCATGATAGCAATGTTGTGAAATGACTTAGCACTTTTCTGTAGGGACTAAGATCATTTTTGAAAGGCAACTTTGATAGCGTCATCGAGGGACTATGATCTTTTTTCAATTCGTTTGTGCTAAGACATCCCACATGCATAACATGGCCATTTTTGTAAGGCAACAAGTGGAATTACCCTAAGGGTGCATGCGTGCAAGTGTGTTTGATTGCATGCATTTTGTCTTTGATTTTTGGGTTGTCTACTTGTTGATTTTATCTTGCCATACACACCTAATTACTAGCATTTGTACAAAGCAATAAAAATGCAGGAAATAAATATCCTATACTATTACAACCATATTGAATTGCATGAGAATATAAAGGCAAAAATAAGGTAAAAGCAAGAAAAATGAGTGTCTTTCGATCCAGGCAGGAGCACCCTTCGATTTGCATTCTGTTGGCCTCCTTCGATTGTGGGCTGGCATCAGTAAGGTCCTGTCCTTCGATTGGGAATTCGCGCCAGTGGGGTCATGGCCTTCGATTGGGCTTTGGCACCAGTCAGGTCATGTACTTCGAATGGAGGATGACACCAGCATGGAAGTGCCTTTCGTCTGAGCCTGGACTTAGTGTAAGTGTGCCTCTGGCTGGGCCTTTCTGCCTTGTTGCCTTCTTCGATTGGGCCTGGAATCTGTGCAAGATGCAATCTGCCTTTCTGTCTCCTTCGATTGGGTCCAGAGTCAGTGAGGAAGCCCGGGGCTTCGTTTCATACTCCTGTCTTTTGTTTATTTCGTTTGAGATATTAAACAGCAACATGGCCCAAGGCCATGCTATCATTACCTCAGGGTCAGGTTAGTTCTTAGGGCATTTGTAACAAACCAAAGAATAAAACCAAAAGGAGAGACAATAAAAACAAACTAAAAGAGTGGAAACGAAAAGGTAACAAACACTATGTACATGTTTGAAACGAAAAGGAAGCTTATTTACATGTTACACTAGAAATGAAGGGCTCAAGGTTAAGAATGACTTACCTTGCTTGAGGCTGGAACTTGTGCTGGGTCTTTAAGTGGTTTCCTTGAATGCTTCTAGATTCGAAGGGAGGAACCAGGAGTTATGTCTTTGATATTGGATAAGTGTGAGGTTCTCCCTACTGGATTCAAAGGGTAACAAGGTATAGGGATGTTTCAGATTCTAAGGGGATAAGTGTTTGCTCTTTGATTTGATACAGGCAGGTCTGAGTTTTTTTTAGTTTTGATACAGGCTTGCTTGCAGTTGCAGTTGGACTGGCTTTAGGCAGGTTTGTTTGCAGTTGCAATTGAACTGGCTTGAGTTTTCTGGCTTTGGTAAGGAAGGCAGGTTTTGAGGTTATGCAGGCCTCAAGGCTTGTTGTGCCTTAGGCTTGTACTTGTAACACAAGTTTGATGTTTTGGTGTTAGGCAGGAGGATGCAGTTCTGGATTTGTTGTTTGTATTTTGGGTATGTGTTTGATGAGTGTTTAAGTGTTTAAGTGTTTAAGTGTTTAAATGTTTAAGTATTTAAGTGTTTGAGAATTTTGTGATGTGTCAGAATTTTTTTGAAGATTCGTTCCTCTGGCCAAAAGTCCTCCCTCAGCTTTGCATAAATTCCTCTATTTATAGAGGAAAAGAATGGACATGTTTTCAACAGCCAGCCTTGCAAAAATAGTAAAATAATAGGTAACATGACAGTACATGTGGTGGGCCTGTTGGCAGTTGGGGTGCAGAAGCTGTGACTCATGCTTCTGTCATTGCTTGTGGAGCGAAAATAATAAAATAAGGCCCAGCTGGAAAGTAAATGTCCACTTGTGCCATAAAAGAAAGATGAATGGTTCAGATGGGGTTGCTTCATGCTGAAGGAAAATAGGCGCAAGACTCAAGACAAACTTTCCTAAAAGGTAGTATTGTGCTATTAAGTGCAAGTGGTCTTAGACAATCAATGGTTACAGGCCTAAAAAGGGAAGACACGTGGCCTAGCCTATGGGTCTGAATGTTCAACTTGATCTTTTGAGTCGAATCCTCCATCTTTTTACACCTTTCGACCAGACTAGGATAAAACAACATTCGTTTTCACCAGCTGTGTGCCCTTCGAATGGGCCAACTGTGTGTTCTTCGAATGGCCCTTTTCAGAAGGTTATTAACTACTGAATCGAAAGAAGCTTTCAGAACATTATTGACTCTTTGAATTGAAGAAAACCAGAAGGAGGCCTTTACTTCCTGATTCGAAGGGCATTCCTGGGTCGAAGGACATTCCTGAGTCGAAGGACACTGTTTCAAAGGGAACCAAAAACTCAATTGAAACTTGTATGGAGATCATTTCCTTCTGAATCGAAAGGGGCCTATTTGAATTCACATTGCCCAAACGAAACTTGTATCGAAGAAAACATATTTCCAAATCGAAAGCTCATGCTCGAAGGAAGCATATTGCCCAATCGAAGCAGGCTTGCAAGTAGCATATGCCCAATCGAAGCAGGCTTGTAGGCAGTGAACTTGTCCTAATCGAAACAGGCTTACAGGCAGCTAAAATAGGTTTTCAAAGCAAGCATGCAGGCAACATGCTTGGTGAATCAAATGGTTTGTCTTGCAGGGGGCACTTGTGGCTAGCAAACATGGTTTTCAAGGCAAGCAATGTAGGCAGCGAAAGTCACAAACGAAGCCTGCAACAAGAAGTCACATGCCCATGCGAAAGAGGCACGCTAGCATCCATTTTGAGAAATCGAAGGAGGTCAAGAGTCAATCGAAGGATTCTGATCGAAAGATTCCTAAAGGCCAATCGAAAGAGCTGAAACGAAGAACACTTGTATTTCTCCAATTTTTGTCAAAATAATATTTTTATCTGTTTTCTCCCTTTTTGACAGTTTCCTTTTAATTTTGGTATTGGAAAATCCAAATGCACTTGTTCAAGCTTGAACCTTGAAAATACTTGTAAGAAAGGCCTTGAGAATTGAGAGGGTAAATTTTGGGGTACAACAGCTGCCCCTGTTCAATCTTCTTGAACCTGAAGAGTTAGATTGGCAGTTTCGCCGTTCGCGACTCGGAGGTAAAATATGATTGGACACTAGAGTGCCCAAAACATTTGCACTCGTCAAAGCGTAGTTTGAGGGAATGGGATTAAAGATTCCATTTGGAGATGGTGGAATCTTGATGGAGATGGGCTTAAAGATGCCATCCAAGAATGTTTGTTGCATTGCAATGTTGTAGGTCAAAAGAATGAGCATCAAAATGGTATCCGTGTCTGGAATGCCATTGAACTGTATCTGGGGACTGAGTTTGTATGAGCAAAAGAATGGCGTCCGTGTTTGGCGCGTATCTGAGTTGTAACTGTATTTGGATTTTGAATGAATATCAGAATGACTGCCGTGTCTGGAGTGTATCTGTATTCTAAATGGATAACAGAGAAAAATTTGTGTATGGAGCAACTGTGTGCTGAGGATAAATTCTGAATGAGTGACAGAATGGAAACCGTATCTGGAGCGTATCTAGACGGTATCTGAAGCTTGAGATCTGTATGAGTAGCAGAGTGATTTCCGTGTCTGGAGTGTATCTGAAACTGTAACTGGGATCTGAATAAGTGACAGAATGACAACCGTGTCTGGAGCGTATCTAGAGTGTATCTGAGGTTGAGATCTGTATGAGTAGCAGAATAACTTTCGTGTCTATAGTGTATCTGAGACTGTAATTGGGATCTGAATGAGTGACAGAATGGAAACCGTGTATGGAGCATATCTGGACTGTATCTTGGAGTTGTGATCTGTATGAGTAGCAGAATGACTTCCGTGTCTAGAGTGTATCTGAGACTGTAACTGGGATCTGAATAAGTGACAGAATGGCAACCGTGTATGGAGCATATCTGGAATGTATCTTGGAGTTGAGATCTTTATGAGTAGAAGAATGACTTCCGTGTCTGGAGTGTATCTGAGACTGTAACTGGGATCTGAATGAGTGACAGAATGGCAACCGTGTCTGGAGCATATCTGGACTTGAAGTTGATAATTGAATCTGAATGAGAGATAGAATGGCCACCGTGTCTGGAGCGTATCTAGTCTGTATCGGATTGCTGAAGTCTGAATGGGTAGTAGAATGACCTCCGTATTTGGGGTGTATCTGTACTATATCTGACTTGAAATTCTGAATGAGTAATAGAATGACCGCCGTGTCTGGGGTGTATCCTTACTGTATCTGAATAATTGTTAATGATAGCCTTTTAATCTTATCCTGAAAAGGGTAAAATGTTAGCTAAAACATAAAGTTATGTTGCATGATGTGTATGATGCAATGAACTGTACTTCATCAATGTGTATGATATATGAATGTAATGGTTATGTATGCAGGCTGAGTAGCTGTCTTGCTGAGGAAAATGAATCCTTGATAGCTGGAGATAATGAATTCCTTGACTGCTGCCGGGGAAAGTAAATCCTTGACCGTAGCTTGGGGATTGAAGATCTTCGATTGTTGAGGGATCTCAGGACCACTGCTGGGGATTGAAAATCCTTGGTGACTTGTGGGGGTTTTAACAAAACTTCACTAACTTCTGCGGGGAATGAGAATTCTGCCGATCTCTACCGGGGAATTAAAACCTGGGAGACTTCCACTAGAGAAGTGAGACTGAGAATCTTCAATCTGCTGGGAAATATGTGTGTGGGGAGAATGTTCACCGTTCTGGTTCCGCTGGGGAATAGGATTTTTAGGGTTTTCGGGCTCCACTGGGGATCTTGAAACTTGACTCTGAGGGGAATTTTGAAATTCATCTCAGCTGGGGAATCAAGTTCTAGAAAGCATTTGCTCTGCTGAGGATCCTGAAGTTTAACTCTTAGGGAAATATATTCTGAATTTTAACTCTGTTGAGGAACTTGAAGTTCAATTCTGCTGGGGATTCCTTCTGAAATGGCATAAAGATATCTTCCTAAACTTCAACCTCTCAGTAATCATCTTTTCTCAATTTCGTTTTATTTGTAAGCAATGATTATGTTCAAATGCATATGCCTATTTAACAAAACATTGGACGTTTTTTCAAATAAAACATAAGTGTAAAAAAGAAAAGGAAGGCAAGCAAATTTCTGCACTTGGAAGTGTATTTGTATTAACTTTTGTGAGTATCTTTGTACAAAGGAGACATACATCCTAGTAAGAGGATGTTGTCGTAAGAATTAAAAAAATCTTATACAAAAGAAAGATTGATATGTGTAACAATTCCATGGGATTCCCATTTTGACATAGCCTTCACAACTCTGAATATTTGTCCATTTGCTGCTTCGTCCGCCGAAGACTGGATTTATCAGAAGCTTGGAGCTTGTTGGTGAATAGATTGTTCCTTAAAGGGATCCGACGAGACATAGTCATACGCTTTAATTCCCTAACTTTTGCCTGAATCGCCCTTTCGAGTTTTCGATCCACCGGGAAACCCTTTTTTGCCCAAGTCGCCCTTTCGGGTTTTCAACTTGCCGGGTGTACAAATTTTTTTGTTTTATCCCTAATTTTTGCCTGAACCGCCCTTTCGGGTTTTCGGTTCACCGGGATGCCCATTTTTGCCCAAGTCGCCCTTTCGGGTTTTCGACTTGTCGGGTTATTTTAAGCGTAGTATCTTTTGACTATGTCTGTGTTCGCAGGGTGTGGCAAATCGTCACCGTCCATGGTGGTCAAAATCATTGCCCCACCAGAAAAGATACTCTTGATCACAAATGGTCCTTCGTAAGTAGGAGTCCACTTGCCCCTGGGATCACTTTGCGATAAGATGATCCGCTTGATTACAAGATCTCCAACTCGATATATCTGACGCCTGACTTTCTTGTTGAAAGCCTTGATCATGCGTTTTTGATACGCCTGACCATGACAAACAGCAGTAAGTCGCTTCTTGTCGATCAAATTGAGTTGATCAAGCCGGGTCTGAATCCAATCGTCTTCACTCAAACCAGCGTCTTTCATGATCCTTAAGGAAGGAATCTGAACTTCCATGGGTAGGATAGCCTCCATGCCATACACCAAAGAAAATGGGGTTTCCCCTGTTGAAGTACGTGTTGTGGTACGATATCCATGCAGAGCAAACGGTAACATCTCGTGCCAGTCCTTGTAGGTGACTGTCATCTTTTGAATGATCTTCTTGATATTTTTGTTCGCAGCTTCAACAACACCGTTCATCTTCGGCCGATAGGGAGATGAATTGTGATGATAAATCTTGAACTGTTCGCATAGAGCGGTGATCATAGTATTGTTCAGATTTGTACCATTGTCTGTGATGATCCAGTCGGGGATACCATACCGGCATATGAGGTTCTGCTTAATGAAACGGGCAACCACATTCTTTGTAACAGAGGCAAAGGAAGATGCTTCGACCCACTTGGTAAAATAATCAATGGCGACCAAGATGAAGCGATCTCTATTGAACGTTGTGGGCTTGATCTCTCCAATCATGTCAATGCCCCACATTGTGAATGGCCAAGGAGCTGTCAGAACGTTGAGAGGAACGGGAGGAATATGTACTTTGTCGGCGTAGACTTGGCATTTGTGGCAAGTACGGGAATGTTGATGACAATCAGCTTCCATGGTGGACCAGTAGTAACCTGCCCTTAGAATCTTCTTTGCAATTGTATGTCCGCTCAAGTGGGTGCCAAATGTGCCACTGTGTATCTCAGTCATGATCAACTCTGCTTCAGCTTTGTCTACACATCGAAGTAAAACACAATCATGGTTGCGTTTATAAAGGATGCCATTGCTTAGTAAGAACTTGGCAGCAAATCTCCTTAAGAACTTTTTGTCATTGACTGCAGCTCCTTCGGGGTATTCTCTAGTCTGGAGATACCTTTTGATTTCATGAAACCAGGGTTGTTCTACTACTTCTTCGGTATTAATCTCATGACAATGCGCAGGTTCGTACATTCGCTCGATGGTAATTTGGGGAGCCTCGTTATCCCAGTTGAGTTTAAACATGGAAGACATTGTAGCCAGAGCATGTGCTAGCTGATTCTCTTCTCGCGGGAAATGCTCGAAATTAATGTGCTCGAAATGAGGCAGCAATGTCAAGACATGTTCTTTGTATGGGATAAGATTAGGATGTTTGGTGTCCCACTCTCCTTTGACTTGATTGATAACCAAAGCCGAGTCCCCAAATACGACCAAAGATTTGATCCCCAGGTCTATAGCAGCCTTGAGACCAAAGATGCAAGCTTCATATTCAACCATGTTGTTGGTACAGCTGAAACAAAGTCGGGCAGTGAAAGGTGCATGGCAACCTTTTGGAGAAATGAGTATCGCGCCGATACTGTTGCCGAGTGCATTTGAAGCACCATCAAAGTATAGGGTCCATCGGGATCCTTGTTCAGGTCCGTCATATGGTCTGTTACCTTTGATGCTGTCCAGGGTCATGATGTCTTCGTCAGGGAAGTTGAATTTCATAGATTGATAATCTTCGACGGCTTGATGAGCTAGATGGTCAGCTAGTACACTCCCTTTTATAGCTTTTTGGGTAGTATATTGGATGTCATATTCAGTCAGGATCATTTGCCATCTAGCGATTCTTCCAGATAAAGCAGGTTTCTCGAAGATATACTTGATCGGGTCCATTTTGGAAATTAACATAGTGGTATGAGTCAACATATACTGCCTTAATCGGCGAGCAGCCCATACCAAAGAGCAGCAAGTTTTCTCGAGCAGTGAGTATCGAGTCTCACATTCGGTAAACTTTTTGCTAAGGTAATATATGGCATGCTCTTTTCGACCAGACTCGTCATGTTGGCCCAGCACGCACCCCATTGAGTCATCCAAAACAGTCAGATACATGATCAACGACCTTCCTGCGACGGATGGCATCAGAATAGGAGGTTCCAATAAGTATTCCTTGATCTTATCAAAATCAACTTAACAATCGTCGTTCCATTCAACTATCTGATCCTTCTTCAACAAATTGAAAATCGGCTCACAGGTGGATGTCAGGTGAGAGATGAACCTTGCAATATAGTTCAAGCGTCCCAAGAATCCTCTAACCTCCTTTTCAGTACGGGGGGCTGGCATTTCTTGTATAGCCTTCACTTTAACAGGATCGACCTCAATACCTTTGTTGCTGACAATAAATCCCAAGAGCTTACCATAACTAACTCCAAAAGTGCACTTGCTTGGATTCAGTCTGAGTTTATACTCCTTCAGCCTGGAAAACAGCTTTTGTAAATGTTCAAGGTGCTCTTCTTCTATCTGTGATCGAGCTATCATGTCGTCTACGTAAACTTCGATCTCATGATGTATCATATCATGAAACAAAGCTACCATGGCGCGTTGATAAGTGGCCCCTGCATTCTTCAGTCCGAACGGCATCACTTTGTAGCAGAAGGTACCCCATTGTGTAACAAAGGTAGTTTTCTCCATGTCCTCGGGGGCCATTTTAATCTGGTTGTAACCCGAGAATCCATCCATGAAGGAAAATACCTTGTGCTGAGCCGTGTTGTCAACCAAAATATCGATATGTGACAATGGAAAATCATCTTTAGGGCTAGCCTTGTTCAAATCCCGATAGTCCACGCACATTCTGACCTTGCCGTCCTTTTTGGGTACGGGCACAATGTTAGCAACCCATTGTGGATAGGTTGTAATGGCCAGAAAGTCGGTGTTGAATTGCTTCATTACTTCAGCTTTAATCTTCTCAGACATGCCAGGTCTCATTCGGCGAACCTTTTTCTTGATCGGTGGACAGTCTTCTCTTGTAGGGAGACGGTGAACCACGATATCTATATCTAAACCTGGCATGTCTTCATAAGACCAAGCGAAGATCTCAACATATTCATTCAACAACTGTATTAAGCGTTCCTTGACACTTGGTTCCAGGTTGGCACCCACTTTTACTTCCTTCTTGTCTTCCTCTGTTCCTAAGTTGATGGTTTCCAACAACTCTTCATGAGGCAAGATGGCCCTCTCTTCTTGTTGTAAAAGTCTGGCTAACTCTCCCGGTACTTCACAATCTTCGTCAACTTCGTACTCATCCTGATTGACCAAATCTTCAGAGTCGTCGAAAGCTATAACAGAATAGTCACCCCTGGAATCCGGAGTGGATGGGTACCTGCATTTGTGAGTGTGGGTGTGTGTAAGGGATAACCATCTTTAAACAAACAAAAATACAAAAGGAAAGAAAATGAACACAACAGTTTATAGATGAAAAACGTCCAATGATTCATCAAAACATGGCATGTGATTATGAAGAGAATCAAGCCCTTACAAATGGACCTACATGCCCCGGGCAAGGCATGAGGTGAAAATAGTGTGCGAATTGTTTTAGTTATTACAGACCAAAGAAAATGGGAAATTGTTCAAAGATAAAATTATTGGTTGATAAAGGTGATAGGAACAAAGTCCTTTGCTTCCCAATTGTTCAAACCCCCTTCGACAGTCGAAAAGATCCAATCTTCAAAGTGGCTCTCCTCGTCTTCATCTTCTACAACATTGATTCCATGGAAAGAAATCTTGACGGGTGGTCTTTTGGTCTTGGAGCGACGCATAGCCTTCTGTCCTTCAGCAGTAAACCCCAACCCAAAATTTTCCGTCTTATGGGGAAAGTCAGGCAATTGTCCCCATACTGTACTCTTCCCCTTCTTAATCACAGCCTCTACGTCTTTGAGGGAAGCCATCCTAGCCACCCACTTGGGAAAAATAGGTACCTCAACCACTGCCTTCGCGACTGCCACCTCGGGAGAAACTTCCTCAAAATGTTGAAAAGGTGTTTCGATGAATTCGCCATCCACTTCCACATACCGAAAGGAATTGAGATGACTGATCATGTACTCCTCCTCACCGTGTACAGTTATGATTTTACCCTTAACATGGTACTTCAGCATCTGATGCAAAGAGGAGGTGACTGCCCCGGCATAATGGATCCACGGTCTTCCTAGCAAACATGAGTATGATGGACGGATGTCTATTACATAGAAAGTGGAGTTGAACACTTCAGTGCCTACCTTGATGGGAATATCAACCTCCCCATAAACCATTCCTTTGGAACCATCGAAAGCTCTGACGATAATGTTGCTAGGCTTAAGGGTCAAACCTTCACAATCCAAACGGTCTAAGGCCTTCTTTGGCAGCACATTCAGGGAAGAACCAGTATCGACCAAGACATGGGCGAGTGTGGTCCCTCGGCACTCAACTGAAACATGTAATGCATCATTGTGCTTTCTTCCTTTGGGAGTTAGGTCAGCGTCAGAAACGCCCAGGCCATTGTTAGCAGTAAGACTGGCCACACAGTTTTGGAATTGGTCAGCCGAGGTCTCTTGGGGGACATGTGTTGTCTTCAATAATTTAATCAGAGCCTTAGCGTGAGCCTCTGAACAGAGCAGGAGAGCTAACATTGAGATTTTAGAAGGGGTTTGCCCCAATTGTTCCACAACGTCATAGTCACTTTTTCTGATTATATTTAGGATCTCATCCATCTCCTTCTGAGTGGTTTCGGGGATAACCACAACATGAGCCTTCATCCTAACAGGCTCTTTCAGTATCCCCTTACCTTTGTTGGTGTTATCAGCGGATGGTCTTTCTTTAGGAGTGTTTAACTCTTCAATCACTGGGCCTTGCACAGAGGGTCCAACAGGTGCAGAAATTTTTAAGGGTCCGAAGACTGTTCGGGGAGGAGCAATCTCCGGAGAAAAGATCTGGCCACTACGGGTGATCTTGCTAGTACCCGCGATGTTTCCTATGTCAGGGTCTTCTTCAGAAATTTCTTGGACTGTTTTGATTTGTTTGATGTCGTGGTAGAATATTTCTCCCATATAGTTCCACGGTATCATTTTGCTTGATTGGTACGGGACGGGTCCCGGCATTGTGATCTTTAGAGGTGCACATTCAGAGTTGGGTGTAATCCTGACAGGCCTTTTGCAATCCTTGGGAGGATTGTCGGAAATGGTTATGATGGCAATATCATTGGTTGAGGTATCACAAGTATCAGGAGCAATCAGATTGAAAGTGTTAACAGGGGTTTTCTGAAAAAGTATTTCTTGAGTATCCATCAGGCGTTGGACACCCGACTTCAACATTGGACAATCATCTTGAATATTCAAACAAAAATAACAATCTTTATCACAACCAGGAAAGATCCCAGCTCTCAACAAATTTTCTTTTATCACTAACAATGGAGTCAACAGATTGGCAACATCAGTAACATGGAGATTTTCAAAAACAGCATGCACATTGTGACCGTGCTTGGGCATTGGCGCGGATATAACATTGGGCTTTTCAGGAGCGTCAACCTCGACCTCTTTGGCGTCAATTAAATCCTGAATTTTGTTCTTGAGTGCCCAGCAATTATTGGTATCGTGCCCAATACTGTCGGAATGGTAAGCGCACTTGACTTTTGAGTTATAGGATGGAGAGGTGGTATTTACATTCTTTGGCGCCTCTTTTAAATTAGCAAGATTCAACTTCATAAGATGTGGAAGGATCTGAGCATGTGTCATATTTACTGGGGTAAACTGCCGTGGTGGCCTTTGCTGATAAGTTCTGGGCTGATCATTCCTCGGTTGGCTGTTTCTAAACTGGTCTGATATGGACTTCTGTATTAATACAGCCCCCACTGTTGGCCGACGTTCTTCTCTTTCTCGATTTTTCTGGGTGTACACAGCAGATACCTCTTTCTTGGTTAGGAAAGGTTTTCTAGCAGCTGTGGATGCGGAAGCATCCTTTTGAATCTTTCCACTTTTGATACCGGCTTCCACCCTCTCGCCAGTCAAAATCAACTCAGTAAATCCCGCAGAGGAGCTTCCTATTAGATGGTTGAAGAAAGGGCCATATAGGGTCCCCAAAAACATGTCAACTAATTCCCTATCTGATAGCGGTGGCTGCACCCTTCCAGTCAGGTCGCGCCACTTCTGGGCGTACTCCTTGAACCCTTCATTTGAAGCCATTCCCATACTCTGTAGCTGAGTATGGGTAGGTGCCAAATCAGCTTTGTACTGATACTGACGATAGAAAGCGGCTGCCAAGTCTTCCCAATTGTGGACCTCTGACCTCTCGAGCTGATAAAACCAATCTAACTGAGTGCCAGATAAGCTGTCTTGGAAAAAGTGCACCCAGAGGTCTTTGTCGGATGAATGTGGCTGGATCTTTCTAACATACGACCTCAAGTGCATCTTAGGGAAAGATAGACCGTCGTACTTGGCAAACGTTGGCACTTTGAACTTAGGCGGGATAACAATCCCAACTACAAGCCCCAGCTCCTCAAAATCCAATCCGCGCACCCTCTGTAACTCCATAGCTGCCAATCTGTCTTCAAGGTTCTTATACTTGTCATCCGCTGGTGGATACTGTTGTTCTGAATAGTCTTCGTCTGCTTCCTCTTCCTCCTCTTCTACCTCAGATTCGGAAGGCACAGTAACTCCTTTCCCATTGACAATCCCTTCGTCGGACGTTGATGGAAACTCAAGAGTCCTTCTAGCGTCATCCTCAAATCTTCTTCTGAAAGTAGCTACCCCCGGTCTCTTTTTCTTTTTCTTCTCTTTATTCTTCTCTAGCAGAGCTTTGAGATCCTCTTGACCCTTTGCCAAGGTCATGAGGAGTTGCTGAAATTGTGAATTTTGTGCCTGTAAGTCCTTCACTATTTGCTCCAAATCCATCTTACTGAAATAAACAGCAGAAAGATAAGGAAACCTGGCTTGAAGACCTGTTTATGCATATGATGAATGATATGTTGTTCATGTAATGAATTCAAGGGTTCAAAAATTCAATTTTGTTGCAAACAAAAAAGAACGCACGTCATATTAAGAAGAAATTTGTTAGTACATAAATGCCCCATGGGCGAAATATTACAAAAATCTTAATGTAAAAAGACGTTGCGCATCCTTTTTGGTGTGATGTAGGTGTTAAGAGTTTCCTCCTCGTGAAGTCGGTGGGTGAGCTCTAAAACCTTCTCCTCACTGGCATAGAAGCTGGCTTCAAAAGTATCCCGTTCTTCTCTGAGTTGGATCCAACTCTTTTGCATTTCCTCCCATGATGTTGGCATGTCAGGATATAGGATGGTGTATGGAACCTCTCATTCCTTAACAGGCTCTTTGATCAAGGGGAGAATGTGAGGATATGGCATCATGAGATTCTGGGAGCGGGTTCGTACCCACTTGAGGTAAGGCTCAAGGGGGATGGAATTCTTGTGCCCCAGTGTCTTACTATCCACCTTGTTAGGCATCCTCCAAGCTCTGATGAACCTTTGGCGAAGTCCTTGCGCATCATTGTCGAAGTCATTAACTAGGTCAGGAATCAGCATGTCGTGAGGGCCATCCCTCTGAGCATATCCAAATTATCTCAAGGCTAGACAGGGGTTGTAGGTAATGCCTCCCCTAATGCCAAGTAATGGTACATTAGGGAACTCACCACAACGATCAATGATGATGACATTTTCTCTGGACCGAGAACACCAATGTACATCAGAATGTGTGAGGGTCATCAACTGTTGTGACCACCTTAAACCCTGCTCATTCTTCAGAACTGATTGTGGAAGGTGAGAAATAAACCACCTTGCTAAGAGAGGAGTACAGCACATGAGAACACCTTTTTTCCTCGTTGTTCGTGTGTAAAATGAGTGTAGGATGTCCCCAAGTAATGTAGGTATGGGATTCTTGGACATGAAAATCTTAACAGCATTCACATCTATAAGTTGGTCAGGGTTTGGGAACAAGACCAACCCATAAATAAGGAGAGCCATAATCTCTTCAAAAGCTTGTAGATCAAGAGAATTCCAGCATTCTTGTGCCTTTTCAAACAAAAACTTTGCCAAGAATCCCTTAACACCACTTCTGGTTTCCCAATGCCCCTTGATGTCAGATGGTTGCAAGCGTAATGCTTGAGCAACGTCTTCAGGTTTTGGTTCTTTTTCCGTACCATTGTAGGGTAGTTGATTAAGAATAGGAATTCTCAGGAGTTGAGAAAATTCCTCCAAAGTAGGCACCAATTGGTAGTCAGGGAATGTGAAACAGTGGTGTATGGGGTCAAAGAACTGGAAGAGAACTTTAACCATGTCTTCTTCAATGTTGGTGTTGACTAAGCTGAGAAGTCTACCATGTCTTTCACTGAAGAGAGAATTTTCTGGAATTCTGGATGTAAGCTCCTTGAGTTGAGGAGGGATTCTCACAAGGTTGACTTGAATTGTTTTCCTGCGAAGAGTTTCCATGACCTACAAAACAAGAACAAAGATGAAGATCCAAACCCTTGAAATGGTTAGTGGATGCATATGATGCTTTATGATGTTCATGATGTATGCACAAACACATGTACAAGCAAGTCACACAAAAACCCTAGTTTCAGGCTTGCATGAGGTTTCATAGGTAAGTACCCTCTTGAGTTTAGTTGGCTCAAAACCTGTCCTATAAATAGTAACTGGGTTCTAAGGAGCTCAATATCATTGGATTGTTTTCTATGTTCATTGTTTTGGTTTATCCACTTAACTAGCGACCAAAATATTCCAAGAAAACAAACCTCAATGAGTGTAGTATCGAGTATCTACCAACTTCGGACTGTACCAAAGCCGATCATCTCACTACCCCTAATGAAAGGCCAAGATGGTCAAGTAAGGTTCTAGTTCATTAGTGCTTAATGACATCACTCAGCGGCCCCGTATTCTCTTTGATTGACTCAAAGGCTACCGGTACTCACAAATATGTCGCACTAATATAGTTATTGCTTCAACCGTGTCGGTATACCCCGCACAGTTTCCACAATGTATTGCTATCTATGAATGTTTCCCAAATCCGGGTGGAGGATTTCAAGCCCAAACAAGAGAACCAAAATGTAAAGCAATCAAAACAAACAATTAATCATGCAAAGGGTGATCTAAGCCCTAAGGTTACTCCACTTTTAAATAATAGTCCCCAGCAGAGTCGCCAGTTCTGTGATACGGTGGGAGAACTGACTTGGGATTTGCGTTTCTGTTCGCAAATGTTTCGGTTTAGCAAGAGTCGCCACCGACTTTTTATTTTATCCTAAGGAAAGGTAAAAAAGCACAGGAAAGACCTTTGAGATGTTTTCTTGGGTTCGGGGAGTAGATTATACAAAGGGAATGTATTAGCACCCTTTCTATCCATGGTTATCCATGGGCTCTTAGTTACTTGCTTAGATCACTTGCTTTTGCTTTTCAATTGTTTGAAATGGTGCTTTGTGTGTGATTTTTAAAGATGTTTTGAAAAGAGGCCATCGTTGTGGCAACCTTTGTAATTAATCTTGTTTGAATGTATACGAAGGTGTTTGTCTTTTTGAAAGGTTCTCAAATGTTTTGAAAGTTGTTTTGAAATTGTGTTGTGGAGTGTGTTTTAAAAAACAGCAAGGATGTTTTGCAAGATTTTTGATCAAGTAACTAAGAGTTGTCTACCCTTTTTTAATAAAATATATTTCTTATGTTTTTAACCCTTTTAACAGTGTTGTTTCACCATTGTATTTGGTGAACAACCTTGTGTTAGGATGTTAACGGGACAGGCGCGGGTCATCGTATGACCATGATAACAATGTTGTGAAATGACTTAGCATTTTTCTGTAGGGACTAAGATCATTTTTGAAAGGCAACTTTGATAGCGTCATCGAGGGACTATGATCTTTTTTCAATTCGTTTGTGCTAAGACATCCCACATGCATAACATGGCCATTTTTGTAAGGCAACAAGTGGAATTACCCTAAGGGTGCATGTGTGCAAGTGTGTTTGATTGCATGCATTTTGTCTTTGATTTTTGGGTTGTCTACTTGTTGATTTTATCTTGCCATACACACCTAATTACTAGCATTTGTACAAAGCAATAAAAATGCAGGAAATAAATATCCTATACTATTACAACCATATTGAATTGCATGAGAATATAAAGGCAAAAATAAGTTAAAAGCAAGAAAAATGAGTGTCTTTCGACCCAGGCAGGAGCACCCTTCGATTTGCATTCTGTTGGCCTCCTTCGATTGGGGGATGGCATCAGTAAGGTCCTGTCCTTCGATTGGGAATTCGCGCCAGTGGGGTCATGGCCTTCGATTGGGCTTTGGCACCAGTCAGGTCATGTACTTCGAATGGAGGCTGGCACCAGCATGGAAGTGCCTTTCGTCTGAGCCTGGACTTAGTGCAAGTGTGCCTCTGGATGGGCCTTTCTGCCTTGTTGCCTTCTTCGATTGGGCCTGGAATCTGTGCAAGATGCAATCTGCCTTTCTGTCTCCTTCGATTGGGTCTGGAGTCAAATAGGAAGCCTGGGGCTTCGTTTCATACTCCTGTCTTTTGTTTATTTCATTTGAGATATTAAACAGCAACATGGCCCAAGGCCATGCTATCATTACCTCAGGGCCAGGTTAGTTCTTAGGGCATTTGTAACAAACCAAAGAACAAAACCAAAAGGAGAGACAATAAAAACAAACTAAAAGAGTGGAAACGAAAAGGTAACAAACACTATGTACATGTTTGAAACGAAAAGGAAGCTTCTTTACATGTTACACTAGAAATGAAGGGCTCAAGGTTAAGAATGACTTACCTTGCTTGAGGCTGGAACGTGTGCTGGGTCTTTAAGTGGTTTCCTTGAATGCTTCTGGATTCGAAGGGAGGAACCAGGAGTTATGTCTTTGATACTGGATAAGTGTGAGGTTCTCCCTACTAGATTCAAAGGGTAACAAGGTATAGGGATGTTTCAGATTCTAAGGGGATAAGTGTTTTCTCTTTGATTTGATACATGCAGGTCTGAGTTTTTGTTAGTTTTGATACAGGCTTGCTTGCAGTTGCAGTTGGACTGGCTTTAGGCAGGTTTGTTTGCAGTTGCAGTTGAACTGGCTTGAGTTTTCTGGCTTTGGTAAGGAAGGCAGGTTTTGAGGTTATGCAGGCCTCAAGGCTTGTTGTGCCTTAGGCTTGTATTTGTAACACAAGTTTGATGTTCTGGTGTTAGGCAGGAGGATGCAGTTCTGGATTTTTTGTTTGGATTCTGGGTATGTGTTTGATGAGTGTTTAAGTGTTTAAGTGTTTACGTGTTTAAATGTTTAAGTGTTTAAGTGTTTGAGAATTTTGTGGTGTGTGAGAATTTTTTTGAAGATTCGTTCCTCTGGCCAAAAGTCCTTCCTCAGCTTTGCATAAATTCCTCTATTTATAGAGGAAAAGAATGGACATGTTTTCAACAGCCAGCCTTGCAAAAATAGTAGAATAATAGGTAACGTGACAGTACATGTGGTGGGCCTGTTGGCAGTTGGGGTGCAGAAGTTGTGACTCATGCTTCTGTCATTGCTTGTGGAGCGAAAATAATAAAATAAGGCCCAGCTGGAAAGTAAATGTCCACTTGTGACACAAAAGCAAGATGAATGGTTCAGATGGGGTTGCTTCATGCTGAAGGAAAATAGGCGCAAGACTCAAGACAGACTTTCCTAAAAGGTTGTACTGTGCTATTAAGTGCAAGTGGTCTTAGACAATAAATGGGTACAGGCCTAAAAAGGGAAGACACGTGGCCTAGCATATGGGTCTGAATGTTCAACTTGATCTTTTGATTTGAATCCTTCATCTTTTTACACCTTTCGACCAGACTAGGACAAAACAGCATTCGTTTTCACCAGCTGTGTGCCCTTCGAATGGGCCAACTGTGTGTTCTTCGAATGGCCCTTTTCAGAAGGTTATTAACTTCTGAATCGAAAGAAGATTTCATAACATTATTGACTCTTTGAATTGAAGAAAACCAGAAGGAGGCCTTTACTTCCTGATTCGAAGGGCATTCCTGGGTCGAAGGACATTCCTGAGTCGAAGGACACTGTTTCAAAGGGAACAAAAAACTCAATCGAAACCTGTATAGAGATCATTTCCTTTTGAATCGAAGGGGACCTATTTGAATTCACATTTCCCAAACGAAACTTGTATCGAAGAAAACATATTTCCAAATCGAAAGCTCATGCTCGAAGGAAGCATATTGCCCAATCGAAGCAGGCTTGCAAGCAGCATATGCCCAATCGAAGCAGGCTTGTAGGCAGTGAACTTGTCCAAATCGAAACATGCTTACAGGAAGCTAAAATAGGTTTTCAAAGCAAGCATACAGGCAACATGCTTGGTGAATCAAAGGGTTTGTCTTGCAGGGGGCACTTGTGGCCAGCAAACATGGTTTTCAAGGCAAGCAATGTAGGCAGCGAAAGTCACAAACGAAGCCTGCAACAAGAAGTCACATGCCCATGCAAAAGAGGCACGCTAGCATCCATTTTGAGCAATCGAAGGAGGCCAAGAGTCAATCGAAGGATGCTGATCGAATGATTCCTAAAGGCCAATCGAAAGAGCTGAAACGAAGAACACTTGTATTTCTCCAATTTTTGTCAAAATAATATTTTTATCTGTTTTCTCCCTTTTTGACAATTTCCTTTTAATTTAGGTATTGGAAAATCCAAATGCACTTGTTCAAGCTTGAACCTTGAAAATCCTTGTAAGAAAGGCCTTGAGAATTGAGAGGGAAAATTTTGGGGTACAACACCTCCCGAACCCAAGAAAACATCTCAAAGGTCTTTCCTGTGCTTTTTGACCTTTCCTTTGGATAAAATAAAAAGTTGGTGGCGACTCTTGCTAAACCGAAACATTTGCGAACACAAACGCAAAACCTCAAGTCAGTTCTCCCACTGTATCACATACAACAATTATTATGGGAGGGGGGATACAAGTTTTTGAATGGGGATATTTGCACAAAATAAAACCCTAAAATACTATTACAACCCAATTGAATTATTGTACAAGATAAATAAATATACAAATATTTAAATATGCAAATAAAATGTATTTATGCAAAAATGTCTTGTATTTATTTTATGTATAAAAAAATAAAATTATTCAAGTCCTAAAAAATAAGAATAATAATATTGTTATTTTATAAAGGGGTGAAACCCTAGTTTTTTGATTAAAAGAAAAATATGTTCTATATTATTTATTTTATCCATTTATGTACAAGAAATAATAAATAATATTATTAACAAATATTAAAAATTAAAATATGTATGAAAATAATATTTTATGTGTATGAATAATAAAAATAAAAATGCATGGTATTTTTAAATGTACTTACTATTTATTTAAGAAAATAAAGTTCTATTTATTTATATAAAACTATTTTTATATGTGGAAAAAAATAATAAAAATAAAATAAAATTGCAAAAAAGTTAAGAAAATATTTTTGTGTTTTTTAATGTTCAGAAGAAAAAAATTAAAGCAATAAATATAAAAATGCAAAGAAAATATGAATAAATATACAAAATATGCAAAGGGGGTGCAAAAGTAGTACATGGGGTGCAAAAAGTAGAAACAAAAAGGCCAGAAAATGCAAAAAGCCCATGACAACTTCGTCCCTGTCCTTGGCTTCCTCTTATGTGCGCGTTTATGTCCAATCCTGCAACTCTCAAATGCTTGCACAAAAACAAAAACTTGCAACATAAAAAATGTAGCTTGGAATCTCACAATTCCAATGATATAAAATTCATAATCTAACTCTCAAAGATCAGGGAGAATTTCAGTAGCCCTAATTCGTGACCTAGTTTTTTTAGCATGTTCAACATTCAAATTCTCTTAGCTCAGTTAATATAAATGGAAAGTATGCATATGTACAACTTCACCATGCTAGAGACTACATTTTTGCTTCACAAATCATGGCTTGAGGATGCTTAAATAGAGAGATAGAGTTTTGAAAACTACCTCCTTCAGCTGGATTTGGATATGGCAATATGGGGACTTTGAGTGAGGCCTGAGGATCGTGTGAGCTTCCTTGAAGTTCCCTCAAGCTATTCCAATGCTTAGCTTGCCTTGAGGATGCTTGAAACTCCCTGTAGAAGTCAAGCTGCAACCTTCCAAAATGAAAATGGTGATGGCTGAAACAAAGCTTACAGCAACAATGCAAGGGCTTGGATAACTTGTATATAATGTGGATGAAGTGTTTCAAGTGTTGAAACAAGAAACACACGAGCCAAAAATGAAGTGGCTAGTGTTTTGCAGAAACTGGCAGTTTTGGGCAGAAATTTGTGTTTTGGAGTTTTGGAGAGTTTCAGATCATAAGCATTCATGTTTTTTGCTTGAGATATGTTTGTCAATGTTGTTTAGAATGATACCAAGTCTTCCCTTTAACAGATGTGCAAGTTCTCTTGACTTTTGCAACTTTTCTTGCTTTTGAAGAAAAGTGAAGTGACTTGTGCCAAAGGCTTGTACTTGCGTGCTTGCTAGCTGCAGAGAGTTGGTATGCTTTGCTTAATTCCTGTGGAAAATGCTCACACAAAAGGAATAAGTCCAAGGCTTAAGACTGATAAAGTTTGCAAAAGCTTGCTTTATGAAAATGGCAATGTACCCTTTATGCCATTAATGGATTTATTCTTTGTACAATGCTCCAAAGGTCAAAATAAAGCCATTAACCACTGAGGTAGCATTTAATTATGGAGTGTGGAATGGATTTAGGACCTGTAATGCAAGGTACAAGCATGCTAGGATCTGATTTGCAACTTGATCTCATGTAAAAATGGCTTGAACAAAAGTGACAAAATTCCAACTTCCCTTCTACGATTCTCCCTAACCACAAATGATCTTCGAGAGTTCTTGGACATTTTGGAAAGCTTGCAACATGCTCTACAATCCATATTTGAAATGAATTTTGAGATACCTCTTGGAACTAGGTGAAAAATGTCCATGAAGTTGGGTAAAAAACCTTCCTAAATTAGGGCAAATTTTCACTAAGTCTTTTAGTTCATGGACCCCTATTCACAAATTCATAACTTGCGATCCAAGCATCTTTTTGGAAAACTTTGTGAATAAAAGTTGTATATTTCATGGAGGACTACAACTTTCATGTTGGAAGTTTTCTTTGAATCCAATTGCATCATGGTGAAAAAGTTGTGAAAAGTTGGGGAAAAATAAGAAAATTTCCATACTTAGAAAAATTCTAAGTTATGAAAAAATTTCAAATTAAAACCCTAATTTGAAAAATTAGTTTTCTTGATCAACAAGTTTAATATTTTTACATATATTTTTGAATTATGACCCTTGGCACTTGATTTTGATCAAAAAGTCAAAGTTTGACTTTTCAGTATACAGTTGACTCTTGATCAGTTGACTGGAAAATCATCTGTCAATCTTATGAACTTGAGATCTTTTAAACCATGTGATTATGTAAATATGATGCCATTGAGCCATTGAAATCATGTTTGAACTCAATTGGTCATTGGCTAGGTTAAAAATCAGAAATTGCCCTTTCTCAGTCAAAACCCTAATTTTGACCATTTTGCCCTTTTGATGATTTGATCAAATTTCTTGAGGAGTTGTGATCCAGACTTGATCAAATGGTACATATGAGTCTAAAATGTGGTTGTGGATCAAAATTTATGAAGTTTGACTGTAAATTGGCCATAGTTGACCTTTTCCCCAATACAGCTGATTTTTAGGTCAACTTTCCAATTGACTGAGCAAAAAAGTGATTCAAGGCTTGAAACTTGGTATGAGAAATCTTAGGGGTCCAAGATGGTGTATGAAAGTCATATGAAGCATTGATGGTCCAAAAATCCTGGTGCAAACTCAAACCCTAATTTCAGGTTATCAGTGCAAGGGGATGTCTTGAGCTGAGCAAACCCTAATCTTGTTTTGAGTCCAAGAAGTCTTGTGAGAAAAATCTTGATAATTGAGAGGGAAAATTTTGGGGTACAACAATTACCAAATCTGAATCGCCATACACATCTAGAACTTTGATTCTGAGATCAATGGCCTCCTTAAGACCCCTGATGCAAGCTTCATATTCTACCATATTATTAGTACAATCAAATGTCAGTCTTGCGGTAAAATGGATATGCGATCCATGAGGACTGATAATCACAACATTAATTCATTTCCCATAAGCATTCACAGCTCTATCAAATACCATACCCCACCGGGATTCAGCATCAGGACTTTCCCAAGGAAAAGGTTCATCATAATCTTTTACCTTCAAAAACATAACTTCCTCATCAGGGAAATCATATTTAATCGACTGATAATCATCAACCGGTTGGTGAGCAAGATAATTTGCTAACACATTGCTTTTTATAGCTTTCTGAGTATGATATTCAATATCATATTCAAACAACAGCATCTGCCAATGGGCAATTCTCCTAGTGAGAGCAGGCTTCTCAAAAATATACTTAATTGGATCCATTTTAGAAATTAACCAAGTAGTATGATTCAACATATATTGCCGCAACCGCTTTGCCACCCAAGCTAGAGCACAACATGTCTTTTCCAGCATAGAATGCCACGACCCACAGTCAGTAAACTTCTTGCTGAGATGATAAATGGAATATTCCTTCTTCCTTGTTTCATCTTATTGTTCCAAAATACAACCCATAGAATTATCTAACTCCGTCAGATACATAATCAATGGTCTTCCTTCAACAGGAGGGAGCAAGATAGGAGGTTCAAGAAGATATTCTTTAATACTTTCAAATGCCCTTTGGCAGTCGTCTGTCCATACACAACCTTGATCTTTCTTTAACAAATTAAAGATTGGCTCACACGTTGCAGTCATGTGGGAGATAAATCGGGAAATGTAATTCAAATGCCCAAGGAAGACTATAACTTTCTTTTCAATCCTTGGCGCAGGCATTTCTTGAATTGCTTATACTTTATCAGGATCAACTTCAATTCCTTTTTGGATGACAATGAAACCTAACAATTTCCCTAATCAGACATCGAAGGTGCATTTATTTGGATTCAAGCGAAGACGATACTTCCTCAAACACTGAAACAGTTTCAACAAGTCTTCTATATGCCCTTCTTCGGTCTAGGACTTGGCAATCATATCATCAACATATACCTCAATTTCTTTATGCGTCAGATCATGGAATAGGGTTGTCATATCCCTCTGGTACGTTGCACCAGCGTTCTTCAACATGAAGGGCATCACTCTATAACAGAATGTTCCCCAGAGTGTGATAAATGTTGTTTTTTCCATGTCCTCAGGAGCCATTCTAATTTTATTATATCCGGAAAATCCATCAATTGAACGAGAATACTTTGAATTTAGTTATACTATCAACCAACATATCAAATGTGGCAATGGAAAATCATCTTTTGGACTAGCTTTGTTTAAATCTCTATAATCAACACACATGCAAAATTTTCCGTCTTTCTTTGGTACAGGGACAATATTGGCAATCCACTGAGGGTACATTGATTTCACAAGAAAACCGACATTAATCTGCTTTAGAACTTCTTTAATTTTCCTTGCCATATAAGGTGAGTTCTTCCCAATTTCTGCTTGATTGGCGGGCACTCTGGCTTGAGCGGAAAACGATGTTCCATAATATTCGTATCCAAACCAGGCATGTCTTGGTATGAACAAGCAAATATATCCACATACTCTTTCAATAATTCAATCAACCTGCTCTTTACATCAGGATGCAACAGTGTTCCAATCTTGACTTCCTTTGGATCTTCCTCTGAAACCAAATTGATCCTCTATAACGGCTCTTTATATGGCTGAATAGCACTTTCCTCGCTGTTGTACCCCAGAATTTTCCCTCTCATTTTATCAATATTTTTCATCACAAGACTCTTTGAACTCAAGATCAAGCTAGGGTTTACTCTGCTCAAGACATCTCCTTGCATTGTTGACCTAAATTAGGGTTTGAATTTGCACAGGGATTTTTTGGACTTTCAATGCTCAAAGTGGCTTTCATACTTCATGTTGGACTTACAAGATTACCTCTACCAAGTTTCAAGCCTTGAATCAAATTTTTGCCCAGTCAATTGGACAGTTGACCTGGAAATCAACTGTATTGGGGAAAAAGTCAATTATGGCCAATTTACAGTCAAGCCTCATAAATTTTGATCCATATCAACATTATAAGCTCATACGAACCATTTGATCAAGTTTGGACCACAACTCCTCAAGAAATTTGATCAGATCACCAAAAGGGCAAAATGGTCATTTTTAGGGTTTTGACTGCAGAAGGGCAATATCTGACTTTTGACCTAGCCAATGGCAAATTGGGTTCAAGCATGGATTCAAGAACTCAATGGCATCATCTTGACCTATTCACAAGGTTCAAAAGATCTCAATTGCATTGGATTGACAGATGAATTTTTCAGTCAACTGATCAAAATTTGACTGTACACTGAAAAGTCAAACTTTGACTTTTTGGTCAAAATCAAGTGCCAAGAATCATTTTTCATCAAGATGTGTCAAAACATGAAACTTGTTCATCAAGAAACCCAATTTTTCAAATTAGGGTTTAAGATTGAAAAATTTCATAACTTAGAATTTTTCTAAGTTATGAATTTTTCTTAATTTTTCCCAACTTTGCCCAACATTTTCACCATGATGCAAGTGGATTCAAACAAAATTTCCAACATGAATGTTGTAGTCCTCAACAAAGTCTACAACTTTTATGCACAAAGTTTTCCGAAAAGAAGCTTGGATCTCAAGTTATGAGTTTTGGAACAAGAGTCCATGAAACTTTTAACTTAGTGAAATTTTGCCCTAGTTTAGGTAGGATTTTGACATATCTTCTTGGCAATTTTTCACCTAGTTCCACTTGGAATCTCAAAATTAATTTCAAAGATGGATTGTATAACATGTTACAAGCTTTCTAAAATGTCCAAGAACTCTCCAAAATCATTTGTGGTTAGGGAGAATTGAAAGCTTGAAGTTGGCAAAAACTCACTTTTTATCCATGGCATGTTCATATTGATACAAGTTGCAAACTCTAATCAGCCTTGTTTGTACTTGATTACAGGTCTCAAAACCCTTCCATACTCAATAATTAAATGCAAATCCATTGGTCTAAGGCTTTGTTTTGGTCATGGGAGGATTGCACACAATATTAATCCTTAAATAGCAAAAAGGCAACATTGCCATTTTTGTCAATTTTGCTTTATGTCAAATAGAATCCTTGAGCCTTGAGAAAAGATCTGGTACATCACACAATATCCACCAACTTGAGGGGCCAAGATCACAAGGTGCGGGCTGATAGATAGCCTGTACAGACTTGTCTTGCATCATTGCTCACTTTGGCTTAAAATACAAGAAATATGTCAAATACAACACAACTTGCATATCTGTAAAAACCAACCCTTGCAAGCTTTTGAAACCAGTTTCTCACATTCCCTTGATCCAGAAACACGAGCCATTGAGCCTTCAAACCTACCATAGCACAAAATCACCTTCCATTGGCAAAACAGGGCACTCCCTGCAGTTTGACTTTCATAGAAAAAACCCCTCGTGCGTTTTGCCTCAAACTTGTTCAAACACATTCCACTTAACCTATCCAAGCTATCCCAACCATTGAAGAGTGACTGTAACTCCCTTTACAAGGTTTACCATTTCTGTTTTCAGCTTGTGCAGGTTGAGTTCTACAAGCTTGTTCAAGCACATTCAAGGCGAACTAGGCATTGGGGAAGGTCAGTGGAAGTTCAAGCAAGCTCCCAAATACCTCAGGCCTCATTGAAAAGCTCCACATTGTCATACACGAAGTCAACTGAAACAGGTTTTTATCAACTTCCTATCTCTCTATTTAGGAATCATTAGGCTTAGGTTTGTGAATGAAAAATGTAGTATTCATAGCCATGAAGCTGTACATATGCTCAGTTTTCATTTAAGTTAAACGTGTTAAGAGAATTTGATCCATGAACTTCCTGAAAAAATTAGGTTAGAATTTAGGGCCAGAGAAATTCTCTCTGGTCTTTGAGAGTTAGATTAAGTTTCTTATATGGTTGAATTCGTCTTGAAAAATGCTACAACTTTGATGTTATGAGTTTTTGCATTAGAGCACGTATGCAGGATCTGGGTATTTTGTACAGGCGCGCGCGTTTGTTTGAAACAAGAGGTTGAAGATTAAGTTTCTTATATTTATTTTTTATAATTAATATATATATATATATATATATATATATATATATATATATATATATATATATATATATATATATATATATATATATATATATATATATATATATATATATATATATATATATATATATATATATATATATATATATATATATATATATATATATATATATATATATATATATATATATACATACTTTCTTAAAAGAAAATTAGGGTTTTACCCTTAATAAATATAATATAATAATCTTTTATTTCTTTTTTTATATACACATTAAATATTTTTTACATACATAAAAAATAAATAAAAACATTTTGTGCATATTCATAATATTTTGCCCACTTATATTTAATTGTTTAATTATTGCCAATTTATTTATTTGTACCATTTATTCAATTTGGATGTAATAGTAAATATTAGGGTTTTAATTTCTTGCAAAATAATCCCCATTCAAAAATTGTATCCCCCTCCCCATATCAAATGGTGTAATAGTATAGATTTATTTCGCGCACTTTATGCTTACAAATATGTCATGATAGAGATTAGGGTTTGTATGCAAAAAAATCCAAAATCAAAACAAATAGCTTGACTAATACAAAGACAAAAAGCATGTAAACTGACACACAATGCACACATGCACCCTTAGGGTTTCATCCACTTGTTGCCTTGAAAATGGGTCATGTTATGCATGTTGAGTATCTTGGAAAAACAAAAATAAAACAAAAGATCATAGTCCCTCGATGACGCTATCTTGGTTGCCTATACAAAATGATCAATTCCCTTAAAAATTTGCTAAAGATACTTAGCACAATTGCTATCATGGTCCATACGATGACCCGCGCCTGTCCCGTTTAACATCCAAATACAAGTTTGTTTACCAAATGCAATGGTAAAATAACACTGTCAAAAGGGTTAAAAATGTATAGGAAAGATCTTTGAGTAAAATAGGGTAGACAACTCTTAGTTACTTGATCAAAAACTTGCAAAAGCATCCTTGTTATTTTCAAACACACCTCACAACACAATTTCAAAACATTTCCCAAAAACAAACTTTCAAACATTGAAATATATTTTCAAAAGACAAACACCTTTGTATATATTCAAACAAGAATCATTACAAAGGTTGCCTAGACAAGGCCTCTTTTTCAAAAGAATTTTCAAAAACCACACAAAGCACCATTTCAAACAATTGAAAAGCAAAAGCAAGTGATCTAAACAAGTAACTAAGAGCCCATGGAAAACCATGGATGAAAAGGGTGCTAGCACCTTCCCTTTTCATAATCTACCCCCCGAACCCAAGAAAACATCTCAAAGGTCTTTCCTGTGCTTTTTGACCTTTCCTTTAGATAAAATAAAAAGTCGGTGGCGACTCTTGCTAAACCGAAACATTTGCGAACACAAACGCAAAACCTCAAGTCAGTTATCCCACCGTATCACAGAACTGGCGACTCTGCTGGGGGCTAAAATCTAAAAATGGTGTTACCTTAGGGTTTAGATCACCTTTACATGCTTACCTTGTTTGCTTTGATTGCTTTACATTTGGTTCTACTGTTTGGGTTCAAATTCTCCACCCGGATTTGGGAAACATTCATAGGTAAATAGCAATACGTTGTGGAAACTATGCGGGGTATACCGACATGGTTGAAGCAATAGCTATATTAGTGCGACATATTTGTCGGTACCGGTAGCCTTTGAGTCAATCAAAGAGAATACGGGGCCGCTGAGCGATGTCATGAAGCACTAATGGACTTTTAGAACCTTTACTTGACCATCTTGGCCTTTTTAGGGGTAGTGAGATAACCGACTTTGGTGCAGTCTGAAGTTGGTAGATACTCGATACTACACTCATTGAGGGTTGTTTTCTTGGAATATTTCGGTCGCCAGTAAAGTGGCTAAACTGAAACAATGAACACAGAAAATAATCCAGTGATATTGAGCTCCTTAGAACCCGATTACTATTTATAGGACAGGTTGAGCCAACTAACTTCAAGAGGGTACTTACCTATGAAACCCCATGCAAGCCTGAAACTAGGATCTTGTGTGATTTTCTTGTACATATACTTGTGCATACATCATGAACATCATGAAGCATGATTTGCATTCACTAACCATTTCAAGGGTTTGGATCTTCATCTTTGTTCTTGTTTTGTAGATCATGGAATCACTCCGCTAAAAAACAATTCAGGTCAACCTTGTGAGGATCCCTCCTCAACTCAAGGAGCTTACTTCCAAGATTCCAGAGAATTCTCCCTTCATTGAAAGACATGGTAGACTTCTCAACTTGGTCAACTCAAACATTGAAGAAGACATGGTGAAAGTTATCTTCCAGTTCTTTGACCCCCTACACCATTGCTTTACATTTCCTAATTACCAACTAGTACCTACTTTGGAGGAATTTTCTCAACTTCTGAGGATTCCTATTCTCCATCAACTACCCTAAAACAGTACGTAAAGAGAGCCAAAGCTTGAAGATGTTTCTCAAGCCTTACACTTGCAAACATCTGATATCAAAGGTCATTGGGAAACCAGAAGTGGTGTTAAGGGTTTCTTGGCAAAGTTTCTTTTTGAGAAAGCACAAGAATGCTGGAATTCTCTAGATCTGCAAGCTTTTGAGGAAATTGTGGCACTTCTCATCTATGGGTTGGTCTTGTTACCAAACCCTGATCAGCTTATAGATGTGAATGCGGTCAAGATTTTCATATCTCAGAATCCTGTGCCTACATTGCTTAGGGATATCCTCCACTCATTTCACACACGAACAATGAGGAAAAGAGGTGTTCTCATGTGTTGTACTCCTCTTCTAGCAAGGTCGTTTATTTCTCACCTTCCCCAGTAAGTCTTGAAGAATGAACAAGGCTTGAGGTGGTCACAATGATTGATAACTCTCACGCATTCTGATGTTCATTGGTGTTCTCGCTCCAGAGAAAATGTCATCATCATTGATCGTTGTGGAGAATTCCCTAATGTCCCGCTACTTGGCATTATGGGAGGCATTACCTACAACCCTTGTTTAGCTCTGAGACAATTTGGGTATGCCCGAAGGGATGACCCTCATGATATGCTAATTCCAGACTTGGTTTTTGACTTCGACAACTACGCTCAAGGACTTCGACAAAGGTTTATCCGAGCTTGGAGAATGCCCAACAAAGTGGACAGTAAGACATTGGGACACAAGAATTCCATCCCCCTTGAGCCTTACCTCTAGTGGGTACGAACCCGCGCCCAGAGTCTTATGATTCCTTACCCCTACATTCTCCCTGTGATCAAAGAGTTTTTTATGGAAGGAGAGGTTCCATACACCCTCCTGCATCCTGACATGCCAACATCATTGGAAGAATTGCAAAAGAGTTGGATACAACTCAAGGAAGAACGAAATACTTTTGAAGCCAGCTTCTACGCCAGTGAGATGAAGGTTTTGGAACTTACCCGTCGACTTCACAAAGAGCAGAATCTCAACACCTACATTGCACCAAAGAGGATGCGCAACGTCTTTTTACATTAAGATTTTTTTAATATTTGGCCCATGGGGCATTTATGTACTAACAAATTTCTTCTTATTAATATGACGTGTGTTCTTTTTGTTTGCAACAACTTTGAATTTATGAATCCTTGAATGTATTACATGAATACATATCATTTATCATATGCATAAACAGGTCTTCACACCAGGTTTCCTTATCTTTCTGTTGTTTATTTCAGCAAGATGGATATAGAGCAGATGGTCAAAGATCTGCAAGCACAGAATTCGCAGTTCCAGCAACTCCTCATGACCTTGGCAAAGGGTCAAGAGGACCTTAAAGCACTGTTAGAAAAAGAGAAGGAAAAAGATAAGGAGAAAAAGAAAAAAAAGAGCTGGTGTGGCCACTTTGGGAAGAAGATTTGAGAACCAAGCTAGAAGGGTCCTGGATTTCCCCTCAACATCTGATGAAGGGGTAGGTAAAGGAAAGGGAGTTGCGGTGCCCTCCGAGTCTGAGGCTGAAGAAGAAGAAGAGGATGAAGATTATTCTGAGCAGCAATACCCTCCTGCAGACGACAAGTATAAGAATCTGGAAGAGCGGTTGGCGACTATGGAGGTACAAAGAGTTCCTGGGCTAGATTTCGAAGAGCTAGGGTTGGTTGCTGGGATTGTGATTCCCCCTAAATTCAAGGTGCCTACATTCACTAAATACGATGGTTTGTCTTACCCGGAGATGCACCTACAGTCTTACGTCAGAAAGATCAAACCTCATTCTTCTGATAAGGATCTGTGGGTCCACTTTTTTCAAGATAGTCTTTCGGGTACACAATTGGACTGGTTCTACCAGCTTGAGAGGGCTGACGTACATAATTGGGAGGATCTGGCTGCTGCTTTCTACCGACAGTATCAGTATAACACAGACTTAGCACCTACTCGTACTCAACTACAGAGCATGAGTATGGTTGCTAATGAGGGCTTTAAGGAGTATGCCCAGAAGTGGAGGGACTTGGCTGGAAGGGTGCAGCCACCATTGTCTGAAAGAGAGCTTGTTGATATGTTTTTGGAGACATTGTCTGGTCCATTCTTTAATCACCTGATAGGGAGTTCATCGGTAGGGTTCACCGAATTAATTCTGACTGGTGATTGAGTTGAAGCTGGCATCAAGTGTGGTAAGATTCAAAAAGATACATCTGCTTCTGCCGCCGTCAAAAAACCTTTTCCAGCCAAGAAAGAGGTGTCAGCTGTTTACACTCAAAAAGGTCGAGGAAGAGAAGAGCGCTGGTCAACGGTGGGGGCTGTAATGATCCAAAAGACTGCAGTTGATCAACCTAAGAACGATCAACCAAGAACCAACCAACAAAGAGGGGGAAGGCCTGCTAGGCAGTTCACCAAAATAAACATGACGCCTGCCCAGGTTCTCCCCCATCTCTTGAAGCTGAACCTTACAACCTTGAGAGATCCACCACAAAATCCGAATACAACTTCTCCTTTTTATCACGCCAATGCTAAATGTGACTACCATTCATACAGCATAGGGAACGACACCAACAACTGTTGGGCCCTCAAAAACAAGATCCAAGATTTAATAGATGCCAAGGAGGTAGAATTCAATGTGCCCGAAAAGCCGAATGTGATTTCTGCCCCAATGCCGAAGCATGGTCACAGTGCCCATGCTATTGAAGAGGATCTTTATGTTGCTGCTGTTGATGACTTAATGACTCCTTTGCCAATTGTTGTACCCCAAAATTTTCCCTCCTATATTTCTCAAGACATGCCAAGAAGAACCTCCAAGTGGCTCAAGTTAGCTCAAGAGTTGGACAGTCAAATTACCTCCTAAGGCAGTCAAATTCAAAATTAGGGTTTTGTGTTGCATCAATGTCCTTGCATCCAAATGACCTCAAGTGCTCCCCAATGTCCTAATATGTTCTCAATATTATCCATGTCAAATTTCAATCCTTGCAGAGGAAGTTTGGTCAGCCAATTGCTCAAGAGGCCCAAAAATCGACTGTGTTAGGGCAAAAGTCAACTGTGACCTACAAATAGTCAAACCTCAAGATTTTTTGTCAACATTCTCATTTTTAAGGTTAATTCATCATTTGATCAAGTGTCGATCATGATTCATCAAGGATTGCTCAAGATTCCTCAAGATTCAAAAGTTGCTAAATTAGGGTTTTGTAGGAAAAGTAAACTCAACTTTGACCAAGCATAACTTTCTCATACTTTATGAGAAATGACCCATCTAAAGCTCATTTTGAAGAGGATGCAATTTCATACAATCCATATTCACACCCCAAGATCAAGAAATGCACTCACAAAAAGTTTCAAATTTGGACATTATAGGTCATTTTTGAAAGTCAACCAAAACACCTTTTTGCCAAAGCTTATAACTTGAGAATGGAATAACAAAATGAGATGAGACCAAAAGGGTTGGTTATAGGACATCTCAAGGTTTCTAAAAAGTCCCAGAACACCTCCAAAAGTTCAAAATTGAGGAAGTTATACATTGTTGAAGTTGGGTATTTTTCCCAAATTGCCAAAAGTCAACTATCCTCAAAACTCTAATTTTTGACAAAAGGGCCCACTTTTTTCCGCTTGATTTGATCTTGTCACACCACACACGTGTCATATCTTCAGTTTTGTGCCAATTTATTAGTTTTCCTATTTTATTTGATTTTTATTGATTTAATTCATTTTTAATCAATTTAAATCAAAATAAAATCTCAATATTAATAACTTGTGATCTTTTTGATTGATACAACTTTCAATTACCATCATGGACCAAATCAAATCCGAATCATGCCATGTTATGAACAAAATATTTTATTTAAGACATTTTTTGGAAGCTTGTTCATGGAAGATCAAATCATATCTTAATTCATCAATTCACATGGATTCAAGGCCCAACTTTTAACCTAATTCATTTCTTATTACTCACACAAGGCAAAGACATCAAAAACACGACCTGGAAGATGCCCAAAACACAAGACCAAAACTGAAAAAAGCTTGAAAAAGTTGGAGATCGAAATCCATATTGGAGGCCAATTCAACCCAAAATCTCAACGTGGTTCAATTGCCAGGAGTCCACTGAAGCTATTGCAACCATTCACAAGCCCTGAAACCTCCTGAAACTCACTGTAAGTCGTCTTGAACATAACCCTGTACATGAGATCGTGATTCTATATTTTGGCATCTTTTGGACAAATCGTTGGTATAATCATGCTTGCCATTCAATTTCTAAACTTTCTGCATCATTTAATTTTGTTTTCATGAGCTATATCGCCATACCCGAACCTAGGATTTTGGAGACTTGTATTTAGGCGTTCGTTTTACAGGAAAAATCAGGACCAACCATGGGCATAAATGAAATCAGGGGGAAGAGACGAGTAAGATGGTGATCTCAAAATTCGTTTCCATCGCCTAGAGATTGTTTTAGGGTCGATCCATGGATTTTGTTGCGGATCCAAATCCGCAGGAAAAAGAACAGGTTTTGTTGAAGAAGAAGGAGATGTGGCTCATCTTCATTGGCCCGTTCAAATAAATTTCGCGCATTTTTTTTTATTTCCAGTATATTATGTGCTTTTCCCTTATAATATTATTCATCCAGTATAATAACAAATACGCATGATGGTTGAGTTGGTAAGCGCACTATGTCAAAGTCCAATGGGACCTGGGTTCGAATCCCAGGTCCCCCAAAACATTTGTTTCATTTTTCTTCAGGTAATTGCATGTGGTTCCCAAGGCGTAGCACACCATACTCCTCAAAGATCCAGGCGCCAGATGGCCTTCAGGCCAAATCCAAGGGCCAGGATTGAAGGCTCACCATACTCCCCAGTCAATGCATACGTGTGGAATGGAGAAAGTCAAAACAGGCTGGCTTGAATTGGGCCAAACAAATGCTATTCTCACCACAATCTGGGCCCAACACCCCCATGAGTATCTCTTTTTATTTTTATTTTCTTTATTTATTTTAATATTATTAATTAATTACTAACCAAATAATTCATTTTTCTTAATAAAATCAAAACACAAAAAATAAAAATATTATTTTTATTTATTAAAATTAAATTCGACTTTATTTTTGTAAATAAATTAAATTAATTAATTTAGTGTTAATTAGGTTAACTTTTAACATTTTTGCAAATAATTAAAATCAATTTAGAATAACTAGGTCTTACTAACTTTTAATCATTTTTATTTTATTTCCTTAAATATTTAAAAACCCAAAAATATTTTTTTTAATTAATTAATTAATTTCGACCTAAATTAATTTCCATTTAATTCAAAAAAATAATAAAAACATGCTTTCTTTCAAAAAGGGTCAAAACCCTAAAAACTCATCCGATTTAATTTCTCGCACGCGTACCATTTTATTCAATATTGTAATTGCTTCCGGTATGTAATAGCTTTTAGGACTTTAATTATTTATCGCTTTATTTTACTTTCCGCAATTTAAATTAAAGGGTTGTTTTTGGCGATGTAAATACCCGACGCCTTGTAATAGCTTAGATTTAATTTCCGCAATTTAAATTCCACAAACTATTAATTGTTAGATGTTTGATAAATAGGGAATGCATGACAAGATCAAATCTTTAACCTAAAATCAACGTAGCTCACCCATGACATGTACAAAGATAAATAACTTAAAAATGACACACTCGCACATGCCACTCTTAGCGTACACCTCACTTGGTTGCCTTCAAACGTGTCATTGAGTATAGGAAGTTTTAGAGGTCGTCCTCTTGTCCAAAGATCATAGTTGCCTCGAAACGGTTGCCTCGGAAAAAATGATCTAAGACATTAGGGTTACCGCTAAGGCGTCCTAACATTGCTTTAGTGACCACACGTCCCTTAATCGAATTGACCCTTAACCTCCAACGACGATGCTACCTACTCATCAATAGTGGGATAGCATTGCCTAAAGGACATTTGCACAGATTAATTCCTTTTTTCGAGTAGTTAGATGGTTCTTCAGTACTTGCTCCTTTTAAAAACAAAATAAAACTTTTCGCACTTACACCTTTCAAACAAAAACTTCTTTCAAACACACAAACACAAAGAAAAAGCAAATTTTGAAAACACTTTGAGCAAGTACCTAAGAGCCCGTGGATAACCACGGATAGAAAGGGTGCTAACACCTTCCCTTTCTATAATCTACCTCCCGGACCCGAGAAACATCTCGAAAAAGGAATTTTTCTGTGCTTTTTTTCCTTTCCTTGTTGGATAAAATAAAAGACGGTGGAGACTCTTTCTTACCGCGACATTTTGCGAAAACAAACGCAAAACACGAACCAGCATTCCAAAATAGTCAGTTCTCTTCCCACCGTATCACAGAACTGACGACTTTGTTGGGGAATATTAATAAAGTGAGGTGTACCTTAGGATTAGATCATTGTTTTTTCAATTGTATGCTTTGTATGCTTTAATTTTGTGGGCTTGTATCAGAGTTCTATAGATCCTAACCCGGATCTGGGGAATACCCTTTAGGTAAGTAGCAATAAACTGTGAGGGAACTGTCCGGCGTAGACCGACACGGCTGAAGCAGTAGCTACGTTGGTGTGGCACTTTAGTTTGTACCGATATCCCTTGTGTTGGAACAAGGAGAATATGGGTCTTCTAAGGGGTCATTAAGAACCAACTGACCTTAGAACCTTAAATTGACCAACTTGTCCATAGAACAGTAGCAGTATGCTATACTCATTGAGACTAAACTCTCGCGATGATTTTGGCCGCAAGAAAAGGTTGCTAAACTGGAATTATGACTGATTGAGGGTAGTCAGTGATATTGAGATCATCTAGAACCCGGTTACTATTTTTAGGATAGGTTTAAACCAACTGAACTAAAAGAGGGTAATACCTAAGCTCCTTGCCGGCCTGAAATCTAAGGGCTCTCTGTGTGACTTGTGTGCCTTTACCATGTTTGCTATTTGTGGATACTTGTGGTGTGCTTATTATCATGACATCATGAAATCATAAAATTGCATACATCTTGCATAAGGACTAACCTATTTCAAAGACAGGAGGGATTCATCTTTGTTCTGTTTTGTAGGTCATCATGATGCCCATGCGTAAGAATACCATCCGGATCAATTTTGTCCAGGTTCCTGCCTTGCTTAAAAAGTTGGTTTCCAAGATGCCTGACACTACTTCCTTCATCAGGAGGCATGGTTCTCTTCTCAGTTTGGTCACCTCCAAATTGGACGAGCAGATGATGAGTGTCCTGGTCCAATTCTATGATCCGCTATACCATTGCTTTACTTTTCAAGACTATCAGTTGGTTCCCACCCTAGAAGAGTTCTCTGAACTACTCGGTATCTCTGTTCTGGAGCAGACCCCGTTTACTGGTTGGGAGAAGACCCTTAAGCCCGAAGAAATTGTTGCAGCCCTTCATTTGACCAAAGAGGAGGTAATGGCTAATTGGGAAACTAGAAGTGGAGCAAAGGGCTTTCTGACTAAGTTTTTGGTTGGTAAGGCTAACTATTTCTGGGATAGCCTAGACTTCAAGGCCTTGGAGGATATTCTGGCTCTTCTGATATATGGCTTGGTATTGTTTTCGAATCCTGACACTTTTGTTGATTTTAATGCGGTAAAGATCTTCATCTCTCAGAACCCTGTACCCACTCTCTTGGGTGACATCCTTCATCAGCTCTATGCTTGTACTACCCGAAAGCGGGGAACCCTGATGTACTGTGCTCCATTATTATCGAGGTGGTTTATTTTACACCTCCCTAAATTAGTACTGAAGAACAAAGAAGGAATGGGCTGGGCTTATAGAGTGATGTCTCTCTCGCATAATGACATTATTTGTACTCTCAAAGGTATGGATGAGGTGACTATCATTGATCGCTGTGGAGAGTATCCTAATGTTCCATTGATAGGAACCCATGGAGGAATTTCTTACAACCCATGCTTAGCTCTCCGTCAGTTTGGAAGAGCCAGAAGAGAAGGACCTCACGAGCTGCTAATGCCTCATATCATCTTTGATTTTCAGGGGGATAGCGACGAGCAATGTCGCAGATTCATAAGGGCTTCGGATAGAGTTCACCAATCTGATCCACATGAGTTGGGCCCAAAGACTTCACTTCCAATAGAGCCTTATCTCATATGGGTTCGTATCCGTGCCCAGAAGCTAGGTATGCCTTATGAAGCTGTTCGACCTATCATTCTTGAAGTTGCTAATGAAGAAGGAGTTCTTCCAACCATCCTCAATCCTTATATGCCCACTGACATTGGGGCACTGAAAAGGTCTTGGATGCAGCTGAGGGAAGAACGGGATTCTTACCGAGAGAAGTTCAACGAGCAAGAACAGAAAATCCAGAAGTTGACTAGGCAGCTGGAGAATGAGCGGATTCTGAATGACTATGTCCGCACTGAGAAGAAGAGACCATGGGAGCATTGATGGGCCTTTAATGATTTCCTTTCCAGTTTTATTTTTACTTTTCAGTATTTCTTTTCATTTAACTCCTTAATGGCATCAGTTGAACAATTTGAATTTTGAAGTTTATCTAATAAAGTGTGTTTCCTTTCTGGTTTACAAGTTTGAATCTCCCAATTATCTTTGAAATCATGTCATACGCATTGCATCCCGTGCACTTCATAAATAGGTACCCATTACAGGTCTCTTATCTTCTTTGTTGTTTATTTCAGCACTCATCATGTCTGATGAACCTTCAACTGAGCAAGCCATCAAGGCCCTCCAGGCCCAGAATGCCCAATTTCAAGAGCTGTTCATGAATCTTGCTAAGGGTAAGCAAGATCTGAAGACCCTGATTCTGAAAGAGAAGAAGAAGAAGAAGAAGAAAAGGACAATCCTGTTTAACACAGGGCACAAGTTTAGAAACAGGCTATAGAATGAAGTTGATCTGACCACCTCATCTGGAGGGAAAGATAATCAAGAGGAAAGGAGGGCTCCTAGCCCTGTGGTCTCCGACAACAAGACAGACTTCGATGAAGAACAGTATCCTCCTGCAGATGACAGATACAAGCAACTGAAAGACTGGTTGAGTGCTATGGAAGTTCAAAAAGTTCCTGGCCTGGACTTTGGTGATCTGGGTCTATCGTCTGGGGTGGTGATTCCCCATAAATTCAAGGCACCAGCCTTTGCTAAGTATGACGGAGTTTCTTGTCCGAAGCTACACCTCCGGTCATATGTGAGGAAGATACAGCCTTACACCGCTGATAAGAACCTATGGATCCACTTCTTCCAAGACAGTCTCTCAGGGACTCAGCTTGAGTGGTTCTATCAGTTGGACGGAGCCAGTATCCGCAGTTGGGAAGATTTGGCTACTGTATTCTACAAGAAATATCAGTACAACTTCGACCTCGCTCCTACGCGTACCCAACTCCATGGTATGTCAATGGAAATGGGTGAAGGATTCAAAGATTATTCTCAGAAGTGGAGGGACCTCGCCGGTAGAGTGCAACCACCATTGGCTGATCGGGAGCTTGTGGACATGTTTCTGGGGACCCTGTCTGGTCCATTCTTCAACCATCTGATTGGAAGCTCTTCATCTGGGTTTAAAGAGCTTATTTTGACCAGTGAAAGGATTGAGGCTGGTATTAAGGCTGGTAAGATACAAAAGGGTGCCTCATCAAGCACCGAGAAGAAGCCATTCAAGAAAGAGTCCAGTGTTGTCTACAGTTCAAGAAACCAGAATAGACCTGAACGCCGTCAAGCTGCGAATGCGGTTGTTATTTCAAAACCTGCTGGTGCTCCTCAGCATAACAATCAACAAAAGGATGAGAGACCTCAAAGGCAATTCACCTGTCTCAGCATGACCTTATCTCAGATCCTGCCACAGTTGCTGAAGACTAATCTGGTGGTTCTAAAGGAAGCCCCAAAGAATCCAAATACCACATCACCGAGGTATAACCCTAATTCCCGCTGTGCTTTTCACTCTGATAGCCCGGGGCATAATACAGATGATTGTTGGGTTTTGAAGAACAAGGTACAAGACTTAATTGATGCAAAGGAGATTGAGTTTGAGGCGCCTGAGAGGCCTAATGTTGTGATTGCTCTTATGCCCAAGCATGGAGTAAATGCTATAGAAGAAGATTTGTTCGTGGTTTCTGTGAATGATATTGTTACCCCTCTGTTGACTGTAAAGAAGAACCTTTCGCTAGCCGGTTTATTTCCGGGCTATGACGAACGTTGTCGTATGTGTTCTGCCCTTCCAAATGGTTGTCCGCTTTTGAAATCAGGTGTCCAAGGCCTGATGGATAGTAAAGAAATTTTGTTCGAGAAGATTGTTGTTCCCGTAATTCATTCTGAAGAAGTTGCCATCATTACCACTTTCGACAATTCTTCCAAGGCTCCCTCGAGGAAGCCTGTTAGAATTACATCTGTTCCTAGAATTGCAGATGTGATCATCACTGTTCCGGGGCCCATCCCCTATACCTCTGATAAAGCTGTCCCTTGGCACTATGGGGCTGATGTTTATTTTCATGGAGTTAAGCAAGAGTTGGATGTTGATACTAACGTCAGTAATATTGTTGGACCCGCTAAAATCACCTGCAGCGGAAGACTTTTCTCACCAGATATCTCTCCACCAACTGTCCGAAAACCTGTTGTTATCACACCTGCCAGTGTACCTGCTACTATTCCTGATCAAGTTCCTATTCTTACCCCTGTCGCCGAGTCATCTGACGCTCGGGGCAAAGGGATTACCACTGATGTGCCTGCCCAGACGGAGGCACCAAGGACAATTACTGTTGAAGCTTCTAAGCAAGAGATGGAAGAGATCTTGAAGATCATTAAAAAGAGTGACTACAATGTAGTTGAGCAGCTGGGGCAAACCCCATCCAAGATTTCTATGTTGTCACTATTGTTGTGCTCAGAGGCCCATGCCAAGGATCTGATTACATTTCTGAAGACTGCCCATGTACCACAAGAGACGTCAGCTGATCAGTTTACAGATTGTGTGGCCAATTTGACTGCTGATAATGGGTTGGGTTTCTCTGACACCGACTTGACTGCTAAAGGGAAGAATCACAACGATGCCCTACATGTCTCCATTGAATGCAGGGGCACTACTCTTGCTCATGTGTTGGTGGATACTGGTTCCTCATTGAACGTCTTGCCTAAAAAAGCTCTAGACCGGTTGGATTATGAAGGGTTGGAGCTGAAACCCAGTAACATTGTTGTCAGGGCCTTTGATGGGTCTAAGAGGATGGTACACGGAGAAGTTGATATCCCGATTAAGGTTGGTTCTCAGATCTTCAATTCTACATTCTATGTGATGGACATTCGGCCATCTTATTCTTGTTTGCTGGGTCATCCATGGATCCACAAAGCCGGGGCCGTAACCTTAACGCTCCACCAGAAGCTGAAGTACCCAGTCAAAGGGAAGATTGTGACAGTGCAAGGGGAGGAAGAGTACATGGTCAGCCACCTTAACTCGTTCCGATATGTAGAAATGGATGGGGAGTTCATTGAGACCCCGTTCCAGCATTTTAAAGAGGTTCCCCAGACACTGGCGTCAGCCGAGACTGTTGTTGAAGATTCTCCTATGAGGATGGCTTCCTTAAAGGATGCTCGAGCTGCTATTGAGAAGGGTGAGTGTGCAAATTGGGGCCGACTCCCTGATTTTACACAGAAGACTAACAAGTTTAGTTTGGGTTTCACTGCAGAAGCTCAAAGGGCTGTTCGGAATGCACGAATCGGAAGACCTCTCATGTTCATCAGCAACTCGGGAGTGAATGCCATTGAAGATGATGTGGAAGAGTCCGAATTCGACAGCTGGATCTATCCAACGACCAATGGTGGACCAAACAACTGGACAGAAAAGGACTTCATCCCTATTACTTTTGTTACCCAGTAATGAAACTTTTGTTTTGAATTTGTAACAAACAATATTTTAAACTTTACGGCCCGGTGTCTTACCCGGGGCACTATGGCTTCATTTGTGAGGGCTTTATGTGTGTCATTTTCATATATCATTAATAAAAGCATTGGACGTTCTTGCATTTAAAATTTTGCGCTCCTTGTTTTTCTTTATTATATATTGCAAAACAGCTATTTTACACACACTCACATATACATGTCTACATCCACTCTGGATCCTACTGGTAACGACTTTGCTACTGCCGGTTATGGCTTCGAAAATCCGATCAACTTAGCCGAAGACGAAGGTGAAGATGATTGCGAAGTGCCTGGTGAACTTGCAAGACTGTTACTTCAAGAAGAGAGGGCCATTCAGCCACATGAAGAGACGGTGGAAACAGTGAATCTGGGTACCGAGACAGATAAGAAAGAGGTCAAGATCGGTGCAAATCAGGAAGCTAGTGTGAAACAACAGTTGATTCAAATGCTGCATGACTATGTTGAGATCTTTGCCTGGTCTTACGAAGATATGCCTGGTTTAGATACCGATATTGTGGTTCATCGCCTTCCTACCAAAGAAGACTGTCCTCCAGTGAAATAGAAGGTTCGTTGTATGCGCCTAGAGATGACTGAGAAAATCAAGGCCGAAGTTATGAAACAGTTTGACGCCGGTTTTCTAGCAGTTACTTCTTACCCTCAGTGGGTGGCCAATGTGGTTCCAGTGCCGAAGAAAGATGGTAAGTTCCGAATGTGTGTTGACTACAGGTATTTGAACAGGGCGATCCCTAAGGATGACTTCCCTCTACCTCATATTGACGTTCTGGTTGACAACACCGCCCAGCACAAGGTATTCTCCTTTATGGATGGTTTCTTCGGTTATAATCAGATAAAAATGGCTCCCGAAGACATGGAGAAGACGACCTTTGTTACTCAGTGGGGTACCTTTTGCTACAAGGTCATGCCTTTTGGACTGAAGAATGTTGGGGCAATGTATCAACGTGCCATGGTTGCTCTGTTTCATGACATGATCCATCATGAGATTGAAGGATACGTCGACGATATGATTGCAAGGTCCCAGACTGAGGAAGAATACCTTGACCATTTGCAGAAGCTGTTTGATAGGCTGAAGTTGTACAAGCTGAGGTTAAACCCGAACAAGTGCACCTTCGGGGTGAGATCTGGCAAGCTGCTGGGTTTCATCGTGAGCGACAAAGGTATTCAGGTGGATCCCGCAAAAGTGAAAGCTATACAGGAGATGCCAGCTCCCAAAACAGAGAAAGAAGTTAGAGGCTTTCTGGGACGTCTGAATTACATTGCCCGATTCATCTCGCACCTAACTGCTACTTGTGAGCCAATCTTCAAGCTGCTGAAGAAAGATCAAGTAGTACGTTGAAATGATGAATGTTAGGCCGCTTTCGAAAGGATCAAAGAGTATCTCCAAGAGCCACCTACCCTGATGCCACCAGTTGAAGGGAGACCTTTGATCTTATACTTGACAGTACTCGATAACTCAATGGGGTGTGTGTTGGGGCAGCATGACGAGTCTGTCCGAAAAGAGCTTGCTATTTATTACCTTAGCAAAAAGTTTACCGACTGTGAGACCCGATACTCACTGCTCGAGAAAACTTGTTGCACTTTGGCATGGGCTGCTCGCCAGCTGAGACAGTATATGCTGACTCATACTACTCTGTTGATATCAAAGATGGATCCAATCAAGTATATCTTCGAAAAGCCTGCCTTGTCCTGAAGAATAGCGAGATGGCAGATGATCTTGACTGAGTATGACATCCAGTACACGAACCAAAAGGAAATCAAAGGAAGTGTATTGGCAGACCATTTGGAACATCAGGCAATGGATGATTACCAGTCTATGAACTTTGAATTTTCGGACGAGAATATCATGTTGATAACTGATTGTGAGACACCTGGACCGGATGAAGGACCTGAAGAAGGATCCTGATGGTCTATGTACTTTGATGGAGCTTCAAACGCTTTGGGTAATGGCATTGTCGCTGTGATCATATCTCTTAAAGGCTCTCATACTCCGTTTACTGCCCGACTATGTTTCAACTGCACCAACAATATGGCGGAGTATGAAGCATGCATCATGGGTCTTCGAGCAGCAATTGACCTAAGGATTAAGTTTCTAAGTGTCTTCGGAGATTCCGCTCTCGTGATCAGTCAGATCAAAGGCGAGTGGGATACGAAATACCCAAATCTTATTCCTTACAAGGAGTATGTGTTGACATTGCTTCCACATTTCGAAGAGATAACCTTTGAACATTTCCCAAGAGAGGAGAATCAGTTGGCGGAAGCGTTGGCTACGATGTCTTCTATGTTCAAAGTCAATTAGGACAACGAGGCTCCCCGGATTATCATTGAAAGATTAGACGAACCTGGACATTGCTGTGATATTGAGACTGAAGAAGTAACAGAAAAACCCTGGTTTCATGAAGTAAAGAGGTATCTTGAAGCTCAAGAATACCCTGAGGGGGCATCTGTTAATGACAAGAAGTTTCTGAGGAGGTTTGCAGCAAAGTTCTTCATCAGCAATGGCATTCTCTATAAGCGTAACCATGATTCAACCTTACTGTGATGTGTGGATAAGACCGAGGCAGAAAGGGTCATGGCGGAGTTACATGAAGGTACTTTCGGAGCTCATTCCAGTGGACACACCATGGCAAAGAAAATCCTTCGGGCAGGATACTACTGGTCCGCAATGGAAGCCGACTGTTATCAGTATTCTCGGATATGTCACAAGTGCTAGGTCTATGCTGATAAGGTGCACATACCTCCAGTTCCTCTGAATGTCTTGATAGCACCTTGGCCTTTTGCAATGTGGGGCATTGATATGATCGGCGAGATCAGACCTACGGCATCCAACGGACATTGTTTCATCGTGGTAGCGATCGATTACTTTACGAAGTGGGTTGAAGCGGCTTCCTTTGCTACTGTAACCAAGAACGTCGTGGCACGGTTCATTCGGCATAATCTGATCTGTCGATATGGTGTACCAGAGAGGATCATTACAGATAACGGTACCAATCTTAATAACAAGATGATCACTGAGCTCTGCGAGCAATTCAAGATATAGCATCACAACTCTTCTCCCTACTGGCCGAAGATGAATGGAGTTGTTGAAGCGGCTAATAAGAACATTAAGAAGATTGTGCAGAAGATGACAGTGACATACAAAGACTGGCACGAGATGTTTCCCTTTGCTCTCCATGGGTACCATACCTCAGCACGGACGTCAACAGGGGCAACACCCTATTCCTTGGTATATGGCATGGAGGCAGTCTTGCCCATTGAAGTTCAGATACCCTCTCTTCGGATCATGAAGGATGCAAGTTTGAGTGAAGATGACTGGATTCAGACCCGGCTTGATCAGCTAAACCTAATCGACGAAAAGAGACTTACTGCTATTTGTCATGGTCAGACGTACCAAAAATGGATGATCAAGGCATTTAATAAGAAAGTTAGACGACAAGAGTATCAAGTAGGGGACCTGGTAATCAAGCGCATTATTCTACCTCATGGTGATCCCAGGGGAAAATGGACCCCTACTTACGAAGGGCCATTTGTGGTTAAGAACATTTTCTCAGGAGGAGCTATGATTCTAACCACCATGGATGGTGACGACCTTCCTCACCCCGTCAATGCAGACATAGTGAAAAGATACTACGCCTAATCAAATACCCGCTAGGTTGACTGGCCTAGGCAAAAATAAGGGCTTCCCGGTGAACCAAAAGGGTTCGGGCAAAAATAAGGGATGAAAATAAATAAAAAAATCTGTACACCCGGCAAGTCGAAAACCTGAAAAGGCGACTTGGGCAAAAATGGGTATCCCGGTGGACTGAAAACCCGAAAGGGCGGTCCAGGCAAAAGTTAGGGATCAAAGCGTAACACTATGTCTCATTGGATCACCTTGCATCCAGACTTCGGTATCGACTATCAAGCTCAGACGGCACTAATCAATCTGATCTACCTTCAACCAGTAGCAAAGTGATGAGATGCTCGAAGACATAAAGGCAATAGCAGAGTTGGAACCCAGTGGGATTATTCACCTAGCTGTTTTATTTTCTTTTTACAAATTGTATAAATTCTATTTGTTCGGCGGCGTTCTCTTACTAGGACATCAGCCTCTTGTACAAAAACGCCTATTTACAGGCCAAACTTCAAAATCAATACAATTCATTTTCAAACAAATTTCAAACTGTTTTTCCTTTATCTGTTTTGTTTTGCAAAGAACGTCCAAGGTTCATTTTTGATATATGAATTTGACATTAATTGCTGCTCATAAATACTTACATGCGAAACAAAAGATGAATTACTGGTAATATCATAAGCAGGGGCAATAAGAATTGTCCAAGCTGTATAGTTTCTCTGTCCACCAGGTACCAAGGTATATTCAGCTGAAGAATATGGTTAAGTATTTTCACTCCCCACAGAGTAAGACAGTAATGGTAGCTCTCCCAGCTAAGACTCGCAACCATGAATGAATCAGCAATGCTCTCCCCAAGCAGAGTTAATCTACCAGCAGCACTAGAAAGGCTGGGTATCCCTAGAAGATCTTAATATTCCCCAGCGGAGTATAAAGATATTCCTCAGCAAGTATAAGAGCATCCCCGGTAGTCTTAATATTCCTCAATGGAGTATAAGAATGTTCCCCGGCGGAATACAAGATACCCCAGTGGAGTCTTTTCCCCAGCACAGTCTGAAAAGAGCTTCCCCAACAGAGTTGAATCATCTTCCCCAGTAGACTCTGGAAGTTTATCCCAGCGGAATGCAAAATAAATCTCCCCAGCCAAATTCAGAGGGTTATCCCCACAAGAGTCTAACAGGGTTATCCCTAATAAGTCGCAACTGAAAGATCATCCCCAGCGAAGTTCTTTCTTTCCCCAAACAGGAGTTCAATCCTCAACAAATTCAATATCACCCGCAATGGTAATCCATCCCCAGCGGAGTTTATCAGCGGAATCCCCAGCGAAGTTTATCGTTAAAATCTTCGGAAGAGCATATATCTTCCCCACAGAGTAATTCTCCAACGGAGTTATCCTCTCCCGTAAGTTTATCACCTTCGTTCGTCATCCCCAGTGGAAATGAAGAATCCAACTCTAGTCTCCAGCAGCTCCGGGATTTATTTTCCCCACCTAAAACATCACATTTCCATACATCATGATACATGCATATACACATCATACAACACAGTCTCATTTATTTTGAGAACGTCATTGCTTGGTATATATCATGCATTGCATACGACTGACATTTACCTTTCAGGAAAGATACAGTTAAAGTTCTCAGTTGCGTCGAAGACCTGACCGGTTCTTAAATCTCAATTGAATTATCCTCAGTTGAATTTCAGATAAGGTTCTCAATCTCGACAATTTCCCTACGTCATAGTGTGGACGAGTGCTATAACCTCAACGGTATACTACATTGAATACTAGTCAGTTCCTAGATCTTGATGTTTTCCTCCATCAAAGTGAGGACGAGTTCTGTAATTTCAACGGTATACTACGTTGAAGACCAGACAGTTCCTAGATCTTGATGAAGATGTTTCCCTACGTCATAGTGTGGATGAGTGCTATAACCTCAACGGTATACTACGTTGAATACTAGTCAGTTCCTAGATCTTAATGTTTTCCTCCGTCAAAGTGTGGACGAGTTATCTAATTTCAACGGTATACTCCGTTGAAGACCAGACAGTTCCTAGATCTTGATGAAGATGTTTCCCTACGTCATATTGTGGACGAGTGCTATAACCTCAACGGTATACTATGTTGAACACTAGTCAGTTCCTAGATCTTGACGTTTTCCTCCGTCAAAGTGTGGACGAGTTCTACAATCTCAACGGTATACTACGTTGAAGACCAGACAGTTCCTAGATCTTGATGAAGATGTTTCCCTACGTCAAAGTGTGGACGAGTGCTATAATCTCAACGATATACTATGTTGAATACTAGTCAGTTCCTAAATCTTGATGTTTTCCCCCGTCAAAAGAGACAACCCGTCAATGGAGATAACCCGTCAATAGAGACAACCCGTCAAAAGAGACAACCAGTCAAAGAAGACAAAACCACCTACCAACAATCTCCAAATGGCATCTATAAGCCCATTCCCGACATCACAATGTTGATACCACTTCATGCGAGTGCAAATTTCTGGGCACTCTAGTGTTCAATCATCTTCAACCTTCGGATCACGAAAGGCCCGAAAGCCAATCTACATCCCCAGCTTTAAGAAAATTGAACAGGGGAAATTATTGTACCCAAAAATTTTCCCTCCCATATTTCTCAAGACATGCCAAGAAGAACCTCCAAGTGGCTCAAGTTAGCTCAAGAGTTGGACAGTCAAATCACCTCCTAAGGCAGTCAAATTCAAAATTAGGGTTTTGTGTTGCATCAAGGTCCTTGCATCCAAATGCCCTCAAGTGCTCCAAAATGTCCTAATATGTTCTCAAGATTATCCATGTCAAATTTCAAGCCTTGTAGAGGAAGTTTGGTCAGCCAATTGCTCAAGAGGCCCAAAAATCGACTGTGCTAGGGCAAAAGTCAACTGTGACCTACAAATAGTCAAACCTCAAGATTTTTTGTCAACATTATCATTTTTAAGGTTAATTCATAATTTGATCAAGGGTTGATCATGATTCATCAAGGATTGCTCAAGATTCCTCAAGATTCAAAAGTTGCTAAATTAGGGTTTTGTAGGAAAAGTCAACTCAACTTTGACCAAGCATAACTTTCTCATACTTTATGAGAAATGACCCATCAAAATCTCATTTTGAAGAGGATGCAATTTCCTAAAATCCATATTCACACCCCAAGATCAAGAAATGCACTCACAAATAGTTACAAATTTGGACATTATAGGTCATTTTTTAAAGTCAACAAAAACACCTTTTTGCCAAAGCTTATAACTTGAGCATGGAATATCAAAATGAGATGAGACAAAAAGGGTTGGTTAGAGGACGTCTCAAGGTTTCTAAAAGGTCCTATAACATCTCCAAAAGTTCAAAATTAAGGAAGTTATGCATTGTTGAAGTTGGGCATTTTTCCAAAATTGCCAAAAGTCAACTATCCTCAAAACTCCAATTTTTTACAAAAGGGCCAACTTTTTTCCACTTGATTTGATCTTGTCACACCACAAACGTGTCATATCTTCAGTTTTGTGCCAATTTATTAATTTTCCTATTTTATTTGATTTTTATTGATTTAATTCATTTTTAATCAATTTAAATCAAAATAAAATCTCAATATTAATAACTTGTGATCTTTTTGATTGATACAGCTTTCAATTACCATCATGGACCAAATCAAATCTGAATCATGCCATGTTATGAACAAACTATTTTATTTAAGACATTTTTGGAAGCTTGTTCATGGAAGATTAAATCATATCTTAATTCATCAATTCACATGGATTCAAGGCCCAACTTTTAACCTAATTCATTCCTTATTACTCACACAAGGCAAAGACATCAAAAACACGACCTGGAAGCTGCCCAAAACACAAGACCAAAACTGAAAAAAGCTTGAAAATTTTGGAGATCGAAATCCATATTGGAGGCCAATTCAACCCAAAATCTCAATGTGGTTCAATTGCCAGGAGTCCACTGAAGCTATTGCAACCATTCACAAGCCCTGAAACCTCCTGAAACTCACTGTAAGTCGTCCTGAACATAACCCTGTACATGAGATCGTGATTCTATATTTTGGCATCTATTGGACAAATCGTTGGTATAATCATGCTTGCCATTCAATTTCTAAACTTTCTGCATCATTTAATTTTGTTTTCATGAGCTATATCGCCATACCCGAACCTAGGGTTTTGGAGACTTGTATTTGGGCGTTCGTTTTACAAGAAAAATCAGGACCAACCATGGGCATAAATGAAATCAGGGGGAAGAGACGAGTAAGATGGTGATCTCAAAATTCGTTTCCATCGCCTTGAGATTATTTTAGGATTAATCTATGGATTTTGTTGCTGATCCAAATCCGCAGGAAAAAGAACAGGTTTTGTTGAAGAAGACGAAGACGTGGCTCGTCTTCATTGGCCCGTTCAAATAAATTTCGCGCGTTTTTTTATTTCCAGTATATTATGCGCTTTTCCCTTATAATATTATTTATCCAGTATAATAACAAATACGCATGATGATTGAGTTGGTAAGCGCACTATGTCAAAGTCCAATGGGACCTGGGTTCAAATCCCAGGTCCCCCAAAACATTTGTTTCATTTTTCTTCAGGTAATTGCATGTGGTTCCCAAGGCGTAGCACACCATACTCCTCAAAGATCCAGGCGCCAGACGGCCTTCAGGCCAAATCCAAGGGCCAGGATTGAAGGCTCACCATACTCCCCAGTTAATGCATACGTGTGGAGTGGAGAAATTCAAAACAGGCTGGCTTGAATTGGGCCAAACAAATGCTATTCTCACCACAATCTGGGCCCAACACCCCCATGAGTATCTCTTTTTGTTTTTATTTTCTTTATTTATTTTAATATTCTTAATTAATTACTAACCAAATAATTAATTTTTCTTAATAAAATCAAAACACAAAAAATAAAAATATTATTTTTATTTATTAAAATTAAATTCGAATTTATTTTTGTAAATAAATTAAATTAATTAATTTAGTGTTAATTAGGTTAACTTTTAACATTTTTGCAAATAATTAAAATCAATTTAGAATAACTAGGTTTTACTAACTTTTAATCATTTTTATTTTATTTCCTTAAATATTCAAAAACCCAAAAATATTTTTATTAATTAATTAATTATTTCGAGCTAAATTAATTTCCATTTAATTCAAAAAAATAATAAAAACATGCTTTCTTTCAAAAAGGGTCAAAACCCTAAAAACTCACCCGATTTAATTTCTCGCACGCGTACCATTTTATTCAATATTGTAATTGCTTCCGGTATTTAATAGCTTTTAATTAGGACTTTAATTATTTATCACTTTATTTTACTTTCCGCAATTTAAATTAAAGGGTTGTTTTTGGCGATGTAAATACCCGACGCCTTGTAATATCTTAGATTTAATTTCCGCAATTTAAATTCCGCAAACTATTAATTGTTAGATGTTTGATAAATAGGGAATGCATGACAAGATCAAATCTTTTAACCTAAAATCAACGTAGCTCACCCATGTACAAAGATAAATAACTGAAAAATGACACACTCGCACATGCCACTCTTAGGGTACACCTCACTTGGTTGCCTTCGAACGTGGTCATTGAGTATAGGAAGTTTTAGAGGTCGTCCTCTTGTCCAAAGATCGTAGTTTCCTCGAAACGGTTTCCTCGGAAAAAATGATCTAAGACATTAGGGTTACCGCTAAGGCGTCCTAACATTGCTTTAGTGACCACACGTCCCTTAATCGAATTGACCCTTAAACTCCAACGACGACGCTACCTACTCATCAATAGTGGGATAGCATTGTCTAAAGGACATTTGCACAGATTAATTACTTTTTTTCGAGTAGGTGGATGGTTCTTAAGTACTTGCTCCTTTTAAAAACAAAACAAAACTTTTCGCACTTACACCTTTCAAATAAAAACTTCTATCAAACCCACAAACACAAAGAAAAAGCAAATTTTGAAACCACTTTGAGCAAGTACCTAAGAGCCCGTGGATAACCACGGATAGAAAGGGTGCTAACACCTTCCCTTTCTATAATCTACCTCCCGGACCCGAGAAACATCTCGAAAAAGGAATTTTTCTGTGCTTTTTTCCTTTCCTTGTTGGATAAAATAAAAGACGGTGGCGACTCTTGCTTACCGTGACATTTTGCGAAAACAAACGCAAAACGCGAACCAGCATTCCAAAACAGTCAGTTCTCTTCCCACCGTATCACACCAATGATCAAGATGAATCTGTTGAAAGTTGGGATCTTCCCAGGCTGTGAAAAAGAGTGTTACTTTTGTTCGTCCCTACAATTCGATTGTCCGTTATTGAAGTTAGGCGTCCAACGCCTGATGGATAATCAAGAGATCCTCTTTCAGAAAACTCTTGTTACTCCTGTTACTCCTATCAACGATGTTGCTATAATCACCATTTCCGACAATCTTTCCAAGGCCTGCAAAAGACCTGTTAAGATTACAGCCGACCAAAGTTTGTACCGCTGAAGATTACTATGCCAGGGCCTATCCCATATAAGTCCAACAAGACGATACTGTGGAATTATGGAGGAGAGATCTTCTACCACAGTGTTAAGCAGATTGAATCAGTGGAAGAGAATTCCGATGAAGAAACTCCTGATGTAGTCAATATTGCAGGGACAATTAAGATAACTCGTAGCGGAATAATATTCTCTCCGGAGATTGCTCCTCCAAGGGAAATATTCGAACCCTCAAGTGATCCTGTGCCAGTCAAGATATCTTTGTGAAGTCCTGTGATTTAAGAAATTATTACTCCTGAAGTTGTACCCTCTGCTGTTACTACTGATAAATGTAAGGGGATCCAAGAAGCACCCGTCAGGACGAGGGCTCAGCCTTTGGTTATCCCCGAGACCACCCAAAAGGAAATGGAGGAGATTTTAAAGATAATCAAAAAGAGCGATTATGATGTCGTAGAACAATTGGGGCAAACCCCTTCAAAAATCTCCATGCTGGCCCTATTGCTCTGTTCTGAGGCTCATGCCAAAGCCTTGATCAAATTCCTGAAGACGGTGCACGTACCTCAAGAAACTTATGCATATCAGTTTCAAGAGTGTGTAGCCAGCCTGACCGCCGATAATGGTCTTGGTTTCTCTAATGTCGACCTAACATCTAAGGGAAGAAAGCATAATGATGCGTTGTATGTGTCGGTAGAGTGCAGAGGGACCACACTTGCTCATGTTCTGATTGATATCGGGTCATCTTTAAATGTCCTACCAAAGAAAGCATTGGACAAACTAGACTGTGAAGGTTTGACCTTAAAGCCCAGTAATATCATTGTTAGAGCCTTCGACAGTTCTAAGCGGATGGTTCAGAGAGGTGGACATCCCGATTAAGGTGGGAACGAAAATTTTCAACTCTACATTTTATGTGATGGACATCCGTCCTACATATTCATGCTTGTTGGGAAGGCCATGTATCCACAACGTTGGGGCAGTCACTTCTTCTCTACATCAAATGCTCAAATACCCAGTCCAGGGTAAAATCATAACAGTTCATGGTGAGGAGGAGTATATGATAAGCCACCTTAACTCTTTCCGCTATGTGGAGTTAGATGGTGAATTCATATAAACACCTTTCCAACACTTTGAAGAGGTTTCTCCTGAAGTCGCGATGGCCAAGACAATGACTTCTGTGCCTACAATTACAAAGCATGTGTCCCAGATGTCATCCCTTAAAGATGCGAAGGCGGTGATCAAGGAAGGAGGAAGTACAGTATGGGGTCATGTTGTACCCCAAAATTTTCCCTCCCATTTCATCAACATTTCTCATCACAAGGATCTTGGAAGTCAAGGTCAAGCTAGGGTTTGCTCTGCTCAAGACACCTCATTGCACTGTTGACCTAAATTAGGGTTTGAGTTTGCACAGTGATGTTTTGACCTACAATGCCCAAAGTGACTTTCATACTTCATGTTGGACTCACAAGTTTGTCCATACCAAGTTTCAAGCCTTGATTCAAATTTTTGCCCAGTCAATGGGACAGTTGGCCTAGAAATCAGCTGTATTGGGGAAAAAGTCAACTGTGGCCAATTGACAGTCAAAACTCATGAATTTTGACCCACATCAACATTATGAACTCATATGAACCATTTGATCAAGTTGGGATCACAATTCCACAAGAAATTTGATCAGATCACCAAAAGGGCAAAATGGTCATTTTTAGGGTTTTGACTGTATAAAGGAAATTTTTGACTGTTTGACCTAGCCAATGGAAAATAAAGCTCAATCATGGACTCAAGGACTCAATGAAATTGTCTTGACCTATTCAACAAGTTCAAAAGATCTCAAATGCATAGGATTAACAGATGAATTTTTCAGTCAACTGGTCAAAATTTGACTGTACACTGAAAAGTCAAACTTTGACTTTTTGGTCAAAATCAAGTGCCAAGAGTTATTTTTCATCAATACATGTCAAATTATGAAATTTGTTCAGCAAGAAACCCAAAAATGCAAATTAGGGTTTAAAATGGAAAAATTTCATAACTTAGAAATTTTCTAAGTTATAACATTTTCTTATTTTTTCCTAACTTTGTCCCATTTTTTCACCAAGATGCAAATGGATTCAAACAAAACTTGCAACATGAAAGTTGTAGTCCATCACAAAGTATACAACTTTGATTCACAAAGTTTTCTCAAAAGAGGTTTGTATCTCAAGTTATGATTTTTGGAACAAGGGTACCCAAAACTTTTAACTTAGAGAAATTTTGCCCTAGTTTAGGCAGGATTTTGACCCATCTTCTTGGCCATTTTTCACATAGTTCCACTTGGATTTTCAAGTTGCATTTCAAAGATTGATTATAGTACATGTTGCAAGCTTTCCAAATTATCCAAGAACTCCTCAAACACCCTTGTGGTTAGGGAGAATCGAATGCTTGAAGTTGGCAAAAACTCACCTTGATCCATGGTCAATACATGTTCATACAACTTGCATTTTCAAATCAGCATGCTTTGTACTAGATTGCAGGCCTCTAAACCATTTTACACTCCTTAATTGAATGCAAATCCACTGAGCTAAGGCATTATCTTGGTCATTTGGACATTGCATGCAAAACTAATCCCTATTTGGAAAAAGGTATAATGCCATTTTTGTAAAGTTACACTTTATGTCAAACCAAGATCTTTGAGGCATGGGGCCATATCTCCGAGGCAAGATCAAATCCACAAATTTCAAGTATCAAGGGCAAAAGATGCAGCATACAAGATAGGCATTACAGGCTTGCATTGACAAGTTAGACATTTTGGCTTCACAAAGAAGAAATTGTCCAAAATCCTCCCAAGTTGAAAACCAGTTATTGTTAGCTAAAACAAAGATCACAAACAAATTTCACACAACCCTTTGAGTCATAAGCATAAGCCTTTCACCCCTAAAGCACTCTCATACCTAAAATCACCATTTTTCTGCAAAACAGGGCAAGCCCTGCAGAACCACCCCTATCTCAACTTTCCCTCGTGCATTTTGCCTCAAACTTGTTCCAATACCTTCCACTCAACTCACATGAACTATCCCAGACCTCCATTGCTAGCTGTAACACCATTAACACACATTGCCATTTTTGTTTCAAAGCTTTGCAGGTTGAGTTCTGTAGCCCGATTCAGGCTACTTCAAAACAAGCCAAGCATTGGGAAAGCTTCATTCGACATCAGGCAAGCTCAAAAGAACCTCAAGCACTCTTGGAAGTTGCTGCATTGTCCAGCTCGAAGTCAACTGAAACAGGTATTTCATGAACTTCTATCTCTCTATTTAGGAATAGTTATACTTAGGTTTGTGAATGAAAGATGTTGTATTCATAGCCCTGAAGCCATACATATGCTTAGTTTTCATTTATATTAATCGTGCTAGGAGAATTTCATCCATGAACTTTCTGAAAAAACTAGGTTAGAAATTAGGGCCAGAGAAATTCTCTCTGGTCTTTGAGAGTTAGCTTAAGTTTTTTATATGGTTAGATTCGTTGTTTTATGCTCTACAAGTTTCATGTTATGAGTTTTGTCAAAAAAAGTCAAGGAATCAGGAGATAACAGTTGATGTACAGAACGCGCGTTTTTTGTGAACTGAGGAAGAAGATGAAGTTACTTGGGTTGGGCCTGTTTGCTTTTGCTTCTCACACATACATTTTCGGTTTACACCCCCCTGGCCCATTTATTTGTATACTTGCCATTTTGATATTTTTATTTTTTATTCTGACTTTATTATTTTATGTCCAAATATAAAAAATGCCAAAAAATTATTTTTATATTTTTTCATATTTATTTGATATTTATTTTTATTTTACTAGTATAAAAATGTAAATAATTTATATTCTTTTTATTAAAATGTATAAATAATGTAAAAAATACTTTTATTTTTATTTATTATTTTTATACACACTTGAAAATATTTCTTTAAAATATATACATTTTTGTAAATAATTTATTTTTATTTTCATACACTTCATATATTTAATATATATATTAATACACATATATACTATTTTATTAAATAATTAGAACAAAAAATACAAAAATAATACATTTTATTTTTATTAATATTTTTATACTAAAAAATGCTTTTTTTTCAATATACTTTTATTTTTTGTACAAATTAATACATTATTGTATATAAATAATAAATAATACTATTTATTTAAAAATTAGGGTTTTTTGCCCTAAAGAACAAAATAGTTAAAATTGACTTTTTTTTATTATTATTTACATTTCACATTAAAAAATTACTTTTTTACATACATAAAAACTTCTTGCATAAATACATTTTATTTAACATTTATTTATTGTATTTTATTTAATTATTGTACATTTAAATATTGCCTCGTACATTCAATTTGGTTGTAATAATTTAGAATTTAATTTCTTGCAAAATAATCCCCAATTCAAATTTGTACCCCTTCCCTATATCATGTTGTAATAGTGTAGAATTTAAATTCTCGTACTTTTAAAGCTTTCAATTATGCCATGATTAGACCTAGGGTTTGTATGCAAAATAAAATCAACAACTAGTTTGACCTAATCCAAGATAACAAGGCATGAAAATAAACACAATGCACACTTGCACCCCTAGGGTTTCTCTCCACTTGTTGCCTTCAAAAATGGGCCATGGTATGCATGTCAAGTACTTTGGAAAAACAAAAAAAGAAAACAAAAGATCATAGTCCCTCAATGACGCTATCTGAGTTGCCTAAACAAAATGATCAAGTCCCTTAGAGAATTGCCAAAGATACCTAACACCATTGCTATCATGGTCTATACGATGACCCGCGCCTGTCCCGTTTAACATCCTAACACAAGGTTGTTCACCAAATACAATGGTGAAGCAACACTGTTAAAAGGGTTAAAAATATAAGAAAGATCTTTGAGTAAAATAGGGTATATAGCTCTTAGTTACTTGATCAAAAGCTTGCAAAAACATCCTTGTTATTTTCAAACACACTTCACAACACAATTCTCAAAATAAACTTTCAAACATTGAAATTTTTTCAAAAGACAAAAACACATTTGTATACATTCAAACAAGAATCATTACAAAGGTTGCCACAATGATGGCCTCTTTTCAAAACATCTTTCAAAACCACACACAAAGCACCATTTCAAATAATTGAAGAGCACCATTTCAAACAATTGGAAAAGTAAAGCAAGTGATCTAAACAAGTAACTAAGAGCCCATGGATAACCATGGATGAAAAGGGTGCTTGCACCTTCCCTTTTCATAATCTACTCCCCGAACCCAAGAAAACATCTCAAAGGTCTTTCCTGTGCTTTTTGACCTTTCATTAGGATAAAATAAAAATTCGATGGCGACTCTTGCTAAACCGAAACATTTGCGAACACAAATGTGAAATCCCAAGTCAGTTCTCCCACCGTATCACATAACTGGCGACTCTGCTGGGGAAAACTTTAAAAGTGGAGTAACCTTAGGGTTTAGATCACCTTTGCATGCTTATCTTGATTGCTTTGATTGCTTTACATTTGGTTCTCTTGTTTGGGCTTGAAATCCTCTACCCGGATTTGGGAAACATTCATAGGTAAATAGCAATACGTTGTGGAAACTGTGTGGGGTATACCGACATGGTTGAAGCAATAGCTATGTTAGTGCGACATATTTGTGAGTACCGGTAGCCTTTGAGTTAATCAAAGAGAATACGGGGCCATTGAGTGATGTTATAAAGCACTAATGAACTCTTAGAACCTTACTTGACCATCTTGGCCTTTTGTTAGGGGTAGTGAGATGATCGGCTTTGGTGCGGTCTGAAGTTGGTAGATACTCGATACTACACTCATTGAGGGTTGTTTTCTTGGAATATTTTGGTCGCTAGTTAAGTGGCTAAACCAAAACAATGAACATAGAAAACAATCCAGTGATATTGAGTTCCTTAGAACCCGATTACTATTTATAGGACAGGTTTGAACCAACTAAACTCAAGAGGGTACTTACCTATGAAACCTCATGCAAGCCTGAAACTAGGGTATTGTGTGACTTGCTTGTACATGTGTTTGTGCATACATCATGAACATCATAAAGCATCATATGAATCCACTAACCATTTCAAGGGTTTGGATTTTCATCTCTGTTCTTGTTTTGTAGGTCATGGAATCTCTTCACAGGAAAACAATTCAAGTCAACCTTGTGAGAATCCCTCCTCAACTCAAGGAGCTTACTTCTAGGATTCCAAAGAATTCTCTCTTCAGTGAAAGAAATGGTAAACTCCTCAACTTGGTCAACACCAACATTGAAGAAGACATGGTGAAAGTCCTCTTCCAGTTCTTTGACCCCCTACACCACTGTTTCACATTCCCTGATTACCAATTGGTGCCCACTTTGGAGGAATTTTCTCAACTCCTGAGAATTCCTATTCTTCATCAACTACCCTACAACGGTACGGAAAAAGAACCAAAGCCTGAAGATGTTGCTCAAGCATTACACTTGCAACCATCTGACATCAAGGGACATTGGGAAACCAGAAGTGGTGTCAAGGGCTTCTTGGAAAAGTTTCTGTTTGAAAAGGCACAAGACTGCTGGAATTCTCTTGATCTACAAGCCTTTGAAGATATTGTGCCACTCCTCATCTATGGGTTGGTCTTGTTCCCAAACCCTGACCAACTTATAGACGTGAATGTTGTCAAGATTTTCATATCCAGGAATCCTATACCCACATTTCTTGGGGACATCCTACACTTATTTTACACACGAACAATGAGGAAAAGAGGTATTCTCATGTGCTGTACTCCTCTCCTAGAAAGGTGCTTTATTTCTCACCTTCCACAATCATTTTTGAGGAATGAGCAGGGTTTAAGGTGGTCACAACGATTGATGACCCTCATACATTCTGATGTACATTGGTGTTCTCGGTCCAGAGAAAATGTCATCATCATTGATCGTTGTGGGGAATTCCTTAATGTCCCACTACTTGGCATTAGGGGAGGCATCACCTACAACCCCTGTCTAGCTTTGAGACAATTTGGATATGCTCGGAGGGATGGCCCTCATGACATGCTGATTCCTGACTTAGTTTTTGACTTCGACAACGATGCGCAAGGACTTCGACAAAGGTTCATCAGAGCTTGGAGGATACCCAACAAGGTGGATAGTAAGACACTGGGGCACAAGAATTCCATCCCCCTTGAGCCTTATCTCAAGTGGGTAGGAACCCGCTCCCAGAATCTTATGATGCCATATCCTCACATTCTCCCCTTGATCAAAGAGCCTGTTACGGAAGGAGAGGTTCCATACACCATCCTACATCCTGACATGCCAACATCATGGGAAGAAATGCAGAAAGTTGGATCCAACTCAAGGAAGAACGGGATACTTTTGAAGCCAGCTTCTATGCCAGTGAGAAGAAGGTTTTGGAGCTTACCCGCCGACTTTATGAGGAGGAAACTCCCAACACTTACATTGCACCAAAGAGGATGCGTAATATCTTTTTACATTAAGAATTTTGTAATATTTTGCCCATGGGGAACTTGTGTACTAACAATTTCTTCTTAATATGACGTGCGTTCCTTTTTGTTTGAAACAAATTTGAATTTCTGAATCCTTGAATGCATTACATGAATAACATACCATTCATCATATGGATAAACAGGTCTTCACACCAGGTTTCCTTATCTTTCTGCTATTTATTTCAGCAAGATGGATTTGGAGCAGACGGTAAAGGATCTGCAGGCACAAAATTCATAATTCCAGCAACTCCTCATGACCTTGGCAAAGGGTCAAGAGGACCTCAAAGTTATGTTGGAGAAGAATAAAAAGAAAAAGAAAAAGAGACCTGGGGTAGCCACTTTTGGAAGAAGGTTTGAGAGCAATGCTAGGAAGGTTCTTGAGTTCCCCTCAACGTATGACGAAGGAGATGGCAAAGGAAAAAGGGTTACTGTACCTTCTGAGTCTGAGGTGGAAGAGGAGGAAGAGGAAGAAGACGAAGACTACTCCGAACAACAGTATCCTCCAGCGGATGATAAATATAAGAATCTTGATGATAGACTGGCAACCATGGAGTTGCAGAGGGTCCCTAGTTTGGACTTTGAAGAACTAGGACTAGTAGCTGGGATTGTTATCCCTCCCAAGTTCGAGGTGCCAACATATGCTAAGTACGACGGTCTGTCTTGCCCTAAGATGCACCTGAGGTCGTATGCAGAAAGATCCAACCCCACTTATCCGATAAAGACCTCTGGGTACACTTTTACCAAGACAGTTTGTCTGGAACGCAGTTGGATTGGTTCTATCAACTCGAGAGATCAGAGGTTCACAATTGGGAAGACTTAGCAGCTACTTTTTACTGTCAGTATCAATACAATGCTGATTTGGCGCCCACTCGTACTCAGTTACAAAGTATGGGGATGGCTTCCAATGAAGGGTTTAAAGAGTACGCCCAGAAGTGGCGTGATCTGGCTGGAAGGGTGCAGCCACCGCTGTCAGATAGGGAGTTAGTTGACATGTTCCTGGGGACCCTGTCTGGCCCCTTCTTCAACCATCTAATCGGGAGTTCTTCCGCGGGATTTACTGAACTAATTTTGATCGGCGAAAGGGTTGAGGCCGGTATTAAGAGTGGAAAGATTCAAAAGGATGCTTCCGCATCCACAACTGTTAAGAAATCATTCCCAGCTAAGAAGGAAGCATTTGTTGTGTATTCTCAGAAGGGTCAGGGAAGAACCGAGCATCGACCGACTGTAGGGGCTGTGATGATTCAAAACTCGTCAAATGATCAACCTCGTAACAATCAGTCGAGACCTAATCAACAACGGGTAGAAAGGCCACAACGACAGTTCACCCGCATCAATACGACACCCGCTCAAGTCCTCCCCCATTTGTTGAAGCTGAATCTTACCAGTTTGAAGGAAGCACCAAAAAACCCTAACACCTCCTCTCCATACTACCACTCTAATGCCAAGTGTGCTTACCATTCCGACAGTGTTGGGCACGATACAAATAATTGATGGGCGATTAAGAACAAAATCCAGGACTTGATTGATGCCAAAGAGGTAGAATTCGATGCGCCTGAGAAGCCCAATGTTATATCTGCTCCGATGCCCAAGCACGGCCACAATGTTCATGCCGTTTTAGAAGACCTCCATGTTACTGATGTTGCCAATCTTTTGACTCCTTTGTTAGTAATTAAAGAGAAGTTGATGAGAGTCGGGATCTTTCTTTGTTGTGGTAAAGACTGCTATTTTTGTTTGAACATACGAGGTGATTGCCCAATGTTGAAGTCAGGTGTCCAACGCCTGATGGATACCCAAGAGATACTTTTCCAGAAAATCCTTGTTGATACCTTCAATCCTGTTACTTCTGCTACTTTTGCTACTTCAACCAACGATATTGCAATCATAACCATTTCCGACAATCCTCCCAAGGCTTGCAAAAGGCCTGTCAGGATTACACCCAACTCTAAATGTGTACCATTAAAGATTACCATGTCGGGACCTGTCCCGTACCAATCCATCAAAACGATACCATGGAACTATAGGGGAGAAGTCTTCTACCATGGTATCAAACAAATTTAGGCAGTCCAAGAGATTTCTGAAGAAGAGAGCCCTGATATAGGGAACATTGCGGGTACAAGCAAGATAACCCGAAGCGGCCGAATCTTTTCTCCGGAGATTGCTCCCCCTCGAGCAGTTTTCGGACCCTTGAAAGCTTTTGTACCTGTTGGACCATCTGTGCAAGGCCCAGTGATTGAAGAATTAGATACTCCTGAAGTAAGACCATCTGCTAATACTACCAACAAGGGTAAGGGGATACTGGAAGTGCCTATCAGGACGAAGGCTCATGTTGTGGTTATCCCCGAAACCACTCAGAAAGAAATGGATGAAATCTTGAAAATAACCAGAAAAAGTGACTACGACGTTGTGGAACAGTTAGGGCAGACCCCTTCTAAAATTTCAATGTTAGCTCTCCTGCTCTGTTCTGAGGCCCATGCTAAGGCCCTAATCAAATTCTTGAAGGCGGCACATGTACCCCAAGAGACTTTGGCTGACCAGTTTCAGGAATGTGTGGCCAGTCTTACTGCTGATAATGGTCTGGGCTTTTCCGATGCTGATTTGACTCCCAAAGGAAGAAAACACAACGACGTGTTACATGTCTCAGTTGAATGCAGGGGAACCACCCTCGCCCATGTCTTAGTTGATACTGGTTCTTCCTTAAATGTGCTGCCGAAGAAAGCTTTAGACCGTTTAGATTACGAAGGATTGACCGTCAAACCTAGTAACATCATTGTTAGGGCCTTTGATGGGTCCAAAAGAATGGTTCATGAAGAGGTTGATATTCCTATCAAAGTAGGCACAAAAGTTTTCAACTCCACCTTTTATGTGATAGACATCCGTCCGTCATATTCATGCTTGTTAGGGAGACCGTGGATCCATTATGCCGGGGCAGTTACCTCCTCTTTGCACCAAATGCTGAAATATCCTGTTAAGGGTAAGATTATAACAGTGCACGGCGAGGAAGAGTACATGATAAGTCATCTCAATTCCTTCCGCTATGTGGAGTTGGATGGCGAGTTCATCGAAACGCCTTTCCAACATTTTGAGGAAGTTTCTCTCTCAAGGACGCAGAGGCTGTAATTAAAGAAGGGAAGAGTACAGTATGGGGGCAATTTCCTAATTTTCCCCATAAGACGGACAAATTTGGGTTAGGGTTCAGTGCTGAAGGACAAAAGGCTATGCGTGGCTCCAAGATTGGAAGACCACCCGTCAAGATCTCTCACCATGGAATCAATGTTGTAGAAGATGAAGATGAAGAGAACCACTTTGAAGATTGGATATTTCCGACCGTCGAAGGGGGTTTAAGCAACTGGGAAGCAAAGGATTTTGTTCTCATCACCTTTATCAACCAGTAATTTTATCTTTGAACAATTTCCCATTTTTATGGTCTGTAATAACTAAACAATTTGCACACTATTTTCACCTCATGCCTTGCCCGGGGCATGTAGGTCCATTTGTAAGGGCTTGATCTTCTTCATTATCATATGCCATGTTTTAATGAATCATTTGACGTTTTTCATCTATAAACTGCTGTGTTCATTTTCTTTCCTTTTGCATTTTGTTTGTTTAAGGATGGCTATCCCTTACACACACCCACACTCACAAATGCAGGTACCTATCCACTCTGGATTCCATGGGTGACTATTCTGTTTTAGCCTTCGATAACTCTGAAGATTTGGTCAATCATGCTGAGTACAAAGTTGACGAAGATTGTGAAGTGCCGGGAGCGTTAGCCAGACTTTTGCAACAAGAGGAGAGGGCTATTCTGCCTCATGAAGAGTTGCTAGAAACCATCAACTTGGGGACAGAGGAAGATAGGAAAGAAGTGAAAATGGGTGCCAAACTAAAACCAAGTATCAAAGAGCACTTAGTGCAGTTGTTGAACGAATATGTTGAAATCTTCGCCTGGTCTTATGAAGACATGCCAGGGTTAGACACAGATATCGTGGTTCACCGTCTCCCTGCAAGAGAGGATTGTCCACCGATCAAACAAAAGGTCTGCCGGATGAGGCTTGACATGTCTGAGAAAATCAAGGCTGAAGTAATGAAGCAATTCAACGCTGGATTTCTGGCTGTTACCTCCTATCCACAATGGGTTGCTAACATTGTGCCTGTGCCTAAGAAGGACGGCAAAGTCAGAATGTGCGTGGACTATCAGGATTTAAACAGGGCTAGCCCTAAAGACGATTTTCCACTGCCACATATCGACATCTTGGTTGACAACATAGCTCAGCACAAGGTATTTTCCTTCATGGATGGATTCTCGGGATACAACCAGATCAAAATGGCCCCCGAGGACATGGAGAAAACAACCTTTGTTATGCAATGGGGTACCTTCTGCTACAAAGTGATGCCATTCGGACTGAAGAATGCAGGGGCAACTTATCAACGCGCCATGATAGCTTTGTTTCATGATATGATACATCATGAGATCAAAGTTTACGTAGACGATATGATAGCTCGATCAAAGACAGAAGAAGAACACCTCGACCATCTGCAAAAGTTGTTTATCAGGTTAAAGGAATATAAGCTCAGACTGAACCCAAGCAAGTTCACTTTTGGAATTAGGTCTGGTAAGCTTTTGGGATTTATTGTCAGCAACAAAGGCATTGAGGTTGATCCATCTAAAGTAAAGGCTATACAAGAAATGCCTGCCCCCGTACTGAAAAGGAGGTTAGAGGATTCTTGGGACGCTTGAACTACATTGCCAGGTTCATCTCTCACCTGACATCTACCTGTGAGCCAATCTTCAAATTGTTGAAGAAAGATCAGGTGGTTGAATGGAACAATGATTGTCAAATTGCTTTTGATAAGATCAAGGAGTATTTTCTAGAACCTCCTATTCTGATGCCACCCGTCGAAGGAAGGTCGTTAATCATGTATCTGACTGTTTTGGATAACTCAATGGGGTGTGTGTTGGGCCAACATGACGAGTCTGGTCGAAAAGAGCATGCCATTTATTACCTTAGCAAAAAAGTTACCGACTGTGAAACTCGCTACTCACTACTCGAGAAAACTTGCTGCGCTTTGGTATGGGCTGCTCGCCGGCTAAGGCAGTATATGTTGACTCACACCACTTTACTGATTTCCAAAATGGATCTGATCAAGTATATCTTCGAGAAGCCTGCTTTATCTGGAAGAATCGCTAGATGGCAAATGATCCTGACTGAGTATGATATCCAGTATACTACCCAAAAAGCTATAAAAGGGAGTGTACTAGCTGACCATCTAGCTCATCAAGCCGTCGAAGATTACCAATCTATGAGATTCGACTTCCCTAACGAGGACATCATGACATTGGACAACATTGAAGGTAACGGACCATATGACGGACCTGAACAAGGATCCTGATGGACCCTGTACTTTGATGGTGCTTCAAATGCACTTGGCAACAGTATCGGTGTGGTACTCATTTCTCCGGAAGGTTGCCATACGCCCTTCACTGCCCGACTTTGCTTCAGCTGTACCAACAACATCGCTGAATATGAAGCTTGCATCTTTGGTCTCAAGGCTGCAATAGACTTTGGAATCAAATCTTTGGTCGTATTTGGGGACTTGGCTTTGGTTATCAGTCAAGTCAAAGGAGAGTGGGATACCAAACATCTTAATCTTATCCCATACAAAGAACATGTCTTAACATTGTTACTTCATTTCAAGCAGATCACCTTCGAGCATTTCCCGCGAGAAGAAAATCAGCTAGCAGATGCTATGGCTACAATGTCTTCCATGTTTAAACTCAACTGGGATAACGAGGCTCCCCAAATTACCATCGAGCGAACTTGCGCACTGTCATGAGATTAATACCGAAGAAGTAGTGGAACAACCCTGGTTTCATGAAATCAAAAGGCATCTCCAGACTAGAGAATACCCTGAAGGAGCTTCCGTCAATGACAAAAAGTTCTTAAGGAGATTTGCTGCCAAGTTCTTCCTAATAAATGGCATCCTTTATAAGCGCGGCCATGATTGTGTTTTACTTCGTTGTGTGGACAAAGCTGAAGCAGAGTTGATCATGACTGAGATACACAGTGGCACGTTTGGCACCCACTTGAGCGTACATACGATGGCTAAGAAGATTCTAAGGGCAGGCTACTACTGGTCTACCATGGAAGCTGATTGTCATCAATATTCTTGTACCTGCCACAAATTCCAAGTCTATGCTGATAAGGTACATATTCATCCTGTTCCTCTCAACGTTCTAACAGCTCCTTGGCCATTCGCAATGTGGGGCATTGACATGATTGGAGAGATCAAGCCTACGGCATTCAATGGTCATCGCTTCATCTTGGTCGCTATTGATTATTTCACCAAGTGGGTTGAAGCAGCTTCCTATGCCTCTGTTACAAAGAATGTGGTTGCCCGCTTCATCAAGCAGAACCTCATATGCCGGTATGGTGTCCCCGACAGGATCATCACAGACAACGGTACAAATTTGAACAACACTATGATCACCGCCCTGTGCAAGCAGTTCAAGATTTATCATCACAATTCATCTCCCTATCGGCCGAAGATGAACGGTGTTGTTGAAGCCACGAACAAAAATATCAAGAAGATCATTCAAAAGATGACAGTCACCTACAAGGACTGGCATGAGATGTTACCGTTTGCTCTGCATGGATATCATACCACGGCATGTACTTCAACAGGGGCAACCCCATTTTCTTTGGTGTATGGCATGGAAGCTGTTCTACCCATGGAAGTTCAGATTCCTTCCTTAAGGATTATGAAGGATGCTGGTTTGAGTGAAGACGATTGGATTCAGATCCGGCTTGATCAACTTAATCTGATCGACGAGAAGCGACTTACTACTGTTTGTCATGGTCAGACGTATCAAAAACGGATGACCAAGGCTTTCAACAAGAAAGTCAGACGTCAAGTATATCAAGTTGGAGATCTTGTAATCAAGCAGTTCATCTTACCGCAAAGTGATCCCAGGGGCAAGTGGACTCCTACTTACGAAGGACCATTTGTGATCAAGAGCATCTTTTCTGGTTGGGCAATGATTCTGACCACCATGGACGGCGACGACTTGCCACACCCTGCGAATGCAGACATAGTCAAAAGATACTACGCATAAAACGACCCGACAAGTTGAAAACCCGAAAGGGAGACTTGGGTAAAAATGGGCATCCTAATGAATCGAAAACCCAAAAGAGCGGTTCAGGCAAAAATTAGGGATAAAACAAAAAAAAATCTGTACACCCGGCAAGTTGAAAACCCGAAAGGGCGACTTGGGCAAAAAAGGGTTTCCCGGTGGATCGAAAACCCGAAAGGGCGGTCCAGGCAAAAGTTAGGGAATTAAAGCGTATGACTATGTCTCGTCGGATCACTTTAAGAACAATCTCTTTACCAACAAGCTCCAAGCTTCTGATCAATCCATTCATCGGCGGACGAAGCAGCGAATGGACAAGATATTCAGAGTTGTGAAGGCTATAGCAGAATGGGAATCCCATGGAATTGTTACACATAGACATCTTTCTTTTGTATAAAATTTTTCAATTTTTACGACAACATTCTCTTACTAGGATGTATGTCCCCTTTGTACAAAGATACTCACAAAAGTTAATACAAAGATACTTCAAGGTGCATAAATTTGTTTGCCTTTCTTTTCTTTTCACACTTATGTTTTATTTGAAAACGTCTAATATTTTATTAAATAGGCATATGCATTTGAATATAATCATTGCTTACAAATAAAACAAGTTTGAAAAGGGATAATTACTGATAGTTTGAAGGTGTAGGAAGATATCTTTGTGCCATTTCAGAAGAAATCCCCTACGATACACCGTTCAGATCCTCAATAAAGCTAAAATTTGGAGTATATTTCCCCAACAGAGTTAAGCTTCAAGATCCTCAGCAGAGCCAGTACACTCAAAACTAAATTCCCCAGATAAGTTAAGTTTCAAAATTCCCATCAGAATTCAAACTCCCTATCCTCAGTGGAGCCAGCGTAGTCTAAACCTTCTTCCCCAGCGGTGCCAGAATGGTGAACATTTCCCCCACAGAGTTATCTTCCAGCAAGATCGAAGATTCTCGGTTTCATTTCTCCAAGCAGAAGCCTCCTGAGTTTTAAATCCCCAGTAGAGATCATCAGAGTTTTCCTCATTCCCCAGGAAAGTCATGAAGGATTCTCACATCCCTGCAGGTGTTGTCAAAGGCCTTGTTAATCCCCACAAATTGCCGAGGATTTTCAATCTCCAACAGTGGTCCCAGGATTTCTCATTCTCAACAATCAGAGATTTTTAATCCCCAAGCAGTTAGCAAGGATTTCTCATCTTCAGTATTCAAAGATTTTGAATCCCCAGCATTGGTCAAGGATTTACTTTCCTCGACAGCAATCAAAGATTTCATTATCTCCAGTTATCAAGGATTTATTTTCCTCAGCAAGAAAGCTACTCAGCATACATGCACATCCATTACATTCATGTATCATAAACATTGATGAAATACAGTTCATTGCATCATACATATCATGCAACATAACTTTATGTTATAGCTAACATTTTACCCTTTTCAGGATAAGATTAAAAGGCTATCGTTAACAATTATTCAGATACAGTATGGATATACCCCAGACACGGCGGTCATTCTGTTACTCATTCAGAATTTCAAGTCAAATACAGTACAGATACACCCCAAACACGGCGGTCATTCTACCACGCATTCATACTTCAGAAATCCGATACAGACTAGATACGCTCCAGACACGGCAACCATTCTATCTCTCATTCAGATTCAACTATCAACCACAAGTTCAGGTACGCTCCAAACACGGATGCCATTCTGGCCCTTACACCAGCAATTTGATTCTCTCCAGTGCAATCGCCACGGAAGTCATTCTGTCACTTATTCAGATCCCAGATACAGTCCAGATACGCTCCAGACACGGTTGCCTTTCTATCACTCATTCAGAGTTTATCCCCAGCCCAGAGATGCTTCACACACAGATGTTTCTCTATCGCCCATTTAGAATTCAGATACAATACAGATACACTCCAGACACGACAGTCATTCTGATATTCATTCAAAACTCAAATACAGTTACAGCTCAGATACGCTCCAAACACGGACGCCATTCTTTCGCTCATACAGACTCGGTCTCCAGATACAGTTCAAATGCATTCCAGACACGGATACCATTTTAATGCTCATTCTTCTGACCTACCACATTGCAATCCAACAAACATTACTGGATGGCATCTTTAAGCCCATCTCCAACAAGATTCTACCATCTCCAAATGGCATCTTTAAGCCCATTCCCTTATCTATGTTTTGACGAGTGCAAATTTACGGGCACTCTAGTGTCCAATCCTCTTTTACCTTCGAGTCGCGAAAGGCAAACTTGCCAATCTAACTCTTCAGGTTCAATAAGATTGAACAGGGGCAAATGTTGTACCCCAAAATTTTCCCTCCCATTTCATTAACATTTCTCATCACAAGGATCTTGGAAGTCAAGGTCAAGCTAGGGTTTGCTCTGCTCAAGACACCTCATTGCACTGTTGACCTAAATTAGGGTTTGAGTTTGCACAGTGATGTTTTGACCTACAACACCCAAAGTGACTTTCATACTTCATTTTGGACTCACAATTTTGTCCATACCAAGTTTCAAGCCTTGATTCAAATTTTTGCCCAGTCAATGGGACAGTTGGCCTAGAAATCAGCTGTATTGAGGAAAAAGTCAATTGTGGCCAATTGACAGTCAAAACTCGTGAATTTTGACCCACATCAACATTATGAACTCATATGAACCATTTTATCAAGTTGGGATCACAATTCCACAAGAAATTTGATCAGATCACTAAAAGGGCAAAATGGTCATTTTTAGGGTTTTGACTGTACAAAGGAAATTTTTGACTGTTTGACCTAGCCAATGGCAAATCAAGCTCAATCATGGACTCAAGGACTCAATGACATTGTCTTGACCTATTCAACAAGTTCAAAAGATCTCAAATGCATAGGATTGACAGATGAATTTTTCAGTCAACTGGTCAAAATTTGACTGTACACTGAAAAGTCAAACTTTGACTTTTTGGTCAAAATCAAGTGCCAAGAGTTATTTTTCATCAAGACATGTCAAATTATGAAACTTTTTCATCAAGAAACCCAAAAATGCAAATTAGGGTTTAAAATGGAAAAATTTCATAACTTAGAAATTTTCTAAGTTATAAAATTTTCTTATTTTTTCCTAACTTTGTCCCATTTTTTCACCAAGATGCAAATGGATTCAAACAAAACTTGCAACATTAAAGTTGTATTCTATCACAAAGTATACAACTTTGATTCACAAAGTTTTCTCAAAAGAGGCATGTATCTCAAGTTATGATTTTTGGAACAAGGGTACCCAAAACTTTTAACTTAGAGAAATTTTGCCCTAGTTTAGGCAGGATTTTGACCCATCTTCTTGGCCATTTTTCACATAGTTCCACTTGTAGTTTCAAGTTGCATTTCAAAGATGGATTATATTACATGTTGCAAGCTTTCCAAATTGTCCAAGAACTCCTCAAACACCCTTGTGGTTAGGGAGAATCGAATGCTTGAAGTTGGCAACAACTTACTTTGATCCATGGTCAATACATGTTCATACAACTTGCATTTTCAAATCAGCATGCTTTGTACTAGCTTGCAGACCTCTAAACCATTTTACACTCCTTAATTGAATGCAAATCCACTGAGCTAAGGCATTATCTTGATCATTTGGACATTGCATGCAAAACTAATCCCTATTTGGAAAAAGGTATAATGTCATTTTTGTAAAGTTACACTTTATGTCAAACCAAGATCTTTGAGGCATGGGGCCATATCTCTGAGGCAAGATCAAATCCATAAATTGCAAGTATCAAGGGGAAAAGATGCAGCATATAAGATAGGAATTACAGGCCTGCATTGACAAGTTATACATTTTGGCTTCACAAAGAAGAAATTGTCCAAAATCCTCCCAAGTTGAAAACCAGTTATTGTTAGCTAAAACAAAGATCACAAACACATTTCACACAACCCTTTGAGTCATAAGCATAAGCCTTTCACCCCTAAAGCACTCTCATACCCAAAATCACCATTTTTCTGCAAAACAGGGCAAGCCCTGCAGAACCACCCCTATCTCAACTTTCCCTCGTGCGTTTTGCCTCAAACTTGTTCCAATACCTTCCACTCAACTCACATGAACTATCCCAGACCTCCATTGCTAGCTGTAACACCATTAACACACATTGCCATTTTTGTTTCAAAGCTTTGCAGGTTGAGTTCTGTAACCCGATTCAGGCTACTTCAAAACAAGCCAAGCATTGGGAAAGCTTCATTCGACATCAGGCAAGCTCAAAAGAACCTCAAGCACTCTTGGAAGTTGCTGCATTGTCCAGCTCGAAGTCAACTGAAACAGGTATTTCATGAACTTCTATCTCTCTATTTAGGAATAGTTATACTTAGGTTTGTGAATGAAAGATGTTGTATTCATAGCCCTGAAGCCATACATATGCTTAGTTTTCATTTATATTAATCGTGCTAGGAGAATTTCATCCATGAACTTTCTGAAAAAACTAGGTTAGAAATTAGGGCCAGAGAAATTCTCTCTGGTCTTTGAGAGTTAGCTTAAGTTTTTTATATGGTTAGATTCGTTGTTTTATGCTCTACAAGTTTCATGTTATGAGTTTTGTCAAAAAAAGTCAAGGAATCAGGAGATAACAGTTGATGTACAGAACGCGCGTTTTTTGTGAACTGAGGAAGAAGATGAAGTTACTTGGGTTGGGCCTGTTTGCTTTTGCTTCTCACACATACATTTTCGGTTTACACCCCCCTGGCCCATTTATTTGTATACTTGCCATTTTGATATTTTTATTTTTTATTCTGACTTTATTATTTTATGTCCAAATATAAAAAATGCCAAAAAATTATTTTTATATTTTTTCATATTTATTTGATATTTATTTTTATTTTACTAGTATAAAAATGTAAATAATTTATATTCTTTTTATTAAAATTATAAATAATGTAAAAAATACTTTTATTTTTATTTATTATTTTTATACACACTTGAAAATATTTCTTTAAAATATATACATTTTTGTAAATAATTTATTTTTATTTTTATACACTTCATATATTTAATATATATATATTAATACACATATATACTATTTTATTAAATAATTAGAACAAAAAATACAAAAATAATACATTTTATTTTTATTAATATTTTTATACTAAAAAATGCTTTTTTTTCAATATACTTTTATTTTTTGTACAAATTAATACATTATTGTATATAAATAATAAATAATACTATTTATTTAAAAATTAGGGTTTTTTGCCCTAAAGAACAAAATAATTAAAATTGACTTTTTTTTATTATTATTTACATTTCACATTAAAAAATTACTTTTTTACATACATAAAAACTTCTTGCATAAATACATTTTATTTAACATTTATTTATTGTATTTTATTTAATTATTGTACATTTAAATATTTCCTCGTACATTCAATTTGGTTGTAATAATTTAGAATTTAATTTCTTGCAAAATAATCCCCAATTCAAATTTGTACCCCCCCCCCCTATATCATGTTGTAATAGTGTAGAATTTAAATTCTCGCACTTTTAAAGCTTTCAATTATGCCATGATTAGACCTAGGGTTTGTATGCAAAATAAAATCAACTAGTTTGACCTAATCCAAGATAACAAGGCATGAAAATAAACACAATACACACTTGCACCCCTAGGGTTTCTCTCCACTTGTTGCCTTCAAAAATGGGCCATGGTATGCATGTCAAGTACTTTGGCAAAACAAAAAAACAACACAAAAGATCATAGTCCCTCAATGACGCTATCTGAGTTGCCTAAACAAAATGATCAAGTCCCTTAGAAAATTGCCAAAGATACCTGACACCATTGCTATCATGGTCTATACGATGACCCGCGTATGTCCCGTTTAACATCCTAACACAAGGTTGTTCACCAAATACAATGGTGAAGCAACACTGTTAAAAGGGTTAAAAATATAAGAAATATCTTTGAGTAAAATAGGGTAGATAGCTCTTAGTTACTTGATCAAAAGCTTGCAAAAACATCCTTGCTATTTTCAAACACACTTCACAACACAATTCTCAAAACAAACTTTCAAACATTGAAATCTTTTCAAAAGACAAAAACACCTTTGTATACATTCAAACAAGAATCATTACAAAGGTTGCCACAATGATGGCCTCTTTTCAAAACATCTTTCAATACCACACACAAAGCACCATTTCAAACAATTGAAGAGCACCATTTCAAACAATTGGAAAAGCAAAGCAAGAGATCTAAACAAGTAACTAAGAGCCCATGGATAACCATGGATGAAAAGGTTGCTTGCACCTTCCCTTTTCATAATCTACTCCCTGAACCCAAGAAAACATCTCAAAGATCATTCCTGTGCTTTTTGACCTTTCCTTACGATAAAATAAAAAGTCGGTGGCGACTCTTGCTAAACCGAAACATTTGCAAACACAAACGCGAAATCTCAAGTCAGTTCTCCCACCGTATCACAGAACTGGCGACTCTGCTGGGGAAAACTTTAAAAGTGGAGTAACCTTAGGGTTTAGATCACCTTTGCATGCTTATCTTGATTGCTTTGATTGCTTTACATTTGGTTATCTTGTTTGGGCTTGAAATCCTCTACCCGGATTTGGGAAACATTCATAGGTAAATAGCAATACGTTGTGGAAACTGTGCGGGGTATACCGACATGGTTGAAGCAATAGCTATGTTAGTGCGACATATTTGTGAGTACCGGTAGCCTTTGAGTCAATCAAAGAGAATACGGGGCCGCTGAGTGATGTCATAAAGCACTAATGAACTCTTAGAACCTTACTTGACCATCTTGGCCTTTTGTTAGGGGGTAGTGAGATGACCGGCTTTGGTGCAGTCCGAAGTTGGTAGATACTCGATACTACACTCATTGAGGGTTGTTTTCTTGGAATATTTTGGTCGCTAGTTAAGTGGCTAAACTAAAACAATGAACATAGAAAACAATCCAGTGATATTGAGCTCCTTAGAACCCGATTACTATTTATAGGACAGGTTTGAGCCAACTAAACTCAAGAGGGTACTTACCTATGAAACTTCATGCAAGCCTGAAACTAGGGTATTGTGTGACTTACTTGTACATGTGTTTATGCATACATCATGAACATCATAAAGCATCATATGCATCCACTAACCATTTCAAGGGTTTGGATCTTCATCTTTGTTCTTGTTTTGTAGGTCATGGAATCTCTTCACAGGAAAACAATTCAAGTCAACCTTGTGAGAATCCCTCCTCAACTCAAGGAGCTTACTTCTAGGATTCCAGAGAATTCTCTCTTCAGTGAAAGACATGGTAAACTCCTCAACTTGGTCAACACCGACATTGAAGAACACATGGTGAAAGTCCTCTTCCAGTTCTTTGACCCCCTACACCACTGTTTCACATTCCCTGATTACCAATTGGTGCCTGTGATCGGTGGATCTGGAACTGACTGTTTAACGCTGGTTCGCGAAATGTCGCGGAAGCAAGAGTCGCCACCGTCTTTTATTTTCTCCAACATGGACAGGACAAAAGCACAGCAAAATTCCTTATGAGATAGTTTCTCGGTTCGGGAGGTAAATTTATAGAAAGGGAAGGTGTTAGCACCCTTTCTATCCATGGTTATCCATGGGCTCTTAGATACTTTCTCATGGTGTTTTCAAAAATTGTTTGCTTTTCAAAGTGTGAGTGGGTTTTGCAAAAGTTTCGTTTAAAGATTTCAGATCGACTCTTGTATCAGTCCTCAAGAGTGTTTGAAAAATTGTTTTGAAAGCTTTTTGAAAAGTGTCAGTGTAAAGAGTTTTGATTTGTTTTTGAATTAGAGCAAGTATCTACGAGTCATCTACCTACCCTAAGGAATTAAGCTGTGTAAATGTCCTTAAGGTAGTGCCATCCCACCATTGAGAGGTAGGTAGCACCACCGTTGGAGGTGTTCGGGTCAATTCGTTTGTAGGGACAGTGTGGTCATCAGAGCAACAGTAGGACACCTTAGAAGCTACCCTTATGCCATTGATCCTTTTTAATTCCGAGGAAACCGTTTCGAGGCAACTGGATCATGTCATGGACATAAGGACTTACTAAAACGTCCTATACTCGACGACCACCTTTCGGAGGCAACGCAACAGTGAGGCGTACCCTAAGAGTGGTGTGTGAATTTGTGTGTTGTTTTCATGTTAATATTTGTCTTTGATCATGCATTTGTGGTGATCTACGCTTGTTTTTAATTAGCATGCATTCTTTCATACAAGTTAACAGCTAAGGGGGTGCAGAAAGTAAATTGCAGAAAACGTAAATCCTACGCTATTACAAGGCGCGGGTCTATACATCGCCAAAAATTACAAAGACCCGTTTTTTAGTAAATGAATACGGAAAGTAAATAAAAACAGTAAAAGTCCTAATTACTATTACATGTCCGGAGCAATTACATAATAATCAAACAAATTAAATGCGCGCGAATAAATTAATCGGGAAAGTCCAAGGGTGTTGATCCTTTTAAGAAATGGAATTGATTTTTTAGGTCTTTTTTTATAATTAAAATGAAATGGAAACTAATTAATAATTAATTAATTTAATTTAATTAAAAGAAAATATTTTTTGTTTTTTTATGTTTTTTATGAAATAAAATAGAAAAAAAGAAATAAAATTCTAGGTTAACCTAAATCTAAATTTATTTTAATTATCAAAAAGAATGTTAAAATGGCCTAATTAACAAACTAATTCAATTATGGTTTATTTACAAAATAAAAATAATAATAATAAAAGTGTTAATTATATTTTTTTTGGTTTTTTATGAAAATGGTTAATTGACTAATTACTAACAATAAATAAAATAAAAAGGGGTTAGAAAATAAATTGAAAAAATAAAATGAAAAGAAAATAATGAACCAAATGGAGGGGGTGTTGGGCCAAAAATGGGGGTGAAATGCTGGAATTCAGGCCCATTGAGGCAAAGGCCTCGTTGACTTTTCCTGATCATGCGCTTGCTTGCTGACTAGGGTGCATCATAGACTGCATGTTCTGGCCTTCAGATTGGTCTTGGAGCCACTTGTCAGGCCAGCGTATGAGTGTGCATGGTGGGGCTTTTGATGGACGCTGCATGGAAACATGTTATGGAAAAAATTGTGAAATATGATAGGGGACCTGGGAATCGAACCCAGATCCCAATGCTTACCAGTGAATGCCTTGACCAAGTGAGCTGTTTGCGCGCGTTTGTAGTGTAATAGATAACAAATATTATAAAACAAAACCAACGTTAATGACATGAAACAAAAAAAACGCGCTGAAATTTTGAATGCCCCAACCATGTTATGACACGCAGGCTTTTTCTTCATTTGTGTACCTGTAACATAAGCAAATAGCGGGGGTTTTAAACCCCCACTAAACACAACCTGCAAAAAATAGCGAATAGCACATGCTTGAACATAAATTGAGCGCGAGGTCATGGTTGTGTTCGTTTGGATGTCACGATTTCAATGGCATACGTTTGATAGTCTGATTTTACCATATGTGTAAACGCCTAATTTTGAGCTTCTGAAAACCTAATGTCCATCAATGGCAGTTTTTGATATGGGATGTTATTTTTCAATTGAATAGTACCAAAAGCTTCAGGATGTCCCTATGAGTATAAATCAATTCAAAAAAAATGTCAAAAACGCATGAATGATTATATAGAATTCAAGAAAAAAATGCAAACCGTTTGGCCTGAGTTCTAAGATTCTGGGCACGTTTGGATTGGTTTTTGATTGCAAAAGCTTCCTTGGGATACCAGGAATGTGTTTTGATTGGAATGGAGGTTTAAAACGTGCTGCAAATGGGTTTTCAGATTTCAAGTTTTTGTGAAAATTTTGCAACTTGGTTCTCAGTTTGTATGGCTCTCTAGGTCGTGTATTCCCTTGTGATAGCTTACATATAGGTTATGTAACAAGTTTCAATCAGCATTAAGGGCCTTGAAGCCTTGCATTCATGTTCAAGATTTTGGCATAACCTCCATTGAAACACTTTCCCTTTTTGTGTCCAAATTTGAATTCTTGCTTGATTTAGCCCTTTGCACGAATTTGGAATGGTCATGATGGTGTATCAAAGTATTTCAATACAAAATATATCCCCTAATTAACTTCTTTGATTTTTATTTGATTTTAAAAGATTTAAAATGAATTAAATCAAATAAAGATAAATAAAAATGGAAAAATTAATTTTAAATCTTGAAATAATTTGTGGGACACGTGGGAAGCATGGCCAAGCTGAAACAAGTGGAAAAAGTGGGGCCCTTTTGTCAAAAATGAAGTTTCAAGGATAAATGATTTTGGCCATTTCACAAAAATTTCCCAACTTCTCCAATGCATATCTTGTTCAACTTTGAAGCTATGAACATGTTCTTGGACATTTTGGAAAGGTCTTGAAGTCCTCTAACCAATGTCTTTGGTCCCGTGTCATTTTGATTTACCAATATCAAGTTATGGTCTTTGACTTAAAGTCCCTTTTTGTTGACTTTTGAAAATGACCTATAATGTTGAAATTGATAACTTTTTGTGAGAGCATTTCTTGGACTTGGAATGTGAAGATGAGTTGTAGGAAATGTCCTCCCCTTCAAGATGAGCATTGGATGGTATTTTTCTGATGAAACATGAAAAAGTTATGCCTTGGTCAAGTTACAGTTGACTTTTCAACTGTCCAAAAATAGAAACTTTTGCATCTTGATGATTTTTGAGCCATTCTTGTGAAATCATGGTCAAGACTTGACCAAATTATGATTGTGGCTTCAAAATAAGATGTTGACCAAAAATTTTGACTTTTGACTGCCAAATGACCATTTTGCCCCTGCAGTTGACTGTGGAGCAATTAGGGTTTTTGACTGTGCAACTTGACCTTGTAATCCTTGAAACTTGACATGTAGGGGCTTGACAATGTGTATGAGCATATGGGACTTGATTGAGCCCTTGAAAACCTCAACTTCCTTGCAGGAACCAAAACCCTAATTTGACTGGGTTAGGAGGATGGTTGACTGTGTAGCCCTTGAGTAGACTTTGAACCATTTGAGGTGATGCTTGGCAAAACTTTGAAGATTATGGGAGGGCAAATTTTGGGGTACAATAGTTGCCCCTGTTCAATCTTCTTAGACCTGAGGATGCAGATTGGCTGGCGTGCCTTTCGTAATTCGAAGGTGGAAGATGATTGAACACTATAGTGCCCAGAAATTTGCGCTCACATGTTAGAATGTTAGCAGTGTGATAGCGGGAATGGGCTTACAGATGCCATTTGGAAAGATGATGGATAGGGGGATGGGCTTATAGATGCCATCTGGGTGTCGATCGCGTAAGAGATTCCTTAGCGAGAACTTGCGTACCTGAGAAAAAAAATAATTACCTGGCCTGTTACAGGAGTTGATCTTCAAACTCTTTATGTAGATGTGCCCTGGCTGGATACAAGAATCGAATCTTTAAACTCTTCAGACGTGCCCTGGCAGGATACAGGAATCGAGTCTAGAATCAGTCGTCAACAGATACACCCTGGCAAGATACAGGAATCGGATCTTCGAACTCTTCAGACGTGCCCTGGCAAGATACAGGAATCGAGTCTGGTAATGTAGTCGTCAACAGATACACCCTGGCAAGATACAGGAATCGGATCTTCGAACTCTTCAGACGTGCCCTGGCAAGATACAGGAATCGAGTCTGGTAATGTAGTCGTCAACAGATACACCCTGGCAAGATACAGGAATCGGATCTTCGAACTCTTCATACGTGCCCTGGCAAGATACAGGAATCAAGTCTGGTACTGTTAGTCGTCAATAGATACACCCTGGCAAGATACAGGAATCGGATCCTCAAACTCTTCAGACGTGCCCTGGAAGGATACAGGAATCGAGTCTGGTAATGTTAGTCGTCAACAGATACACCCTGGCAAGATACAGGAATCGGATCCTCAAACTCTTCAGACGTGCCCTGGCAAGATACAGGAATCGAGTCTGGTAATGTTAGTCGTCAACAGATACACCCTGGAAAGATACAGGAATCGGATCCTCAAACTCTTCAGACGTGCCCTGGCAAGATACAGGAATCGAGTCTGGAACATAGTCGTCAACAGATACACCCTGGCAAGATACAGGAATCGGATCTTCGAACTCTTCGGACGTGCCCTGGCAAGATACAGGAATCGAGTCTGAATTATAGTCGTCAACAGATACACCCTAGCAAGATACAGGAATCGGATCTTCGAACTCTTCAGACGTGCCCTGGCAGGATACAGGAATCGAGTCTGGATTATAGTCGTCAACAGATACACCCTGGCAAGATACAAGAATCGGATCTTCGAACTCTTCAGACGTGCCCTAGAAAGATACAGGAATCGAGTCTGGTAATGTAGTCGTCAACAGATACACCCTGGCAAGATACAGTAATCGGATCTTCGAACTCTTCAGACGTGCCCTGGCAAGATACAGGAATCGAGTCTGGTAATGTAGTCGCCAACAGATACACCCTGGCAAGATACAGGAATCGGATCTTCGAACTCTTCAAACGTGCCCTGGCAAGATACAGGAATCGAGTCTGGTAATGTAGTCGTCAACAGATACACCCTGGCAAGATACAGGAATCGGATCTTCGAACTCTTCAGACGTGCCCTGGAAAGATACAGGAATCGAGTTTGGTACTGTTAGTCGTCAAAAGATACACCCTGGCAAGATACAGGAATCGGATCCTCAAACTCTTCAGACGTGCCCTGGCAGGATACAGGAATCGAGTCTGGTAATGTTAGTCGTCAACAGATACACCCTGGCAAGATACAGGAATCGGATCCTCAAACTCTTCAGACGTTCCCTGGCAAGATACAGGAATCGAGTCTGGTAATGTTAGTCGTCAACAGATACACCCTGGCAAGATACAGGAATCGGATCCTCAAACTCTTCAGACGTGCCCTGGCAAGATACAGGAATCGAGTCTGGAACATAGTTGTCAACAGATACACCCTGGCAAGATACAGGAATCGAATCTTCGAACTCTTCAGACGTGCCCTGGAAAGATACAGGAATCGAGTCTGGATTATAGTCGTCAACAGATACACCCTGGCAAGATACAGGAATCGGATCTTCGAACTCTTCAGACGTGCCCTGGAAGGATACAGGAATCGAGTCTGGATTATAGTCGTCAACAGATACACCCTGGCAAGATACAAGAATCGGATCTTCGAACTCTTCGGACGTGCCCTGGCAGGATACAGGAATCGAGTCTGGATTATAGTCGTCAATAGATACACCCTGGCAAGATACAGGAATCAGATCTTTAGTTGCGACCGTTGATAGCAATTATCTTTGTATTAACTTTTGTCCTGGCAAGACAAAACGTTAGTTGTATGCGATGTCGTGATGTATGACATGCGTGATGTTCTCAGAATAAATGAGATTGTATGTTCATGATGCGTATGTGCATGCTATAATGTATGAAGATGTGATGTTTATGAAATGTGTTTTTGTCTAGGACAGTAAATCCTTGACGGGTGCCAGGAAGTTAAATCCTGGGCTTGATGTTGAAGGATAGTGCTTCCTTTCCGATGGGGATGATGATTGCAAGAATACCGGTAGGAGAAGATGACTCCGTTGGGGAATAAACTTGGCGAATAGATTACTCTGCGGGGGAATACTCTGTGGGGAAAGAGAGGTACTTTGTTGAGATGTTGATGATAACTCCGCTGGGGATGCCATTGTTAAGTTCTGTTGGAAGATTGGATGAACTCCGCTGGGGATCGGAAGAACTTCGTCGAGGACAATCTTTCCGTGGCAATTGGCTAAGGATAACCCAGTTATATCCTGGTGGGGAAATAACCTTTAAATAAAAAGTCTGGGAGACGCGTTCGTGCTCTGCGAGGGATAAGCTTCCAGAATCTACTGGGGATAAGCTTCAAGACCTGCTGGGGAGATTGGTTGAACTCTCCTGCGGAAATTTTTGAGATGTACTGGGGAAGTGGCTCCACTGAATGTCCGGTATACCGCCGGGGAACAATCTTAGATCAAGACTGCCGGGGATGCTTGTTAAGAATGTTTGTCTACTCCGCTGGGGAATGTTGAGATCTGTTGGGGATACCCAACTTCCTTAAGGCTGATAGAGTAGGCTAACTCTGCTTGGGGAGAGTATCACTGACTTGCTGGAGATATGATGCCTTGTTCAGGGCTGATTGGAGACCAACTGCTCGGGGAGAATTGTTGAATCTTGGCTCACTCTCTGGGGAATGAAGGTATCTTGGTCATGTTCTTCAGCTGAACCTACCTTAGTACCTTGGTGGACAGAGCAACTAGATCGCTTAGACAACTCATTATTGCCCCTGTTTCTGATGTTACCTGTATTTAATCCTTTGTTTCGTATGCAAATATTTATGAGTTTAGCAATTAGTGTCAAATGCATATATCACAATTTGAACATTGGACGTTCTTCGCAAAACAACACATAAAAAGGAAAAAAACAATTGGCAATTGGTCTTGAAAAGTGAATTTGTATTAATTTTTGAATTTGCTTGTGAATAGGCGTTTATGTACAAGAGGCTGACGTCCTAGTAAGAGAACACCGCCGAACAACAGAGTTTATACAATTTTGTGAAAAGGGAAAACAAAACAGCTATGTGAAAAGAACAATCCCACTGGGTTTCAACTCTGCTATCGCCTTTATATCTCCGAGCGTCTCATCACTTTGCTGCTCAGTTGACGATGAAGCTGATTGATCGATGCCGTTTGATCTTGAGGTTAATACTGGATTCTGGATGCAAGGTGATCCAATGAGACATAGTATTACGCTTTAATCCCTAACTTTTGCCTGGACCACCCTTTTGGGTTTTCAGTCCACCGGGATACCCATTTTTGCCCAAGCCGCCTTTTCAGGTTTTCGACTTGCCGGGTGTACAGATTTTTCCATTTCATCCCTCATTTTGCCCGAACCCTTTTGGTTCGCCGGGAATCCCTAATTTTTGCCTAGGTATGTCAACCTAGCGGGTCTTTTATCATGCGTAGTATCTTTTTACTATGTCTGCATTGGCGGGGTGAGGAAGGTCGTCACCATCCATGTTGGTTCGTCCAATTTCCAGATCACAACAGTATGCCGGTTCGTCCAATTTCCAGATAATGACCCGGGGAGCCTCCTTGTCCCACTTGACTTTGAACATGGAAGACATCGTAGCTAACGCGTCTTCCAATTGATTCTCCTCTCTTGGAAAATGTTCAAAAATTATCTCTGTGAAGTGGGGGATCAATGTCAACACACATTCTCTGTAAGGAATAAGATTCGGATGTTTCGTATCCCACTCGCCTTTGATCTGATTGATCACGAGAGCGGAATCTCCGAAGACACTTAGAAACTTGATCCTTAAGTCGATCGCAGCTTGAAGACCCATGATGCACGCCTCATACTCCGCCATGTTGTTGGTGCAGTTGAAACATAGTCGGGCAGTAAGTGGAGTATGAGTGCCTTGAGGGGATATGATCACAGCGCCGATACCATTACCCAAAGCGTTGGAGGCTCCGTCAAAGTGCATAGACCATCGGGATCCTTCCTCAGGTCCTTCATCCGGTCCAGGTACTTCACAATCAGTCACAATCATGATGCTCTCGTCCGGAAACTCGAAGTTCATTGACTGATAGTCGTCTACTGCCTGGTGTGCCAAGTGGTCTGCCAATACACTTCCTTTGATAGCTTTCTTAGTCGTGTACTGGATGTCGTATTCTGTCAAGATCATTTTCCATCTTGCTATTCTCCCTGACAGAGCAGGCTTTTCAAATATGTACTTTATAGGATCCATCTTTGAAATCAACAAGGTAGTGTGAGTCAGCATATACTGTCTCAGCCGGCGAGCAGCCCATACCAAAGCGCAACAAGTTTTCTCGAGCAGTGAGTATCGGGTCTCACAGTCGGTAAACTTTTTGCTAAGGAAATAAATGGCGTGCTCTTTTCGGCCAGACTCGTCATGCTGCCCCAGCACACACCCCATTGAGTTGTCAAGTACTGTCAGGTATAGTATCAGAGGTCTCCCTTCAACCGGTGGCATAAGAATGGGTGGTTCTTGGAGATACTCTTTGATTCTATCAAAAGCGGCCTGACATTCGTCGTTCTAACGTACTACCTGATCTTTCTTCAGCAGCTTGAAGATTGGTTCACAGGTAGCAGTCAGATGCGAGATGAATCGAGCAATGTAATTCATACGTCCTAGAAAGCCTCTGACCTCTTTATCTGTCTTAGGAACTAGCATCTCTTGAATGGCTTTAACCTTTGCAGGGTCCACTTGAATACCCTTGTCACTTACGACGAAGCCTAGAAATTTTCCAGATCTCACCCCAAAGGTGCACTTGTTCGGGTTCAACCTCAGCTTGTACAGTTTCAAACGGTCAAACAGTTTCTGCAGATGGTCCAGGTGTTCCTCCTTAGTTTGGGACCTTGCAATCATGTCATCGACATACACTTCAATCTCATGATGGATCATGTCATGAAATAAAGCGACCATGGCACGTTGGTAGGTTGCCCCAACGTTTTTCAACCCGAATGGCATGACCTTGTAGCAGAAGGTGCCCCACTGAGTAACAAAGGTAGTCTTTTCCATGTCTTCAGGAGCCATCTTGATCTGATTATACCCTGAAAAACCATCATGAAGGAGAACACCTTGTGCTGAGCAGTATTGTCAACCAGGACGTCAATGTGAGGTAGGGGAAAGTCATCCTTGGGGCTGGCCCTGTTCAGATCCCTGTAGTCAACACACATCCTGACCTTACCATCTTTCTTTGGTACCGGCACCACGTTGGCAACCCACTGAGGGTAAGAAGTCACTGCGAGAAACCCGGCATCAAACTGTTTCATAACCTCAGCTTTGATCTTCTCAGACATCTCTGGACGCATACAGCGGACCTTCTGCTTAACTGGAGGGCAGTCTTCCTTGGTAGGCAAATGATGGACCACAATGTCGGTATCCAACCCAGGCATGTCTTCGTAGGACCAGGCGAAGATTTCCACATAATCATGTAACATCTGAGTCAATCGTTGTTTTACGCTGAGCTCTAGGTTGGCACCAATCTTAACCTCCTTTATGTCCGTCTCAGTACCCAGATTTATCGTTTCCACTGGCTCTTCATGTGGTTGAATTGCCCTCTCTTCCTGGAGTAACAGTCTTGCAAGCTCACCAGGCACTTCACAATCATCTTCACCTTCGTCTTCGGCTAAGTTGATCGGATTTTCGAAGTCATAACTGGCAGTAGCAGAGTTGTTACCAGTGAGATCCAGAGTGGATTGAAACCTGTGTAGGTGAGTGTGTGTAAATATAGTTGTTTTGCAATATATAAAGAAAGAAAGAAAGAAAGAAAGGGAGAACAAGATTTGAAATGCGAAAAAACGTCCAAGATCTTTATTCATGATATATGGAAATGACAGTTATAAGCCCTCACAAATGAAGCCAACAGTGCCCCGGGTAAGACACCGGGCCATAAAGTTTCAATTTATTGTTTATTACAGATAACAAAAACAAAGGAATTCATTACTGCGTAACAAAAGTAACAGGTGTATGATCTTTTGCGGTCCAATTGTTCAATCCACCATCAGTCGTCGGGTAGATCCAGCTATCGAACTCTGATTCTTCCACTTCGTTTTCATCCCTGATAGCATTCACTCCATGAGCGGGCAGGGGAGATGTCACTACATTGGGTTTCTCAGGTGCCTCAAAGTGTACCTCCTTTGCATCAATAAGGTCCTGCACCTTATTTCTTAGGGCCCAGCAGTCATCAGTAGAATGCCCCGGGCTATCGGAGTGATAAGCACAGCGGGCATTTGGATTATACTTATATTCACAACCTTCGGAGCCTCTCTGACGGTCACCAAGTTGGTTGATAGCAGTTGCGGTAAGATTTGTGACAAGGTCATACTCAGCCGGGTAAATTCTCTTCTGGGTCTTTCAGCCCTTGGTTGATTAGCTTGCCGAGGAGCGGCAGCAGGCTTAGCAATTACCACCGCGTTGACAGCTTGGCGGCGCTCTGGTTTATCTTGCCTTCTAGGCCCATACACAGCACTGGCCTCCTTCTTAAAAGGTTTCTTCTCAGAACTTGAAGACGCACCTTTCTGAATTTTACCGGACTTCATTCCAACCTCTATCCTTTCCCCAGTCAGAATAAGGTCAGTGAACCCTGCAGATGAATTTCCAATGAGATGATTAAAGAACGGCCCAGATAGGGTCCCCAAGAACATATCCACCAATTCACGGTCGGTTAACAGAGGCTGCACCCTGCGAGCCAGATCCCTCCACTTCTGCGCGTACTCTTTAAAACCTTCGCCTGATCCTAGCGACATACCCTGGAGTTGGGTATGTGTAGGAGCAAGGTCGGCATTATATTGATACTGCTTGTAAAAATCAGTAGCCAACTCCTCCCAGTTATGAACCTTGGTTCCATCCAGCTGATAGAACCATTCGAGATGAGTCCCTGAAAGACTCTCCTGGAAGAAGTGGATCCACAAGTTCTTGTCCACTGTATACGGCTGAATCTTCCGCACATAAGATCTGAGGTGTAGCTTAGGGCAAGACGCCCCGTCATACTTGGTGAAAGATGGTGCTTTAAACTTGTGAGGGATGATCACACCAGAAGATAAACCCAAGTCTCCGAAATCCAAGCCAGGCACTTGTTGAATTTCCATGGCGTTCAGACGGTCTTCCAATTGCTTGTACCGGTCTTCAGCTGGAGGATACTGTTCCTCATTAAAATCAGTCTCGTTGTCAGAGACCACCGGACTTGGAGCCCTTCCCCCCTGGGGACTGTCTTTGCCTACAGAAGAACCAGCTTCCTCATTCTGCAGTGTGTTACTAAATCTCCGGCCCGTGTTGAATAGAACAGTTCTCTTCTTCTTCTTCTTCTTCTTAACCAGCAGAGCCTTCAGCTCCTCTTGACCTTGAGCCAAACCCATGATCAGCTCTTGAAATTGTGCGTTCTGCGCCTGAAGGGCCTTGATAGACAGCTCGGTAGATGATTCTGGGTTCATGATGCTGAAATAAACAGCGAAGAACAGTAAGCAACCTGAAAAGAAGAGTACCTGCTATGCACATGATGAATGGAATGCGTATGATTTATGTTTTCAAAGACAATCGGGAATCAACTTTGTAAACAAAAAGGAACAGACTTCATTAGATTCAACTTTGAAATTTAAATTGTTCAACAGGTTGCCCTTAGGCGTTACATAGAAAATGGAAATACTGAAAAGGGAAATAAAAAAGAAAATCCAAAACTCCTCATTGATCCCAGGGTCTCCTCTTCTCAGTACGGATGTAGTCATTTAGAGCCCGCTCATTCTCCAACTGCTTTGTCAGCTTCTGGATCTTCAGTTCCTGCTCGTTGAACTTTTCCCGGTAAGAATCCCGTTCTTCTCGCAGTTGCACCCAAGACCTCTTTAATGTCTCATAATCAGTAGGTATCTGAGGAGGGAGAACAGTTGGGGGAACCCCATCTTTGTCAGGATACTCAAGAATGATGGGTCTGACAGCTTCGTACGGCATACCTAACTTCTGAGCACGGATGCGGACCCATTTGTAGTAAGCTTCCATAGGTAGAGAGGTATTTGGTCCTAACTCTTGTGGGTCAGCTTTGTGAATTCTGTCCCAAGCCTTGATGAACCTACGACGCAACTCGTTACTATCCACCTGAAACTCAAAACTGATGTGAGGCACCAACATCTCATGAGGCCCTGCTCTTCTGGCTCTTCCAAACTGACGGAGAGCTAGACATGGATTATAAGAGATTCCTCCTTAGGTACCAATCAGAGGAACATTGGGGTATTCTCCGCAACAATCAATAACAGCTATCTCATCCAAACCTCTGAGAGTCCAAATGATGTCCTTATCAGTGAGAGACATTAACCTATGAGCCCAACCTCTTCCTTCTTTGTTCTTCAGCACGAACTTGGGGAGGTGCGAAATAAACCACCTCACCAACAAAGGGATACAACACCACAGAGTTCCTCGTCTTTGGGCAGTACGAGCATAAAGTTGTTGCAGGATATCACCCAAGAGAGTGGGCACAGGGTTCCGAGACATGAAGATCCTTATGGCAGTGACATTAATAAAGTTATCAGGATTAGGAAACAAGACTAGACCATAAATTAAGAGATCCGGGATGTCTTCATATGCCCTAAAGTCCAAGTCATTCCAGAAACCATTAGCTTTACCAATCAGAAATTTGGCCAAGAAACCCTTAACTCCGCTTCTAGTCACCCAGTTGTCCATTACTTCTTGGTGGGTCAAGGGAAGAGCTGCAGCAACCTCCTCAAGCCTAAGAGTCTTTTCCCAACCAGTGAAGGGAGTCTGGTCCAAGATAGGGATGCCAAGCAAGTCAGAGAACTCTTCCAGGGTAGGGACCAGCTGGAAGTCTTGAAAGGTGAAGCACTGGTACAGAGGGTCATAGAACTGGGTCAGGACACTCTTCAGCTATTGATCCCACTTTGCCGTGACTAAACTGAGAAGAGAACCATGCCTCTAGATGAAGGAAGTAGTATTTGGAATTCTGCTAACCAACTCTTCAAGTAACTCAGATGAGTGAACAAAGTTGAACCGGATAGTGTTCCTTCGCATAGGCATCATGATGTCCTACAAAACAGAGCAAAGGTGAAACCCTTTTGTCTTTGAAATGGTCAGTCCTTATGCAGGATGCATGCAATGTTCATGATGGCATGATGTTATGATAAAGTACACCACAAATATTCACAAAGGCAAACATGATAAGGCACACAAGTCACACAAGACAAGCCCTTAGAGTTTAGGTCAGCATGGGGTCTAGGTATTACCCTCTTTCAGTTTGTTGGTTCAGACATGTCCTATCAGAAGTAACCGGGTTCTAGAGGATCCCAATATCACTAACTACCCTCAATCGGTTATAACTCCAGCATCGCAATCTTTTCTTGCGACCAGAACCATTACGAGAGTTTAGCCTCAATGGGCGTAGCATACTGCTACTGTTCTATTGGCCAAGTTGTGTCATTTAAGATTCTAAGGTCGGTTGGTGCTTAATGACTCCTCAGAAGACCCATATTCTCCTCGTTGCGACACAAGGGATATCGGTACAGACCAAGGCGCCACACCAACGTAGCCACTGCTTCACCCATGTCGGTCTACGCCGGACAGGTCCCTCACAGCTTATGCTACCTAATAGGGTATCCCCAGATCCGGGTTAGGATCTATGTAACTCCGATGCAACCCACAATAATAAAGCAAATAAAGCACAACAATTGAAAACATAGTTATGAACTATCCTAAGGTACACCTCACTTTATGAGTATTTCCCCAACAGAGTCGCCAGTTCTGTGATCGGTGGATCTGGAACTGACTGTTTAACGCTGGTTCGCGAAATGTCGCGGAAGCAAGAGTCGCCACCGTCTTTTATTTTCTCCAACATGGACAGGACAAAAGCACAGCAAAATTCCTTATGAGATAGTTTCTCGGTTCGGGAGGTAGATTTATAGAAAGGGAAGGTGTTAGCACCCTTTCTATCCATGGTTATCCATGGGCTCTTAGATACTTGCTCATTGTGTTTTCAAAAGTGTTTGCTTTTCAATTGTGAGTGAGTTTGAAAAAAGTTCTGTTTAAAGATTTCAGATCGACTCTTGTATCAGTCCTCAAGAGTGTTTGAAAAATTGTTTTGAAAGCTTTTTGAAAAGTGTCAGTGTGAAAAGAGTTTTTGATTTGTTTTTTGAAATAGAGCAAGTATCTATGAGTCATCTACCTACCCTAAGGAATTAGGTTGTGTAAATGTCCTTAAGGTAGTGCCATCCCACCATTGAGAGGTAGGTAGCACCACCGTTGGAGGTGTTCGGGTCAATTCGAGGGTTAGGGACAGTGTGGTCACCAGAGCAACAGTAGGACACCTTAGAAGCTACCCTTATGCCATGTTCATGGACATAAGGACTTACTAAAACGTCCTATACTCGACGACCACGTTTTGAGGGGCAAGGCAACAGTGAGGCGTACCCTAAGAGTGGTGTGTGAATTTGTGTATTGCTTTCAGTTATGTTTTATCTTGTCATGCATTATGGTGATCTACGCTTGCTTTTATTTGAGCCATTCATTCTTTCATGCAAAATTTAGCAGTTAAGGGGTGCGGAAATTAAAGTGCGGAAAATAAAGTCTTACGCTATTACAAGGCGCGGGTCTATACATCGCCAAATTTACAAAGACCCGTTTTTGAATAAAATGCGGAAAATAAATGAAGTCCTAATTACTATTACAAAGCTTTGGCAATTACATAATATTTGAAATGAAAATAAAGGACAAACGCGCGAAGATAAATTAGAATCGAGAGTGCGAGGGCGTTGGACCCTTGAAAGAGATTAAATTGAAATTGAAAGTTAATTAATTATTTAATAAGAAAAAGAAGTTATTTTGTGTTTGGTTTTTGGTATTTATGAAACAAAGAAAATTAATTGAAATTAGAAATAAAACCCTAGTTCTAAATTATATTTAAATGTTAAAGAAAAATATTTAAGTTTTGACCTAATTTACACTAATTATTTAATGACATATTTATTTACAAAATTAATTAATAATTAACAATAATAATGATAGGAAGAAATTGTTTATTAGAAAAAGGAATAAAAAGGCTAAAAACCTAATTTCTATGTATTTTAGTTATTAAGAAAAAAACATTTAAATTTAAACCTAATTTTACTAAATTGATTATTGAAAATTTATTTACAAAAATATTAATGAACTAAATATTAAATAAACATATTTTTTTTAGTTTTGATTTTTCTGATTTTTATTTGATTATGAAAATTAATTTGTGAATTAACTAAAATAATTAAAACAAATAAAAAAAGAAAAAAATTGAAAAGAAAGAAGAAAATTTGCAAACCATGGGGTGTCTGAACCCAAAGGGGAGGTTTATGCAAGGAACCCAGGCCCACTAGAAATCTGGCCTTTTTGACTTTCCAGCGTTTGCGTGCAGACTGTTTGACTAGCGTTCATGGTGGAATCCATGTGATGACCTTTGGATTGATCCCTAGGGACATGTGGCAGGCACAGGCATATGCGTGTATGGTGGGTCACTGGGTAGGAACTGCACCTGATCACGTTTCAACAAAAGTTATTGAGAAATATGGGGGACCTGGGAATCGAACCCAGGTCCCAATACCTGCATGCCAACGCATCTACCAATGGAGCTAGTGCGTTTCTTTGTTAGTTTAGTGGACAATGATTATTATGAGAGAGAAAATAATATTATGCTGGAAGAATAAAAAAACGCGCCAATGTTTAAACTATCCAACCACAAGCCAACAACTCAGCGCCTTCTCCCTTGCTTCTTCGTTTCTGCCTGAAAATAACAAATGGATAGCGGGGGTTTTAAACCCCCACTAAACTCAAACCTGCAAAATAGCGATTAGAGCATGGTTAAAAAGAAAAAGGGCGCGAGGTATGGATTTTATTCGTCAGAATGTCACGATTTTAATGGTGTTGGTCTTATTGTCTAATTTTCCCAGATGAAGAAACCCATCTTTTGGAGCTTCAGAAACCCTAGCAAGCGTTAATGGAAACTTTCTATACAGGCAGCCATTCTTCAATTCAAGGATACCATTAGCTTCAGAATGTTCATGTTAGTGTAAATCAACAATAAAAATGCATGAATAATGCCTAGAAAACAAAACACGGTTAAGGAAAATTTCAAGAAAAGTTTGATTCTGTTATACCGATTCCTTGAGTATGGGGGGTTGGCTTTGATTGGAATAGTTTCCTGGATGTGTCAGGAGTGTATTGGAATGGTTTTTTTGCTTTGAAACGAGCTCTAGCTAGGTTTTCAGTTTTGAGATTTTTTGTCAAAAGTTGCAAGTTTGTTCTTTGTTCTGAGCGCAGCTTGTGTATCCTTGAGCATTAGGGTTTCAATGTGCATATGTATGTGAGTAGAACTAGGTCAAAAGTCAGCCCAAAATCCATTGGTTTAATGATTTTGAATATTTGATTTTCCATATCTTTTCTTCAAACTTTTCCATACCAATCATTGCCAATCATGGGAGATTCTTTCCTTTTTGGATGATGCACGAAATATTGAGTACATAAAGAGTGAATATGCTGCATAAAAAGATTTGAAAGGTGTCATTTGATATTTTTTCATATTTAATTTTAATTAAGTGAATTAATAATAATAAAAATTCAAATAATTAATCAAAAATGAGAAAATAACTCCCTTGGATGTCAATGGGTCGTGCATAGCCTTTGGGTAATGATTCATGGAAGAAATTGAGGCCCATTAGCAATTTTGAGGCATTTGAAGCAAAGTTGACTTTTCAAAATTCCCAAACATTTCCCAACTTCCACAAGGCATATCATGCTCAATTTTTAAGCTTTGATCATGTTCTTGGACATTTTGGAAAGGACTTGAAGTCCTCTAACAAATGTCTTTTGTCCCATGTCATTTTGATTTACCAATCTCAAGTTATGGTCTTTGACTTAAAGTGCCTTTTTGTTGACTTTTGAAAATGACCTATAATGTTGAAATTGATAACTTTTTGTGAGAGAATTTCTTGGACTTGAATTGTGAAGATGAGTTGTAGGAAATGTCATTCTCTTCAAAATGAGCTTTGGATGGAATTTTTCTGATAAACCATGTGGAAGTTATGCCCTGGTCAATTTGCAGTTGACTTTTTCAACTGTCCAAAAAATAGAAACTTTTGCACCTTGAGACTTTTTGAGCCATGCTTTGGGAATCATGATCAAGAATTGATCAAATGATGTTTGTGGCCTCAAAATAAGATGTTGACAAAAAATTTCGACTTTTGACTGTCAAATGACCATTTTGCCCCTGCAGTTGACTGTGAAGCAATTAGGGTTTTTTACTGTGCAATTTTGTGCTGTGAGTCTTGAAACTTGGAATATGGATGCTTGACAATGCTTATAGGCATGTGGGACTTGTTTGGACCCTTGGAAACTTCAACTTCTTTGCCAGAACCAAAACCCTAATTTGTGACTGTTAGGAGGCCATTGGACTGTGCAACCCTTGGGATATTTTGAAGCATGATCTTAGCAAATCTTGAAGAATATGGGAGGGAAAATTTTGGGGTACAACAGTGAACAAAGTTGAACCGGATAGTATTCATTCGCATAGGCATCATGATGTCCTACAAAACAGAGCAAAGGTGAAACCCTCTTGTCTTTGAAATGGTCAGTCCTTATGCAGGATGCATGCAATGTTTATGATGGCATGATGTTATGATAAAGCACACCACAAGTATTTACAAAAGCAAACATGATAAGGCAAACAAGTCACACAAGACAAGCCCTTAGAGTTTAGGCCAGTATGGGGTCTAGGTATTACCCTCTTTCAGTTTGTTGGTCAAGACCTGTCCTATCATAAGTAACCGGGTTCTAGAGGATCCCAGTATCATTGACTACCCTCAATCGGTCATAACTCCAGCATCGCAATCTTTTCTTGCGGCCAGAACCATCGCGAGAGTTTAGCCTCAATGGGTGTAGCATACTGCTACTGTTCTATTGGCCAAGTTGGGTCATTTAAGGTTCTAAGGTCGGTTGGTGCTTAATGACTCCTCAGAAGACCCATATTCTCCTTGTTGCGACACAAGGGATATCGGTACAGACCAAGGTGCCACACCAACGTAGCCACTGCTTCACCCATGTCGGTCTACGCCGGACAGGTCCCTCACAGCTTATGCTACCTAACAGGGTATCCCCAGATCCGGGTTAGGATCTATGTAACTCTGATGCAACCCACAATAATAAAGCAAACAAAACATTCAATTGAAAACACAAGTGATCTTAGTCCTAAGGTACACCTCACTTTATAAGAGTCCCCAGCAGAGTCGCCAGTTCTGTGATCGGTGGATCTGGAACTGACTGTTTATCGCTGGTTCGTGAAATATCGCGGAAGCAAGAGTCGCCGCCGTCTTTTATTTTCTCCAACATGGACAGGACAAAAGCACAGCAAAATTCCTTATGAGATAGTTTCTCGGTTCGAGAGGTAGATTTATAGAAAGGGAAGGTGTTAGCACCCTTTCTATCCATGGTTATCCATGGGCTCTTAGATACTTGCTCATGGTGTTTTCAAAAATTGTTTGCTTTTCAAAGTGTGAGTGGGTTTTGCAAAAGTTTCGTTTAAAGATTTCAGATCGACTCTTGTATCAGTCCTCAAGAGTGTTTGAAAAATTGTTTTGAAAGCTTTTTGAAAAGTGTCAGTGTAAAGAGTTTTGATTTGTTTTTGAATTAGAGAAAGTATCTACGAGTCATCTACCTACCCTAAGGAATTAAGTTGTGTAAATGTTCTTAAGGTAGTGCCATCCCACCATTGAGAGGTAGGTAGCACCACCGTTGGAGGTGTTCGGGTCAATTCGTTTGTAGGGACAGTGTGGTCATCAGAGCAACAGTAGGACACCTTAGAAGCCACCCTTATGCCATTGATCCTTTTTAATTCTGAGGCAACCGTTTCGAGGCAACTGGATCATGTCATGGACATAAGGACTTACTAAAACGTCCTATACTCGACGACCACCTTTCGGAGGCAAGGCAACAGTGAGGCGTACCCTAAAAGTGGTGTGTGAATTTGTGTGTTGTTTTCATGTTAATATTTGTCTTTGATCATGCATTTGTGGTGATCTACGCTTGTTTTTAATTAGCATGCATTCTTTCATACAAGTTAACAGCTAAGGGGGTGCAGAAAGTAAATTGCGGAAAACGTAAATCCTACGCTATTACAAGGCGCGGGTCTATACATCGCCAAAAATTACAAAGACCCGTTTTTTAGTAAATGAATACAGAAAGTAAATAAAAACAGTAAAAGTCCTAATTACTATTACATGTCTGGAGCAATTATATAATAATCAAACAAATTAAATGCGCGCGAATAAATTAATCGGGAAAGTCCAAGGGTGTTGACCCTTTTAAGAAATGGAATTGATTTTTTAGGTCTTTTTTTATAATTAAAATGAAATGGAAACTAATTAATAATTAATTAATTTAATTTAATTAAAAGAAAATGTTTTTTGTTTTTTTTATGTTTTTTATGAAATAAAATAGAAAAAAAGAAATAAAATTCTAGGTTAACCTAGATCTAAATTTATTTTAATTATCAAAAAGAATGTTAAAATGGCCTAATTAACAAACTAATTCAATTATGGTTTATTTACAAAATAAAAATAATAATAATAAAAGTGTTAATTATATTTTTTTTGGTTTTTTATGAAAATGGTTAATTGATTAATTACTAATAATAAATAAAATAAAAAGGGGTTAGAAAATAAATTGAAAAAATAAAATGAAAAGAAAATAATGAACCAAATGGAGGGGGTGCTGGGCCAGAAATGGGGGTGAAACGCTGGAATTCAGGCCCATTGAGGCAAAGGCCTCGTTGACTTTTCCTGATCATGCGCTTGCTTGCTGACTAGGGTGCATCATAGACTGCATGTTCTGGCCTTCAGGGTCTTGGAGCCACTTGTCAGGCCAGCGTATGAGTGTGCATGGCGGGGCTTTTGATGGACGCTGCATGGAAACATGTTATGGAAAAAATTGTGAAATATGATAGGGGACCTAGGAATCGAACCCAGGTCCCAATGCTTACCAGTGAATGCCTTGACCAAGTGAGTTGTTTGCGCGTGTTTGTAGTGTAATAGATAACAAATATTATAAAACAAAACCAACGTTAATGACATGAAACAAAAAAAAACGCGCTGAAATTTTGAATGCCCCAACCATGTTATGACACGCATGCTTTTTCTTCATTTGTGTACCTGTAACATAAGCAAATAGCGGGGGTTTTAAACCCCCACTAAACACAACCTGCAAAAAATAGCGAATAGCACATGCTTGAACATAAATTGAGCGCGAGGTCATGGTTGTGTTCGTTTGGATGTCACGATTTCAATGGCATACGTTTGATAGTCTGATTTTACCATATGTGTAAACGCCTAATTTTGAGCTTCTGAAAACCTAATGTTCATCAATGGCAGTTTTTGATATGGGATGCTATTGTTCAATTGAATGGTACCAAAAGCTTCAGGATGTCCCTATGAGTATAAATCAATTCAAAAAAAATGTCAAAAACGCATGAATGATTATATAGAATTCAAGAAAAAAAGGAAAACCGTTTGGCCTGAGTTCTAAGATTCTGGGCACGTTTGGATTGGTTTTTGATTGCAAAAGCTTCCTTGGGATACCAGGAATGTGTTTTGATTGGAATGGATGTTTAAAACGTGCTGCAAATGGGTTTTCAGATTTCAAGTTTTTGTGAAAATTTTGCAACTTGGTTCTCAGTTTGTATGGCTCTCTAGGTCGTGTATTCCCTTGTGATAGCTTGCATATAGGTTATGTAACAAGTTTCAATCAGCATTAAGGGCCTTGAAGCCTTGCATTCATGTTCAAGATTTTGGCATAACCTCCATTGAAACACTTTCCCTTTTTGTGTCCAAATTTGAATTCTTGCTTGATTTAGCCCTTTGCACGAATTTGGAATGGTCATGATGGTGTATCAAAGTATTTCAATACAAAATATATCCCCTAATTAACTTCTTTGATTTTTATTTGATTTTAAAAGATTTAAAATGAATTAAATCAAATAAAATTAAATAAAAATGGAAAAATTAATTTTAAATCTTGAAATAATTTGTGGGACACGTGGGAAGCATGGCCAAGCTGAAACAAGTGGAAAAAGTGGGCCCCTTTTGTCAAAAATGAAGTTTCAAGGATAAATGATTTTGGCCATTTCACAAAAATTTCCCAACTTCTCCAATGCATATCTTGCTTAATTTTGAAGCTATGAACATGTTCTTGGACATTTTGGAAAGGTCTTGAAGTCCTCTAACCAATGTCTTTGGTCCCATGTCATTTTGATTTACCAATCTTAAGTTATGGTCTTTGACTTAAAGTCCCTTTTTGTTGACTTTTGAAAATGACCTATAATGTTGAAATTGATAACTTTTTGTGAGAGCATTTCATGGACTTGGAATGTGAAGATGAGTTGTAGGAAATGTCCTCCCCTTCAAGATGAGCATTGGATGGGATTTTTCTGATGAACCATGAAAAAGTTATGCCTTGGTCAAGTTACAGTTGACTTTTCAACTGTCCAAAAATAGAAACTTTTGCATCTTGATGATTTTTGAGCCATTCTTGTGAAATCATGGTCAAGACTTGACCAAATGATGATTGTGGCTTCAAAATAAGATGTTGACCAAAAATTTTGACTTTTGACTGCCAAATGACCATTTTGCCCCTACAGTTGACTGTGGAGCAATTAGGGTTTTTGACTGTGCAACTTGACCTTGTGAGCCTTGAAACTTGACATGTAGGGGCTTGACAATGTGTATGAGCATATGGGACTTGATTGAGCCCTTGAAAACCTCAACTTCCTTGCAGGAACCAAAACCCTAATATGACTGGCTTAGGAGGATGGTTGACTGTGTAGCCCTTGAGTAGACTTTGAACCATTTGAGGTGATGCTTGGCAAAACTTTGAAGATTATGGGAGGGCAAATTTTGGGGTACAACAGTGCCCACTTTGGAGGAATTTTCTCAACTCTTGAGAATTCATATTCTTCATCAACTACCCTACAACGGTACGGAAAAAGAACCAAAGCCTGAAGATGTTGCTCAAGCATTACACTTGCAACCATCTGACATCAAGGGGCATTGGGAAACCAGAAGTGGTGTCAAGGGCTTCTTGGCAAAGTTTCTGTTTGAGAAGGCACAAGACTGCTGGAATTCTCTTGATCTACAAGCCTTTGAAGAGATTGTGGCACTCCTCATCTATGGGTTGGTCTTGTTCCCAAACCCTGACCAACTTATAGACGTGAATGCTGTCAAGATTTTCATATCCAGGAACCCTATACCCACATTGCTTGGGGACATCCTACACTCATTTTACACACGAACAATGAGGAAAAGATGTGTTCTCATGTGTTGTACTCCTCTCCTATCAAGGTGGTTTATTTCTCACCTTCCACAATCAGTTTTGAGGAATGAGCAGGGTTTAAGGTGGTCACAACGATTGATGACCCTCACACATTCTGATGTACATTGGTGTTCTCGGTCCAGAGAAAATGTCATCATCATTGATCGTTGTGGGGAATTCCCTAATGTCCCACTACTTGGCATTAGGGGAGGCATCACCTACAACCCCATGTCTAGCTTTGAGACAATTTGGATATGCTCGGAGGGATGGCCCTCATGACATGCTGATTCCTGACTTAGTTTTTGACTTCGACAACGATGCGCAAGGACTTCGACAAAGGTTCATCAGAGCTTGGAGGATGCTCAACAAGGTGGATAGTAAGACACTGGGGCACAAGAATTCCATCCCCCTTGAGCCTTATCTCAAGTGGGTACGAACCCGCTCCCAAAATCTTATGATGCCATATCCTCACATTCTCCCCTTGATCAAAGAGCCTGTTATAGAAGGAGAGGTTCCATACACCATCCTACATCCTGACATGCCAACATCATAGGAAGAAATGCAAAAGAGTTGGATCCATCTCAAGGAAGAACGGGATACTTTTGAAGCCAGCTTCTATGCCAGTGAGAAGAAGGTTTTGGAGATTACCCGCCGACTTCATGAGGAGGAAACTCTCAAAACTTACATCGCACCAAAGAGGATGCGCAATGTCTTTTTACATTAAGAATTTTGTAATATTTTGCCCATGGGGAACTTGTGTACTAACAATTTCTTCTTAATATGACGTGTGTTCCTTTTTGTTTGCAACAAATTTGAATTTCTGAATCCTTGAATGCATTACATGAATAACATACCATTCATCATATGCATAAACAGGTCTTCACACCAGGTTTCCTTATCTTTCTGCTGTTTATTTCAACAAGATGGATTTGGAGCAGACGGTAAAGGATCTGCAGGCACAAAATTCACAATTCCAGCAACTCCTCATGACCTTGGCAAAGGGTCAAGAGGACCTCAAAGTTCTGGTGGAGAAGAATAAAGAGAAAAATAAAAAGAGACATGGGGTAGCAACTTTTGGAAGAAGGTTTGAGAGCAATGCTAGGAAGGTTCTTTAGTTCCCCTCAACGTCTGACGAAGGGGCTGGCAAAGGAAAATGGGTTACTGTACCTTCTGAGTCTGAGGTGGAAGAGGAGGAAGAGGAAGAAGACGAAGACTACTCCGAACAACAGTATCCTCCAGCGGATGATAAATATAAGAATCTTGAGGATAGACTGGCAGCTATGGAGTTGCAGAGGGTCCCTGGTTTAGACTTTGAAGAACTAGGACTAGTAGCTGGGATTGTTATCCCTCCCAAGTTCAAGGTGCCAACATTTGCCAAGTAAGACGGTCTCTCTTGCCCTAAGATGCACCTGAGGTAGTATGTCAAAAAGATCTAACCCCACTCATCTGATAAAGACCTCTGGGTACACTTTTCCAAGACAGTTTGTCTGGCACGCAGTTGGATTGGTTCTATCAACTCGAGAGATCAGAGGTTCACAATTGGGAAGACTTAGCAGCTGCTTTTTACCGTCAGTATCAATAGAATGCTGATTTGGCGCCCACTCGTACTCAGTTACAAAGTATGGGGATGGCTTCCAATGAAGGGTTTAAAGAGTACGCCCAGAAGTGGCGTGATCTGGCTGGAAGGGTGCAGCCACCGCTGTCAGATAAGGAGTTAGTTGACATGTTCCTGGGGACCCTGTCTGTCCCCTTCTTCAACCATCTAATCGGGAGTTCTTCCGCGGGATTTACTGAACTAATTTTGATCGGCGAAAGGGTTGAGGCCAGTATTAAGAGTGGAAAGATTTAAAAGGAAGCTTCCGCATCCACAACTGTTAAGAAATCCTTCCCAACTAAGAAGGAAGCATATGTTGTGTATTCTCAGAAGGGTCAGGGAAGAACCGAGCGTCGGCCGACTGTAGGGGCTGTGATGATTCAAAACTCGTCAAATGATCAACCTCGTAACAATCAGTCGAGACCTAATCAACAACGGGTAGAAAGGCCACAACGATAGTTCACCCGCATCAATACGACACCCGCTCAGGTCCTCCCCCATTTGTTGAAGCTGGATCTTACCAGTTTGAAGGAAGCGCCAAAAAACCCTACCACCTCCTCTCCATACTACCACTCCAATGCCAAGTGTGCTTACCATTCCGACAGTGCTGGGCACGATACAAATAATTGATGGGCGCTTAAGAACAAAATCCAGGACTTGATTGATGCCAAAGAGGTAGAATTCGATGCGCCTGAGAAGCCCAATGTTATATCTGCTCCGATGCCCAAGCACAGCCACAATGTTCATGTCGTTTTAGAAGACCTCCATGTTACTGATGTTGCCAATCTTTTGACTCTGTTGTTAGTAATTAAAGAGAAGTTGATGAGAGCCGGGATCTTTCCTGGTTATGGTAAAGACTGCTATTTTTGTTTGAACATACGAGGTGATTGCCCAATGTTGAAGTCATGTGTCCAACGCCTGATGGATACCCAAGAGATACTTTTCCAGAAAACCCCTGTTGATACCTTCAATCCTGTTACTCCTACTACTTTTGCTACTTCAACCAACGATATTGCAATCATAACCATTTCCGACAATCCTCCCAAGGCTTGTAAAAGGCCTGTCAGGATTACACCCAACTCTAAATGTGTACCATTAAAGATCACCATGTCGGGACATGTCCCGTACCAATCCAACAAAACAATACCATGGAACTATGGGGGAGAAGTCTTCTACCATGGTATCAAACATATTGAGGCAGTCCAAGAGATTTATGAAGAAGAAAGCCCTGATATAGGGAACATTGCGGGTACAAGAAAGATAACCCGCAACGGCCGAATCTTTTCTCCGGAGATTGCTCCCCCTCGAACAGTTTTCGGACCCTTGAAAGCTTCTGTACCTGTTGGACCATCTGTGCAAGGCCCAGTGATTGAAGAATTGGATACTCCTGAAGTAAGACCATCTGCTGATACTACCGACAAGGGTAAGGGGATACTGGAAGTGCTTGTCAGGACGAAGGATCATGTTGTGGTTATCCCCGAAACCACTCAGAAAGAAATGGATGAAATCTTAAAAATAACCAGAAAAAGTGACTACGACGTTGTGGAACAGTTAAGGCAGACCCCTTCTAAAATTTCAATGTTAGCTCTCCTGCTCTGTTCCGAGGCCCATGCTAAGGCCCAAATCAAATTCTTGAAGGCGGCACATGTACCCCAAGAGACTTCGGCTGACCAGTTTCAGGAATGTGTGGCCAGTCTTACTGCTGATAATGGCCTGGGCTTTTCCGATGCTGATTTGACTCCCAAAGGAAGAAAACACAACGACGCGCTACATGTATCAGTTGAATGCATGGGAACCACCCTCGCCCATGTCTTAGTTAATACTGGTTCTTCCTTGAATGTGCTTCCGAAGAAAGCTTTAGACCGTTTGGATTGCGAAGGATTGACCCTCAAACCTAGTAACATCATTGTTACGGCCTTTGATGGGTCCAAAAGAATGGTTCATAGAGAGGTTGATATTCCTATCAAAGTAGGCACAGAAGTTTTCAACTCCACCTTTTATGTGATGGACATCCATTCGTCATATTCATGCTTGTTAGGGAGACTGTGGATCCATTATGTCGGGGCAGTTACCTTCTCTTTGCACCAAATGCTGAAATATCCTGTTAAGGGTAAGATTATAACAATGCACGGCGAGGAAGAGTACATGATAAGTCATCTCAATTCCTTCCGCTATGTGGAGTTGGATGGCGAGTTCATCGAAACGCCTTTCCAACATTTTGAGGAAGTTTCTCCCGAGATAGCAGTTGCGAAGACAATGGTTGAGGTGCATGCTGTTCCCAAGCATGTATCTAGGATGGAATCTCTCAAGGATGCAGAGGCTGTAATTAAAGAAGGGAAGAGTATAGTATGGGGGCAATTGCCTGATTTTCCCCATAAGACGGACAAATTTGGGTTAGGGTTCACTGCTGAAGGACAAAAGGCTATGCGTCGCTCCAAGATTGGAAGACCACCCGTCAAGATCTCTCACCATGGAATTAACGCTGTAGAAGATGAAGATAAAGAGAACCACTTTGAAGATTGGATCTTTCCGACCTTCGAAGGGGGTTTAAGCAACTGGGAAGCAAAGGATTTTGTTCCCATCACCTTTATCAACCAGTAATTTTATCTTTGAACAATTTCCCATTTTTATGGTCTGTAATAACTAAACAATTTGCACACTATTTTCACCTCATGCTTTGCCCGGGGCATGTAGGTCCATTTGTAAGGTCCAAGCAAGTGCACTTTTGGAGTTAGGTCTGGTAAGCTTTTGGGATTTATTGTCAGCAAAAAAGGCATTGAGGTTGATTCACGCCTGTCCTGTTTAACATCCTAACACAAGGTTGTTCGCCAAATACAATGGTGAAGCAACACTGTTAAAAGGGTTAAAAATATAAGAAAGATCTTTGAGTAAAATAGGGTAGATAGCTCTTAGTTACTTGATCAAAAGCTTGCAAAAACATCCTTGCTATTTTCAAACACACTTCACAACACAATTCTCAAAACAAACTTTCAAACATTGAAATCTTTTCAAAAGACAAAAACACCTTTGTATACATTCAAACAAGAATCATTACAAAGGTTGCCACAACGATGGCCTCTTTTTAAAACATCTTTCAAAACCACACACAATGCACCATTTCAAACAATTAAAGAGCACCATTTTAAACAATTGGAAAAGCAAAGCAAGTGATCTAAACAAGTAACTAAGAGCCCATGGATAACCATGGATGAAAAGGGTGCTTGCACCTTCCCTTTTCATAATCTACTCCCCGAACCCAAGAAAACATCTCAAAGGTCTTTCTTGTGCTTTTTGACCTTTCCTTAGGATAAAATAAAAAGTCGGTGGCGACTCTTGCTAAACCGAATCCTTTGCAAACACAAACGCGAAATCCCAAGTCAGTTCTCCCACCGTATCACAGGTCAGCTACCAGATTTTCCTTTCAATGCAGATAAGTTCGGTTTGGTTTTCACTGCTGCTAGTCAGAAGGTTGTGCGTCGCTCCCGGGCTGGAGGACCACCATTAAAGATCACTCATCACGAGTTCATGCTTTGGAAGATGTTGAAGATGAGAGCAATTTTGAAGATTGGATTTTCCCGACCCTTGAAGGAGGACTAAACAAATGGGAGGCGAAAGACTCCGTTCCCATTACTTTCATCAATCAGTAATTTATCTTTTGAACATTTTCCATTGGTCTGTAATAATTTTTAAACAATTCGTACACTCTTTTGCCTTGTGCCTTACCCGGGGCATATAGGTCCATTTGTAAGGGTTTTGATTCTTCATTTTCATATGCCATTTTTAATGAATCATGGACGTTTTCATCTATAAACTTTTGTGTTCATTTTCTTTCCTTTTACATTTTATTTTGTTTAAGGATGGATATCCCTTACACACACCCACACTCACAAAATGCAGGTACCCATCCACTCCGGATTCCATGGGTAACAATTCTGCTATGGCCTTCAATGACTCTGAAGATCTAGTCAATCATTCCGAATACGAAGGTGATGAAGACTATGAAGTGCCTGGAGAGTTAGCTAGACTTCTACAACAGGAAGAAAGGGTTATTCTGCCCCGTGAAGAGCTGTTAGAGACTATCAACTTGGGTACTGCCGAAGACAGAAGAGAGGTTAAAGTGGGTGCCAACCTGAAGCCAAATGTCAGAGAGCGTTTAGTTCAGCTGTTGAATGAATATGTTGAGATCTTCGCCTGGTCCTATGAAGACATGCCGGGACTCGATACAGATATTGTGGTTCACCGTCTCCCTACTAGAGAAGACTGTCCACCAATTAAACAGAAAGTCCACCGAATGAGGCCCGATATGTCTGAAAAGATCAAAGCCGAAGTGATGAAGCAATTCAATGTCGGGTTTCTTGCTGTTACTTGCTATCCATAATGGGTTGCTAACATTGTGCTTGTGCCTAAAAAAGACGGAAAAGTGAGAATGTGTGTGGACTACATAGATTTGAACAGGGCTAGCCCTAAAGATGACTTTCCACTACCGCACATTGATATTTTGGTTGACAATACAGCTCAACATAAGGTATTTTCTTTCATGGATGGATTTTCATGGTATAACCAGATCAAAATGGTCCCCAAAGACATGGAGAAGACTACTTTTGTTACGTAGTGGGGTACCTTCTGCTATAAAGTGATGCCATTCGGACTGGAGAATACCGGGGAAACCTATCAGCGAGCCATGGTAGCTTTGTTTCATGACATGATACATCATGAGATTGAAGTCTACGTAGACGACATGATAGCCCATTCACAAACAGAAGAAGAACACCTCGACCATCTGCAAAAGCTGTTCGTCAGATTGAAGGAGTATAAGCTCAGACTGAACCCTAGCAAGTGCACTTTCAGAGTCAGGTCCGGTAAACTCTTAGGATTCATTGTCAGCAACAAAGGCATTGAGGTTGATCCTGCTAAAGTCAAAGCTATACGAGAAATGCCAGCCCCTCACACTGAGAAGGAGGTCAGAGGTTTCTTGGGACGCCTAAACTACATTGCAAGGTTCATTTCTCATTTAACATCTACCTGTGAACCAATCTTCAAGCTGTTGAAGAAAGATCAGGTGGTTGAATGGAATGATGACTGTCAAGTTGCTTTCGATAGAATCAAGGAGTATTTGCTAGAACCTCCTATCTTGATGCCACTCGTCGAAGGAAGGTCGTTAATCATGTATCTGACAGTTTTGGATAATTCAATGGGGTGCGTACTGGGCCAACATGACGAGTCTGGTCGAAAAGAGCATTCCATTTATTACCTTAGAAAAAAGTTTACTGACTGTGAGACTCGCTACTCGAGAAAACTTGATGCGCTTTGGTATGGGCTGCTCGCCGGCTAAGGCAGTATATGTTGACACATACCACTCTTCTGATTTCTAAGATGGATCCGATCAAGTACATCTTCGAAAAGCCTGCTTTATCTGGAAGAATCGCTAGATGGCAAATGATCCTGACTGAGTATGATATCCAGTACACAACCCAAAAAGCTATAAAGGGGAGTGTACTAGCTGACCATCTAGCTCATCAAGCCGTCGAAGATTACTAATCCATGAAATTCGACTTTCCCGACGAAAACATTATATTGGACAACATTGAAGGTAACAGACCGTATGACGGACCTGAACAAGGATCCCGATGGACCCTGTACTTTGATGGTGCTTCAAATGCACTTGGAAACGGTATCGGCGCGGTACTTATCTCTCCTCTAGGTTGCCATACACCTTTCACCGCTAGACTATGCTTCAGTTGCACCAACAACATGGCCAAGTATGAAGCTTGCATATTTGGTCTCAAGGCTGCGATTGACTTAGGAATCAAATATTTGGTTGTGTTTAGGGACTCAGCTTTGGTTATCAGTCAAATCAAAGGAGAATGGGACACTAAACATCCTAATCTCATCCCATACAAAGAACATGTCCTGACATTGTTGCCTCATTTCGAGCAGATTACCTTCGAGCACATTCCGCGAGAAGAAAATCGGCTAGCAGATGCTCTAGCTACAATGTCTTCCATGTTTAAACTTAAATGGGATAATGAAACATCCCAAATCACCATCGAGCGAATGGATGAACCTGCGCATTGTCACGAGATTAATACCGAAGAAGTAGTGGAACAACCTTGGTTTCACGAAATCAAAAGGTATCTCAAGACTCGAGAATACCCTGAAGGAGCTTCAGTCAACGATAAAAAGTTCTTAAGGAGATTTGCTGCCAAGTTCTTCCTGAGCAATGATATCTTATACAAACGCAACCATGATTGTGTTCTGCTTCGTTGTGTGGACAAAGTTGAAGCTGAGCAGATCATGACTGAAATGCATAGTGGCACATTTGGCACCCATTTGAGCGGACATACGATGGCTAAAAATATTCTAAGGGCAGGCTACTACTGGTCTACCATGGAAGCTGACTGTCATCAATATTCACGTACTTGTCACAAATTCCAAATCTATTCTGACAAGGTACATATTCCTCCAGTTCCTCTCAATGTTCTAATAGCTCCTTGGCCATTCGCAATGTGGGGAATTGACATGATTGGAGAGATCAAGCCTACGGCATCCAATGGACATCGCTTCATCTTGGTGGCTATTGATTACTTTACCAAATGGGTTAAAGCAGCTTCCTTCGCCTCCGTTACAAAGAATGTGGTTGCCCACTTCATCAAGCAGAACCTCATATGTCGATATGGTATCCCCGACAGGATCATCACGGACAATGGTACAAACTTGAATAACACTGTTATCACCGCTCTATGCGAGCAGTTCAAGATTCAACATCACAGTTCATCTCCCTATCGGCCAAAGATGAACGGTGTTGTTGAAGCTGCGAACAAAAATATCAAGAAAATCATTCAAAAGATGACAATCACCTACAAGGACTGGCATGAGATGTTATCGTTTACTCTGCACGGATATCGTACCACGGCGCATACTTCAACCGGGGCAACCCCTTTTTCTTTGGTATATGGAATGGAAGTTGTTTTACCTATGGAGGTTCAGATTCCTTCCTTGAGAATTATGAAGGATGTTGGTTTAAGTGAAGACGATTGGATTCAGACCCGGCTTGATCAACTAAATTTGATCGATGGGAAGCGACTTACTGCTATTTTTCATGGTCAAACGTATCAAAAACGGATTATCAAGGCTTTCAACAAGAAAGCCAGGCGTCAGGTATATCAAGTCAGAGATCTTGTAATCAAGCGGATCATCTTGCTGCAAAGTGATCCCAGGGGCAAGTGGACTCCTACTTACGAAGGACCATTTGTGATCAAAAACATCTTTTCTGGTGGGGCTATGATTCTAACCACCATGGAAGGTGATGACATGCCGCACCCTGCGAATGCAGACATAGTCAAAAGATACTACGCATAAACGACCCGACAAGTTGAAAACCCGAAAGGGCGACTTGGGCAAAAATGGGCATCCCGTTGAATCGAAAACCGAAAGTGCGGTTCAGGAAAAGATTAGGGATAAACAAAAAAATTTGTACACCCGACAAGTTGAAAACCCGAAAGGGAGACTTGGGCAAAAAAGGGTTTCCCGGTGGATCGAAAACCCGAAAGGGCGGTCCAAGTAAAAGTTAGGGAATTAAAGCGTATGACTATGTCTCGTCGGGTCACTTTAAGGACAGTCTCTTCATGGACAAGCTCCAAGCTTCTGATCAATCCAATCATCTGCGGATGAAGCGAAGAATGGACAAGATACTCAGAGTTGCGAAGGTTGTAGCAGAATGGGAACCCCATGGAATTTTTGCACATAGCCATCTTTCTTTGTATAAATTTTTTCTCAATTTTATGACAACATTCTCTTACTAAGATGTTTGTTTCCTTTGTACAAAATACTTACACAAAGTTAATACAAAGATACTTCAAAGTGCAGAAAATTGTTTGCCTTTTCTTTCTCTTTACACTTGTGTTTTATTTGAAAACGTCCAATGATTTATTAAATGAGCATATGCATTTGAATATAATCACTGCTTACAAATAAAACAGAATAAGAAAGGATAATTACTGATAGGATGAGAGTATAGGAAAATGTATTTAGGTTATTCCAGGAGAAATCCCCTGCAATACATCATCCAGATCCTCGGTGGAACTAAAGCTTTGAAACGCATGTCCCCAGCGGAGTTAAGTTTCAAGAATCCCCATCAGAGCTGAGTTTTTCAAATCCCCAATCCATAGCGGAGCAAAAACTTTGAACTGCAAACCCTCAGTAAGGATGAAAATTTCTTCCCCAAGCGGAGCCAAAACTTCAGCCTTTGAACACCAGTGGAGACCATCCAGTTTCCTCCATTATCCCTGAAGAGTCACTTTAAAACCAGATAATTCCCCAGAGAGTTATTCTTTCCCAGTGAAGTCGCCACGATCAAATCAGCATGTCATGAAGATCCCCAGCTGAGATGAAACTTTGATCTACTAATCCCCAGCGGAAACCATTCAGTTTCCCCCTGATATCCCCAACAGAACGGAGATCCTCACTCTTGAAGTCCCCAGTAGATTGGCATACAACCCAAACTCCTGATCTCCCCAGCAGTATAGCTTTTCCCCACAGAGTTTTTCAAAGATCTTGAATCTCCAACAGTGGTCTTGGATTTATTTTCCCCGACAGTGGTCAAAGATTTTATTATCTCTAGTTATCCAGGATTTATTTTCCTCAGCAAGATAGCTAATCAGCTTACATGCGCATACATTACATTCATAAATCATGAGCATTGACAAAACACATGTATTGCATCATACATTTCATGCAACATAACTTTGTGTTTCAGCTAAAATTCTACCCTTTTCAGGATGAAATTAATAGCTACCTAAAACAGATATTCAAAGCTCAGAAAATAGCTTAGAGATGCTCCAGACACGGACGCTTCTCTATTTGTTTATTCAAATCAAGGGGCAGATTCCTTCTCTAGTTATGAAGCCTGGACTCGACCAGATAATACCTTGATTATGCTGAAGCCCGAAGATTGACCGAAAAATAGTTGAATCCCCTGCAATTTCTTCTGAATCCTGGACGTTGACCAGATAGGAAGTAAAGTATCGCGAAGCCTGGATGTTGACCAGATAGCAATACAAAACTGTGAAGCCTGGATGTTGACCAGATAACAGTAAATTATACTGTGAAACTTGGAAGTTGACCAAATAACAGTTTACTCGGCCAATTACTTTGAAGCCCGGTTTCAATCGGATATTAGTAGGCCCCAAAATCAAAAGGGAAACACGGATGTTGACCGGATAACCAGTTGATATTCTTCTGAAGACTGGACGTTGACCAGATAGGAAGAAAGGTATTGTGAAACCTGGATGAATGACCAAATAGCAATACAACACTATGAAACCTGGATGTTGACCAGATAACAGTAAGGTGTACTTTGAAACTTGGACGTTAACCAAATAACATTTTACTTAGCCAATTACCTTGAACCCCGGATTCAACCGGATATTGGTAGGCCCCAAAGTCAAATGGAAACCCGGAGGCGACTGGATAACCATTTGATTTCCTTCTGAAGACTGGATGTTGACCAGATAGGAAGTAAAGTATCGTGAAGCCTGGACGTTGACCAGATAGTAGTGCAAGACTGTGAAGACTGGATGTTGACCAGATAGCAGTTCATTGTCACCTCTTCAACCAAGAGATGACTCCCCAGTAGAATAACAGATGACCGAAGTTCTATTTCTACCACGACAGAGACCAGCATTCCCCGGCGTAGTCCTCCTCAACAACAGGTATACGGGCTCTCGTAAAGGAATCTCTTATGCGATCTTTTTCTTGGATGGAATCTTTAAGCCCGTCTCCGACAAGATTCTGTCACACCTTTCCAAATGGCATCTTTAAGCCCATTCCCTCAACTACTCTGACGAGTGCAAATTTACGGGCACTCTAGTGTCCAATCCTCTTTTACCTTCGAGTCACGAAAGGCAAACTCGCCAATCTAACTCTTCAGGTTCAAGAAGATTTAACAGGGGCAGCCGTTGTACCCCAAAATTTGCCCTCTCATTTTATCAATATTTTTCATCACAAGACTCTTTGAACTCAAGATCAAGCTAGGGTTTACTCTGCTCAAGACATCTCCTTGCACTATTGACCTAAATTAGGGTTTAAATTTGCACAGGGATTTTTTGGACTTTCAATGCTCAAAGTGGCTTTCATACTTCATGTTGGACTTACAAGATTACCTCTACCAAGTTTCAATCCTTGAATCAAATTTTTGCCCAGTCAATTGGACAGTTGACTTGGAAATCAGCTGTATTGGGGAAAAAGTCAACTGTGGCCAATTTACAGTCAAACCTCATAAATTTTGATCCTTATCAACATTATAAGCTCATATGAACCATTTTATCAAGTTTGGACCACAACTCCTCAAGAAATTTGATCAGATCACCAAAAGGGCAAAATGGTCATTTTTAGGGTTTTGACTGTAGAAGGGCAATATCTGACTTTTGACCTAACCAATGGCAAATTGGGTTCAATCATGGATTCAAGAACTCAATGGCATCATCTTGACCTATTCACAAGGTTCAAAAGATCTCAATTGCATAGGATTGACAGATGAATTTTTCAGTTAATTGATCAAAATTTGACTGTACACTGAAAAGTCAAACTTTGACTTTTTGGTCAAAATCAAGTGCCAAGAATCATTTTTCATCAAGATGTGTCAAAACATGAAACTTTTTCATCAAGAAACCCAATTTTTCAAATTAGGGTTTAAGATTGAAAATTTTCATAACTTAGAATTTTTCTGTTATGAAATTTTCTTAATTTTTCCCAACTTTGCCCAACATTTTCACCATGATGCAAGTGCATTCAAACAAAATTTCCAACATGAAGGTTGTAGTCCTCCACAAAGTATACAACTTTGATTCACAAAGTTTTCCCAAAAGAAGCTTGGATCTCAAGTTATGATTTTTGGAACAAGGGTCCATGAAACTTTTAACTTAGTGAAATTTTGCCCTAGTTTAGGCAGGATTTTGACCTATCTTCTTGGCAATGTTTCACCTAGTTCCACTTGGAATCTCAAAATTAATTTCTAATATTGATTGTAGAACATGTTACAAGCTTTCTAAAATGTCCAAGAACTCTCCAAAATCATTTGTGGTTAGGGAGAATCGAAAGCTTGAAGTTGGCAAAAACTCACTTTTGATCCATGGCATGTTCATATTGATACAAATTGCAAACTCTAATCAGCCTTGTTTGTACTTGATTACAGGTCTCAAAACCCTTCCATACTCAATAATTAAATGCAAATCCATTGGTTTAAGGCTTTGTTTTGGTCATGGGAGGATTGCACACAAGATTAAACCTTAAATAGCAAAAAGGCAACATTGCCATTTTTGTCAATTTTGCTTTATGTCAAATAGAATCCTTGAGCCTTGAGAAAAGATATTGTACAACACACAATATCCACCAACTTGAGGGGCCAAGATCACAAGGTGCCAGCTGATAGATAGCTTGTACAGGCTTGTCTTGCATCATTGCTCACTTTGGCTTAAAATACAAGAAATATGTCAAATACAACACAACTTGCATATTTGTAAAAACCAACCCTTGCAAGCTTTTGAAACAAGTTTCTCACATTCCCTTGATCCCGAAACATGAGCCATTGAGACCTCAATCCTCCCATGGCACAAAATCACCTTCCATTGGCAAAACAGGGCACTCCCTGCAGTTTGACTTCCATAGCAAAAACCCCTCGTGCGTTTTGCCTCAAACTTGTTCAAACACATTCCACTTAACCTATCCAAGCTATCCCAACCATTGAAGAGTGACTGTAACTCCCTTTACAAGGTTTACCATTTCTGTTTTCATCTTGTGCAGGTTGAGTTCTACAAGCTTGTTCAAGCACATTCAAGGCAAACTAGGCATTGGGGAAGGTCAGTGGAAGTTCAAGCAAGCTCCCAAATACCTCAGGCCTCACTGAAAAGCTCCACATTGTCATACACGAAGTCAACTGAAACAGGTTTTTATCAACTTCCTATCTCTTTATTTAAGAATCATTAGGCTTAGGTTTGTGAATGAAAAATGTAGTATTCATAGCCATGAAGCTGTACATATGCTCAGTTTTCATTTAAGTTAAACGTGTTAAGAGAATTTGATCCATGAACTTCTTGAAAAAATTAGGTTAGAATTTAGGGCCAAAGAAATTCTCTCTGGTCTTTGAGAGTTAGATTGAGTTTCTTATATGGTTGAATTCGTCTTGAAAAATGCTACAACTTTGATGTTATGAGTTTTTGCATTAGAGCACGTATGCAGGATCTGGGCATTTTGTACAGGCGCACGCGTTTTTTTGAAACAAGAGGTTGAAGATGAAGTCAGTGGGCTGGTGTGATACGGTGGGAGAACTTACTAGAGGTTTTGCGTTTGTTTTCGCAAATGTTTCGGTTGAGCAAGAGTCGCCACCGACTTTTTATTTTATCCTAAGGAAAGGTTAAAAAGCACAGCAAAAACCTTTGAGATGTTTTCTTGGGTTCGGGGAGTAGATTATAGAAAGGGAAGGTATTAGCACCCTTTCTATCCATGGTTATCCATGGGCTCTTAGTTACTTGCTTAGATCAACTTGCCTTGATTTTCAATTGTTTGAAATGGTGCTTTGTGTGTGTTTTTGAAAGAGGTTTTGAAAAGAGGCCATTTGTTATGGCAACCTTTGTAATGATCCATGTTGGGATGTATACAAAGATGTATGTCTTTTTAAAGAAGTTTTCAACGTTTTCGGAAATTTTTTTGGAAATGTATTGTGGAGTGTGGTTTTGAAAAATAGGCAAGGGTTTTTTGTTTTGCAAGTTGGCAAGTAACCAAGAGCTATCTACCCTAAATTTCTCAAAGATCTTTGCTATGTTTTAACCCTTTTAACAATTTTGTTCCACCATTGTATTTGGTGGAAAATCTTGTGTTAGGATGTTAACGGGACGGGTGCGGGTCATCGTTTAGACCATGATTGCAATGGTGCCAAGTATCTTTGGGCAATTCTTCCTTTAAGGGACTTGATCATTTCTTAGGCAACTTTCGAAAGCGTCATCGAGGGACTATGATCATTTGATTGTTTTGTTTTTGCCAAAGACACTTAACATGCAATATGGCCCATTATTTGAAGGCAACAAGTGGAGTACCCTAGGGGTGCGAGTGTGATTAGTGTTGTCCATTTTCATGCTTGTTTATCTTTGAAATTAGGTCAAACTATTTTTGGTTAATTTTGCATACAAAACCCTAATTCTAACATGGCATAATTAGAAAGCTTTTAAATGCGAAAAAATAAAAGGTCCTAAGTTATTACAACACAATATATGGGATGGGGGGTACAAATGTGTAAATGGGGATATTTTAGCAAGAAATTAAACCTAAACTATTACATCCAAATTGAATTACATAAATTATTTAATATACAACAATTAAATAAAAATGAAAACATAATAAATGTGCAAGATGCAAAAAAAGTGATTTTTTATATGTATGAAAAAAGTATTTCTTATGTGTCAAATAAACAAAAATAAAATTAATTAATTTTTTGTATTTTTATGCATTTAGGGCAAAACCCTAATTTTATAAATAAAAGGTATTTATTATGTAATATTTATTAATTATGTACAAAAATAAATAAAAGAAGGTATATTGTAAAAAAAGTATTTTTGAGGTCAAAATATTAATAAAACTAAAATGTATTAATTCTTTGTATTTCTCTAAATATGTTAATAAATATACATGTATTTACATTATTTATTAAATATATATTATATGTATAAAAATAAAATATTTAATATTATATGAAAAAAAGTATATTTTATGTAAAATGTTTTCAAGGGATAATATAAAATAAAAATCAGAAATAAAACATGTTTGTATTATTTTTTGTATTTTAAAATAGTAGTATATTTAGGTTTATTTATATACAAAACTAAATGAAGCCTAATAAATATCAAAATAAATGCAAAAAATGTGGGAAAAATAATTTTAATATTTTTTCATACTTAAATAAAAATATGGAAACAAAATCAAAAGGAAAAAATGGAAAATGACAAGTAAAACTCAAAAGGGCCAGGGGGTGCATGTGAAAGGCAATGGTATGAAAAGTAAGACAACTCAGGCCCAGCCCATGAAAAGGTTGTCTTCAACCTTCAGACAAAATATTTGAAAAAAAACGCGCCTTCTCTTGCTTCAAACACAACTCCTGATTCCTGGACTTTTAGCACAAACTCATAGCATGAAAGATGTCAAGCATCAAGCCACGATTACATACATATAAAAAAATCAACCTAACTCTTAGAGATGAGAGAGAATTTCTCCATCCCTAATTCTTAACCTAAGTTTTTGTCAATGTTCAGGTTCAAAATACTCTCAGCATATGCAATATAAATGGAAAGTAAAGATATGTATAGCTTCAGGGACATGAGTAGAACATTTTTCATTCACAAACTTAGAGCTAACTCTTCCTATATTGAGAGATAGAAGTCCATGAACTTACCTGTTCAGCTTGGATCGTGTCTGACAATGGAGGCACCTTCAGGGCAAAATGAGGATAGGTACAGCTTGCTTGAAGTTCAGGGATGCTATTCCAACCTTTAGTTTGCTTTGAAACCAAGTGAATCAAGCTATAGCAATCCACCTGCAAAACAGAAAATGTGAAAATGGTGAAGTTGGTTAGAGGTGTTACAGTCTGCTTCCAAGGCTTGGGACAGTTTGTATGGATGGTAGGGAATGTGTTTGAACTGGTTTGGATGAAAATGCACGAGTGGATTGAGCTATAGGATTCAAACTGCAGCTTATGCCCTATTTTTTGCAGTTTTATGGTGTTTCTGTGAATGGGGAGATATTGAAGGTGATAGGCTCGTGTTTCAGCTCAGTTATGTTATTTGGAAGGTGTACAACAACTTTGCTTAAGCTTTTTCTGGCTGAAATGAGAGTTGGTGTGTAATATGCAAGTTTCTTCACACTTAAGCAAGAAATGTCAACTTGGTTTCTAGGCCAGTACAATGCCTCTATCTATACTTCACGTTTGAGTCTTGATTAGTGGGATATTCCTATGCCTTTGTGCCTCAAAGATCTGCATTGTACCTCATAGATTGCAAAGTTGACATAAAGTAACACTTTACAAAAATGGACAATATGCTTTTTCTTATTAAGGCTTAATCTTGTATGCAATGCTTAAACACATAATGTAAGGCTTGAACACAAGGGGTTTGCATTAAATTTATGAGTGTGAATGAGATAAAGGACCTGTAATTCATCTTAGAACATGCTGAGTTCAAAAATGCAAGGTTATGGACATGTAAATTGGCCATGAACAAAGTGAGTTTTGCCCATATTGCCAAATTCGATTCTTCCTAACCATGAGGTTGTTTGATGAGTTCTTGGACATTTTGGAAAGCTTAGAATGTGTACTACAATCCATATTTGTAATGCAAATTGAAATTCCAAGTGAAAGCATGTGAAAAGTAGCCATGAAGTTAGGCAAAAATCCTGCCTAAAATAGGTCAAAATTTCTCTAAGTTAAGAATGTTTTGCACCCTTGTTCCAAAAATCATAACTTGAGCTAAAAGCTTCTTTTGAGGAAACTTTGTGAATAAAAGTTGTAGATTTTGCAATGGAATACAACGTTCATGTTTTGACTTTTGTTTGAATCCAAATGCATCTTGATGAAAAAATGGGACAAAGTTAGGAAAAAATTAGGGATTTTCATAACTTAGAAAATTTCTAAGTTATGAAAATTCTTCATTTCAAACCCTAATTTGTGATTTTTGATTTCTTGGTGAACAAGTTTCATAATTTGGCATGTTTTGATGAAAAATGAATCTTGACACTTGATTTTGACCAAAAAGTCAAAGTTTGACTTTTCAGTATACAGTCAAAAATTGATCAATTGATTGGAAAATTCATTTGTCAATCTTGTGCACTTGGGATCTTTTGAATTTGTTGAACATGTCAAGACAATTCCATGGGGTCCTTGAGTCCATATATGAGCTTGGTTTGCCATTGGCTAAGTCAAACAGTCAAAAATTGCCTTTGTGCCGTCAAAACCCTAAAAATGACCATTTTGCCTTTTTGGTGATCTGATCAAATTTCTTGTGGAATTGTGATCCAAATTTGACCAAATGGTTTAAATGAGTTCATAATGTTGATGTGGGTCAAATTTCATGAGGTTTGACTATCAATTGACCACAGTTGACTTTTTCCCCAATACAGTTGATTTCTAGGTCAACTGTCCAATTGACTGGGCAAAGTTTGGAATTAAGACTTGAAACTTGGTATGGATAAACTTGTGAGTTAAACATGAAGCATGAAAGTCATCTTAGGCATTTTAGGTCAAAACATCTTTGTGCAAACACAAACCCTAATTTGGGTCAACAGTGCAAGGGAGAGTCTTGAGCAGAGCAAACCCTAACTGGATCTTGAGCTCCAAGGGTCTTGTGGTGAGAAAATGTTGAGGAAATGGGAGGGCAAATTTTGGGGTACAACAGCTGGGCTTGGTTCTGGCCTTGTTTTTGACACCCCCCCCCCCCCCCCCCTTTTACTGATGGCACCCCCCTGGCCCAATTTCTTTATTTGTTTATATTTTTCTATTTATTTTTCATTTCTTATTTTATTTTATATTTTCTCAACATAAAAAATACCAAAAACATTTTTATAAATTTTCACATTTATTTTTATATTTTTATTTGATTTTTCTAACATGAAAATAATTATTAAGTAGTACATACTTTTATTTTATTTAAAAACTTGTAAACAATACATAAAAATATAATATTTTTAGTATTAATATATTTAAATAATAATTTCTCATATATTATTATTTTCCTAAGTATTTGTATATATTTATATTTTATTTTCTTGTACACAAAATAATAAACATAGTATATATTATCTTAAAATAAAAAACTAGGGTTTCCACCCTTATTAAATATATTTTTAATATATTTTCATTTTGTGACATTTGTATATATTTCATTCATTTTTATTTTTTATAATTAATATATATATATATATATATATATATATATATATATATATATATATATATATATATATATATATATATATATATATATATATATATATATATATATATATATATATATATATATATACTTTCTTAAAAGAAAATTAGGGTTTTACCCTTAATAAATAAAATATAATAATCTTTTATTTCTTTTTTTATATACACATTAAATAGTTTTTACATACATAAAAAATAAATAAAAACATTTTGTGCATATTCATAATATTTTGCCCACTTATATTTAATTGTTTAATTATTACCAATTTATTTATTTGTACCATTTATTCAATTTGGATGTAATAGTAAATATTAGGGTTTTAATTTCTTGCAAAATAATCCCCATTCAAAAATTGTATCCCCCTCCCCATATCAAATGTTGTAATAGTGTAGATTTATTTCACGCACTTTATGCTTACAAATATGCCATGATAGAGATTAGGGTTTGTATGCAAAAAAATCCAAAATCAAAACAAATAGCTTGACTAATACAAAGACAAAAAGCATGCAAACTGACACACAATGCACACATGCACCCTTAGGGTTTCATCCACTTGTTGCCTTGAAAATGAGTCATGTTATGCATGTTGAGTATCTTGGCAAAACAAAAATAAAACAAAAGATCATAGTCCCTCGATGACGCTATCTTGGTTGCCTATACAAAATGATTTATTCCCTCAAAAATTTGCTAAAGATACTTAGCACAATTGCTATCATGGTCCATACGATGACCCACGTCTGTCCCGTTTAACATCCAAATACAAGTTTTTTTACCAAATGCAATGGTAACACAACACTGTCAAAAGGGTTAAAAACGTATAGGAAAGATCTTTGAGTAAAATAGGGTAGACAAATCTTAGTTACTTGATCAAAAACTTGCAAAAACATCCTTGCTATTTTCAAACACACCTCACAACACAATTTCAAAACATTTCCTAAAAACAAACTTTCAAACATTGAAATATCTTTTCAAAAAACAAACACCTTTGTATATATTCAAACAATAATCATTACAAAGGTTTCCTAGACAAGGCCTCTTTTTCAAAAGCATTTTCAAAAACCACACAAAGCACCATTTCAAACAATTGAAAAGCAAAAGCAAGTGATCTAAACAAGTAAATAAGAGCCCATGGAAAACCATGGATGAAAAGGGTGCTAGCACCTTCCCTTTTCATAATCTACCCCCCGAACCCAAGAAAACATCTCAAAGGTCTTTCCTGTGCTTTTTGACCTTTCCTTTGGATAAAATAAAAAGTCGGTGGCGACTCTTTCTAAACCGAAACATTTGTGAACACAAACGCAAAACCTCAAGTCAGTTCTCCCACCGTATCACACTCGCGCTCAGGAAACCGTGAAACCTCTTCTGGAATTTCATCATATTCTTCTTCTTCGCCCCCATACACAGGATATTCAAAGTTGGGAGAGGGTGCATGGTCATTGTATTAAACGAGTTTTTTAATTAATCTGCACATATGATTTATGATTACATTTAGAAACGGACACATATATCAAGTGAGTATGCAGATTACCGTTACTTATTTATTTTGAAAGGTTTTTTCTTATTACCATTTTCCAAGAAAAAGAAAGAAAATAAAGACACAAATTTGGAATCAAAGACAACTTTTATTACTGATTTTAAAGATCAAAGCAAACAGATAAGCCCATACAATATCAACTTTCACCTTGGGCAGAGTGAAAGATTTTTGAAAAGATTAACAAAAACAAATTACTTTGAGACATGAATGCAATAGGGAACATCAATGGTGATCCAATTTTGGACTCTAACTCCATGCGTCACATAGTTTGGCATCTCCTGCTCCACTTCGTCTTCCATAATGGCATTGATCCCAGGAACAATTTGATGAAGATAACCTCTGCTATGAAAGATATCTTGATATTTGCCCAAAGCAGACTCCGGCTTCATGTTCTTACCTTTATCATGCTTTAAAGAGAATCTCAAACTAGTTATATTCTTGTTTACAGGTGGATCAACAATTTTCCCCTATACCTTACTAGGGCCATTACGTACAACCTGCTGAGCATCTTTAAATGAAGTTGTAGAATTCTCATTTCCTCTTATATTATCAATGCATAAAGCTTGGAACTGAGTTCAAACATCAGCTTCATCCGCTTCGACAACACTGAAAGAGGATAAATAAGATATTAACAATGCATGTTATCCATTTATGATGACCACCTTTCCTTCACGCACAAACTTCAACTTCTGGTGCAGAGTCAAAGTGACAACCCCAACCTCGTGTATCCATAATCGCCCTAGTAAACAATTGTAAGCGGACACAATATCCATAACCTGGAAAGTAATCTGGAAAAAGTGTGGGCTTGTGTGAATAGGAAGATCTACTTCCCCAATAACAGACTTCCTTGATCCATCAAAAGTTTCACAAGTATGCCACTCGGGCGCATGAGATTTCCTTGATACTTTAGCTTCAATGGAGTGCTCCTAGGTATGGCATTTAAAGCGGACCCATTATCAATCAACACATTTGACAATGAATCATTCTTACAGTTCATGGAGATATTGAGAGCCAGATTATGATTCCTTCCTTCGTCAGGCAATTCGTCATCACATAAACTCAGGTTATTACAGGATGTAATATTCCCTACCACACTGCTGAATTGGTCCAATGGAATTTCACTTTCCATGAAAGTTTGATACAACACTCTCATCAAAGATTCTCTGTGGTAGAAGAGTTCATCAGCAAGGCCATAATAGATATCTTTGATGGAGTCTACAACAATTAATCTATGATCCTGTATTCGCTTATCTTGGTAATCTTCAATATATCATCCACATCTTTTTCCAGTGTAGTACCACTAGATTCCCCCGCAGCTTTCTTTGGTTCAATACTTACAACAACCTTTTGATCAGCATTAACACTCCCTCGAATGATAGGTGCGAAAACCCGACCATTGCGGGTTAGCTTCAGCAATATTCTTGACATCAGACAAAGGTTGGATGGGAACTTCCATTCCATCCTCCAAGATTGTAGCATTGTATTTATATGGCATGACCTTGTCTGACTCATAAGGAACAGGACCCGGCATCAAAATTACCACTAGAGAAAAAGCTGGCTTGTTATGTATTCAATCTCAATAGGGGCGAGAACACCGAAACAAGGCACAATAACATTCAACCCCTCTTCAGAATACTTAGACATCACATAGTCATTGCTGGAAAACACTTCTTCATCTGAGGAAAAGAATTCATCTGCAGAAGCATACTCATCACTGACACAGTCTCATCCAAGCAATCTTCAATCACATTAATCTCATTGTAATCATATATAATGCCTAAAATTTTGATAGTACCATTATCCAATAACAACTGAATACCCCTTTTACAAATGGAACAACCACGAGAATATCTGCAGCAGACTCGGCAAGACCCATAATGGTGTTCTTCTTGACCATTCATGTGACAGAAGGTGGCGTGCAACTGCACCAAATCATCATTCATATGATTCACGTCAAAAATCCAGAATTCTATGAGACATCCGTGGACCATATTCACATCTTCCTCATACTCTGCCCTAGGCCTAATTATATGAATGAGGCATTCGTCCATCATTTCCTAAAGATCAGCCTTTATCTTATCACACCCTTGTATATCTGTATTATGAATACCATAACCAACATGGCCATGCGTATAGTAACTAAACTCACATAGGTCAGCATGCATCTTTACCAAATCTCCTCTAACCAGGTTGATATCAAAAATCCCGAAGTCCCTTGGAGAACCAGCAACCATGTTTACCGCATTTGCTCCTCCATGCTTTGGCAAAGGATTATCTTTCACATTAGGGCCAACATCTTTAAAGGATAAAAGGCCAGATCTCACCATCTTTTATACTTCAGATTTCAAAGGATAACATTTCTCAACATTGTGCCATGGTTCTCCCTGATGGAAAGCGCATGTCTGTTCTGCCTTATAATACCATGGTAAAGGTGATGGTATAGCAGGGGGTGGCTTGGTCTGAACCAACTTCTTCTGAATTAACATCGAGAGTAATTCTGCATAACTCATGGGGATAGAGTCAAAAGCCTCTCTCTTCTGATTATGCCCTTGATTTCCCTGAGGGAATGGCCTCTGATAAGCAACTGCGTCGGAGCCACATTGACAATTGGAGTTACCGAAGTAACTTGTTGGTGGCGCTGATGATTTCTTCTAGGAGGATTAACCCTTCTTTCTTGAATGACAATATTTGTATATCCTTCTTTCTTCTTAGAAAATCCGTATGATGGTTTCTTCATACTACCGAAATTTTCACCTCTTGTCAAACGGCCCTCTTTCACAACTTCTTCCAAATGAACAACCATATTACAAAATATGTTCCAAGAAAATATCCTTCTTTACTTATTAAGTGTGCAAAAAATTAAAATAAATTATTTACAAAAATGTATATATTTCAAGAAAATATTTTCAAATGTGTATAAAAATAAAAAATTAAAATACACATATTTTTACATTATTTTTAGGTTTAAACAAAATAACATAAAGTACTTAAACATTTTTTATGGTGGGTGTTGTACCCCAAAATTTGCCCTCCCATATTCCTCAAGATTGGTCAAGAATGATCCTCAAGTTGCTCAAGATTACTCAAGGATTGTACAGTCAAACCACTTCCTGAGACAGCTGCAATTAGGGTTTTGGTTCCTTCAAGGAATTTGGGGTTTTCAATGGTTCAATCAAGTCTCATAGGCCTATATACATCCTCAAGCACCTACATGCCAAGTTTCAAGACTCACAGTGCCAATTTGCACAGTCAAAAGCCTCATTTGACCTACAGTCAACTACAAGGGCAAAATGGTCATTTTGCAGTCAAAAGTCAGAATTTTTGGTTAACATCTTATCTTGAGGTCACAATCATCATTAGATCAAGTCTTGATCATGATTCCACAAGCATAGCTCAAAAATCATCAAGGTGCAAAAAGTTACTATTTTTGGACAGCAGAAAAGTCAAATGTATCTTGACCAGGGCATAACTTTTTCATGGTTTGTCAGAAAAATTCCATCCAATGCTCATTTTGAAGGGGATGAAATTTACTACAATCCATCTTCACACTCCAAGTTCAAGAAATGCACTCACAAGAAGTTACCAATTTTTACATTATAGGTCAATTTCAAAAGTCAACAAAAATGCACTTTGAGTCAAAGGCCATAACTTGAGATTGGTAAATCCAAATGACATGGGACCAAAGGAATTGGTTAGAGGACTTCAAGAGATTTCCAAAATGTCTAAGAACATGGTCATATGATCAAAATTGAGCAAGTTGTGCATTGGAGAAGTTGGGAAATTTTTATGAATGTGCAAAAGTCAACTTTGCTCAAAACACCTTCTTTTTGCTAATGGGCCTCAAATCTCTTCTTGAAACTTCACCCATGACCTATGCACGACCCATCAAGCTTAATGAAATTTATTTTCTTAATAAGTAAAGAAGGATATTTTCTTGTAAATATTTTCTTGAGGGATATATATATTTACTTAATAAGTAAATAAGTAAAGAAGGATATTTTCTTCAAGAAATTAAAGAAATTTTTGTAAATAATTTATTTTGACCTAGTGGACGTGAAAAAGCTGCAAAAAAAACCATAGCCAATTCAAGAAATTCCAAGAAAATTGAAAATATGTTCTTGCATTCCATGACAATTCAAGGCGTGCTTTTCATTCAAACACATTGCAGGAAGTGTCAGGAACGTTTTGCAATTGAATTCACGCACCACAGCTCAAAGAATCGTTGCACACAGTTTCACGGTTTGCCTTTTTTATTCAGAATCGTATTTCTTAATTCATGCATATTTAACATGCTTTTGTGTTTGATTTGTGTTGCTAGGAACCATACGAAGCTAATGGTATAATTTAATTGAGCTATAACGCCCTGAATCAAAAGATGCCATAACTGAATTTTTAGGGTTCTTGAGCTTTAAATTAGGGCTTTCTGAACCAGGAAAAATTAGGACTCATGAGATACATGACTGAAATCGTTAGACCCAGACGAACAAGAACCACCCCTCGCGAAATATTTATGCTTGCTAGATTTCTAATCGCTATTTTTGGTGCAGCTAGATAGTGGAGGTTAAAAACCCCCGCTATCTGATTCTGAATATGCAGGTACAAGCGAAGAAGATGATGATGTGTTGATACTTCATTGGACAATTTGAAAAGCGCGCGTTATTTTTTGTTGTACAGCATATTTGTTAATTTCCCAATATAATAATTGCCTATTATCTAAAGAACAAAAAGGTGCAGGTGGTGTAGTGGTTGAGCGATTGTCTAATGAATACTGGGACCTGGGTTCGAATCCCAGGTCCCCCCAAAACATTATTATTTTTATCTCACAGGTATTCACATGCATGATTCAAGAGGGAGTCCACCATGCACCATAAATTTCCATGCGCCAGATGTCTTCAAACTGAGATCCAATGGCCTAGATGGAAGGACTATCATGGTCCTTAGTCAACAAGCGCGTGGATGATCTCAAGAGTCAAAGTAGACTTGAAGATTAATGGGCCTTCAGAATTGCTTATACACTCCAGAATTTGGCCCAACACCCCCTTCAAGTTTATTCCTTTTCTTTTCTATTTTTATTTTCTTTTATTTTAATTATTTATTATAATTATTATTATTACTTAATTAACCAAATTAATTTTTTCATAATAAAATCAGAAAACTAAAAATAATATTATTTTTATTATTATTTATTAAAATTAATTTCACCCTTAATTTATTTTTGTAAATAAATACTAACATCATTAATTTAGTTTTTAATTAGGTTAATTTTAATATTTTCACAATAAATAAAATCAATGTAGAATTAGGGTTTTGATAACTTTTAATCATTTTATTTTTTTTATTTATTTCCTTGAGACATTAAAAAACCCAAAATTATTTCTTTTAATTAATTAATTAATTTTAGGTTTAATTTAATTAGATGCAAAACATAAAAATTCTCTTTCTTTCTCATAAAAGGGGTCAAAACCCTAAAGACTCTCTGATTCAATTTTCTCTCGCGCGTATGTTTGTTTTATTAATTTTTGATCCATATTTATGTATTTGCTCCGAGGATGTAATAGCTTTAATTAGGACTTTTATCGCTTTTATTTAATTTCCCGCATTTACTTTTTTCAAGGGTTTGTTTTTGGCGATGTAAATACCCGACGCCTTGTAATAGCGTAGATTTATTTTCTGCAACCTTTAAATTGCTAGATGTATGTTAACTAGGCTATGCATGACAAGACTTATCCTCAAATTAAAATCAACCCGTAGCTCACCATAATATGTACAAAGATAACATAACTGAAAATTGACACATTTGCACATGCCACTCCTAGGGTACGCCTCACTTGGTTGCCTCGAACGTGGTCATTGAGTATAGGAAGTTTTAGAGGTCGTCCTCTTGTCCAAAGATCATAAGTTGCCTCGAAACGGTTGCCTCGAATAAAAAATGATCTAAGACATTAGGGTTACCGCTAAGGCGTCCTACTATTGCTTTGGTGACCACATGTCCCTATAATCGAATTGACCCGAAAAACTCCAACGACGGTGCTACCTACTTCTCGATAGTGGGATAGCGATGTCTAAAGGATATTTACACAGCTTAATTTCTTTTGAGTAGGTAGAGGTTCTCAGGTACTTGCTCTTTCAAAACAAAAATACTTTTCGCACCTACACTTTTCTGACAAAAGTTTCCAAACAACACTTCATACACTCTTGAGGACAGACACAAGAGTTAAATCGAAGTTTTCAAACGAACTCTTTTTCAAAACCCACAAACACAAGAAAAGCAAAATATTTTGAAAATGTAGTGAGCAAGTACCTAAGAGCCTGTGGATAACCACGGATAGAAAGGGTGCTAACAACTTCCCTTTCTATAATCTACCTCCCGAACTCGAGAAACATCTCGAAAAGGAATTTTGCTGTGCTTTTGTCCTTTCCTTGTTGGAGAAAATAAAAGAAGGTGGCGACTCTTGCTTACCGCGACATTTTGCTAAACGCAAACGCGAACCAGCACTCCAAAACAGTCAGTTCTATTTCCACCGATCACAGAACTGGCGACTCTGCTGGGAATTCTAAATAAGTGAGGTGTACCTTAGGATTAGATCACTTGTGTTTTCAATTGTATGCTTTGTATGCTTTAAATTTTGTGGGCTGTATCGGAGTTCTATAGATCCTAACCCGGATCTGAGGATACCCTTTAGAAGTAGAAACAAACTGTGAGGGAACTGTGCGGGGTATACCGACATGGTTGAAGCAGTAGCTACGTTGATGTGGCACTTTGGTGAGTACCGGTAACCCTTGAGTCAAGTCAAGGAGAGTACGGGGCCGTCGCATGGTGTCGCGAAGCATCAACTGACCTTAGAACCTTACTTGACCATCCTGGCCTTTTTAGGGGTTGTGAGATGACCGACTTTAGTGCAGTCCGAAGTTGGTAGATACTCGATACTACACTCATTGAGGGTTGTTTTCTTGGAATATTTTGGTCGCCAGTTAAGTGGCTAAATCAAAACAATGAACATAGAAAACAATCCAATGATATTGAGCTCCTTAGAACCCGGTTACTATTTATAGGACAGGTTTTGAGCCAACTAACTTCAAAAGGGTACTTACCTACGAACCCCATGCAAGCCTAAACCTAAGGACTTGTTTGCTTTGTGTGAATATGACTGTCTGTATATACACTTGCTTACTTTTGCATCCATATCATAACATCATAACATCATAACATTGCATGCATCCTGCATAAGGACTAACCCATTTCAAGGATCTCAAGGGTTTGTGATGCAGGTCATGATGAACCAACTGTCTAGCAAGGGGCAAAGGGGATTTATTTTCCTCTAGCCAAGGTTGTTCGGAGATCAATACACGATAACTTGAGTCAGGGGCTATGACCCACTCGATATGGTGAGCTTTGACTCTTGAAGAAGGACTCTCAGCAACATGAAGTTCCTTCAATCAAGCTACCGGATTCAAATTCTAACAAGTTTCTCTGTTTACCCCGCGAGATCCTTGAAAATATTGCATACATAAAACATACGCATTTCATTTCATCATATGCATAACAGGTACCCTTTTTTACAGGTCACTTATCTTCTTCGCTGTTTATTTCAGCAATCATCATGTCTACTGAACCTTCCACTGAACAAGCTATCAAGGCCCTCCAGGCCCAGAACGCCCAGTTCCAAGAGTTGGTTATGAGCGTAGCCCAGGGTCAACGGGATTTGAAGACTCTGATTCTGAAAGAAAGGAAGAAGAAAAAGAAGAAGAGGACCGTCTTGTTCAACACTGGACGCAGATTTGGGAATGGATTACAGAATGAGGTTGAGCTGACTACTTCATCTGTAGGAAAAGACAGTCCACAAGAGAGAAGGGTTCCTAGTTCCGTGGTCTCCGACAACGAGACGGATTATGATGAGGAACAGTATCCTCCGGCTGAGGATAGGTATAAACAATTGGAGGACCGCTTGAGCGCCATGGAGATACAAAATGTGCCCGGGTTGGACTTCGGAGACCTAGGCTTATCCTCTGGGGTGGTGATTCCACATAAGTTCAAGGCACCTGCTTTTGCAAATATGACGGAGCTTCTTGCCCAAAGCTGCACCTTCGATCGTATGTAAGGAAGATCCAACCTTACACTGCTGACAAGAATTTGTGGATCCATTTCTTTCAGGATAGTCTTTCAGGGACTCAACTCGAATGGTTCTATCAGCTGGATGGAGCCAGTATCGATAACTGGGAGGATTTGGCTATTGCGTTCTATAAGCAGTATCAATATAATTCCGACCTCGCTCCTACGCGTACCCAACTCCAGGGTATATCACTAGGGACGGGTGAAGGATTTAAGGAGTATGCTCAAAAGTGGAGAGACCTGGGTGGAAGGGTGCAGCCACCTTTAACTGACTGTGAGCTTGTTGATATGTTCTTGGGGACCCTGTCTGGTCCGTTCTTCAACCATTTGATTGGAAATTCTTCAGCCGGGTTTACAGACCTTATCTTGACTGGTGAGAGAATTGAAGCTGGTATCAAGTCTGGGAAGATACAGAAGGGTGCCTCCTCGAGCACTGAGAAGAAACCGTTCAAGAAGGAATCTAGTGATGTCTATGGTTCAAGGAGACCAAATAGATCTGAACACCGCCAAGCTGTCAACGCGGTGGTTATTTCAAAACCTGCTGCTGCTCCTCAGCATAATAACCAATAAAGGGGTGAGAGACCTAGAAGGCAGTTCACTCGACTCAGCATGACCTTGTCCCAGATATTGCCACAGTTGCTGACAACCAATTTGGTAACTCTAAGGGAAACTCCTAAGAATCCCAACACTACATCTCCAAAGTACAATCCTAACGCCCACTGCGCTTATCACTCTGATAGCCCGGGACATAATACGGATGATTGCTAGACTTTGAGGAATAAGGTTCAGGACCTGATCGATGCAAAGGAGGTTGAGTTTGAGGCGCCCGAGAGGCCTAATGTTGTAACAGTCCCCATGCCCAAGCATGGAGTAAATGCTATTAGGGATGATGATGACGTGGAGGAATCTGAATTCGACAGCTGGATCTACCCTACAACCAATATGGACCGAACAACTGGACGGCGAAAGACTTCACCCCTATTACTTTTGTGACTCATTAATGAACTCCTTTGTTTTGAATTTGTAACAGACAATATTGTGAAACTTTATGGCCCGGTGTCTTACCCGGGGAACCGTGGCTTCATTTGTGAGGGCTTTTGTGTGTCATTTTCATATATCATTAATAAAAGCATTGGACGTTTTTTGCATTTTGAATCTTGCGCTCCTTGTCTTTCTTTATTATATATTGCAAAACAGCTATATTTACACACACTCACATATACAGGTCCCAATCCACTCTGGATCTCACTGGTAACGACTCTGCTACTGCCAGTTATGACTTCGAAAATACGATCAACTTAGCCGAAGACGAAGGTGAAGATGATTGTGAAGTGCCTGGTGAGCTTGCAAGACTGTTACTCCAGGAAGAGAGGGTCATTCAGCCACATGAAGAGCCAGTGGAAACGGTAAATCTGGGTACTGAGACAGACAGGAAGGAAGTCAAGATTAGTGCCAATCTGGAGCTTAGTGTGAAACAACGGTTGATTCAGATGCTGCATGACTACGTGGAAATCTTTGCCTGGTCTTACAAAGATATGCCTGGGTTGGATACCGACATTGTGGTTCATCACCTGCCTACCAAGGAAGAATGCCCTCCGATAAAACAGAAGGTTCGCCGTATGCGTCCAGAGATGTCCGAGAAAATCAAGGCTGAGGTTATGAAACAATTTGATGCCGGTTTTCTAGCAGTAACTTCTTACCCTCAGTGGGTCGCCAATATGGTTCCAGTGCCGAAGAAAGATGGTAAGGTTCGAATTTGTGTTGACTACAGGGATTTGAACAGGGAGAGCCCTAAAGATGACTTCCATCTGCCTCACATCGACGTTCTGGTTGACAATACTGCCCAGCACAAGGTATTCTCCTTCATGGATGGTTTCTCCGGTTATAATCAGATAAAGATGGCTCCCGAAGACATGGAGAAGACCACTTTTGTTACTCAGTGGGGCACCTTCTGTTACAAGGTCATGCCTTTTGGGTTGAAAAATGTTGGGGAAACGTATCAGCGTGCCATGGTTACTCTGTTCCATGATATGATCTATCATGAGATTAAAGTATACGTCGATGATATGATTGCAAGGTCCCAAACTGAGGAGGAACACCTTGACCATCTGCAGAAGCTGTTTGACCGGTTGAAGTTATACAAGCTAAGATTAAACCCGAACAAGTGCACCTTTGGGGTGAGATCTGGAAAACTACTAGGTTTCGTCGTAAGCGACAAAGGTATTCAAGTCGACCCTGCCAAGGTGAAAGCCATACAAGAGATGCCAGTTCCCAAGACTGAGAAAGAAGTCAGAGGCTTTCTAGGACGGCTGAACTACATTGCCCGATTCATCTCGCACCTAACTGCTACTTGTGAGCCAATCTTCAAGCTACTGAAGAAAGATCAAATAGTATGTTGGAACGATGAATGTCAGGCCGCTTTCGAAAGGATCAAAGAGTATCTCCAAGAGCCGCCCATTCTTATGCCACCAGTTGAAGGGAGACCTCTAATATTATACTTGACAGTACTGGACAACTCAATGGGATGTGTGCTGGGTCAGCATGACGAGTCTGGCCGAAAAGAGCACGCTATTTATTACCTTAGCAAAAAGTTTAACGATTGTGAGACCCGATACTCACTGCTCGAGAAAACTTGTTGCGCTTTGGTATGGGCTGCTCGCCGGCTGAGACAGTATATGTTGACTCACACTACCCTGTTGATTTCAAAGATGGATCCAATCAAGTATATCTTCGAAAAGCCTGCCTTATCCGGAAGAATAGCAAGATGGCAGATGATCTTGACTGAATATGACATCCAGTACACGACTCAAAAAGCAATCAAGGGAAGTGTGTTGGCAGACCATTTGGCACATCAGGCAGTGGATGATTACCAATCTATGAACTTTGAATTTCCAGACGAGAATATCATGGTAGTGACGGATTGTGAAATACCTGGACCGGATGAAGGACCTGAGGAAGGATCTCGATGGTCTATGCACTTTGACGGAGCCTCGAACGCTTTGGGTAATGGCATTGGCACCGTGATCATATCTCCTAAGGGCACTCATATTCCACTGACCGCCCGGCTATGTTTCAACTGCACCAACAACATGGCGGAGTATGAAGCATACATCATGGGTCTTCGAGCTGCAATTGACTTAAGGATAAAGTTTCTGAGTGTCTTCGGAGATTCCGCTCTCGTGATCAGTCAGATCAAAGGCGAGTGGGATACGAAACACCCAAATCTTATTCCTTACAAGGAGTATGTATTGACGTTGCTTCCCCATTTCGAGGAGATAACCTTTGAACACTTCCCAAGAGAGGAGAATCAGTTGGCGGACGCGCTAGCTACGATGTCTTCTATATTCAAAGTCAAATGGGACAACGAGGCTCCCCGGATCATTATTTGGAAAGTGGATGAACCTGCATATTATTGTGATCTTGAGACCGAAGAGGTAACAGAAAAACCTTGGTATCATGAAGTAAAGAGGTACCTTGAAGCTCAAGAATACCCCGAGGGTGCATATGTTGACGACAAGAAGTTTCTGAGAAGGTTCGCGGCAAAGTTCTTCATCAGCAATGGCATTCTTTACAAACGTAACCATGATTCAACCTTATTGCGTTGTGTCGATAAGATTGAAGCAAAAAGGATCATGGCAAAGTTGCATGAAGGTCTCTTCGGAACTCATTCCAGTGGACATACCATGGCAAAGAAAATCCTTTGGGCAGGATATTACTGGTCCACAATGGAAGCTGACTGTTATCAACATTCTCGGACGTGCCACAAATGCCAGATCTATGCTGATAAGGTGCACATTCCTCCAGTTCCTTTGAACGTCTTGACAGCACCTTGGCCTTTTGCGATGTGGGGCATTGATATGATCGGCAAGATCAGACCTACGTCATCTAACGGGCACCGCTTCATCCTGGTAGCGATTGATTACTTTATGAAGTGGGTCGAAGCAGCTTCCTTTGCCACCGTAACCAAGAACGTCGTGGCACGGTTCATTCGGCACAACCTGATCTGTCGATACGGTGTACCAGAGAGGATCATTACGGATAATGGTAGCAATCTTAACAACAAGATAATCACTGAGCTCTGCGAGAAATTCAAGATACAGCACCACAACTCTTCTCCCTACTGGCCGAAGATGAATGGGGTTGTAGAAGCGGCTAATAAGAACATTAAGAAGATTGTGCAGAAGATGACAGTGACTTACAAAGATTGGCACGAGATGTTACCATTTGCTCTTCATGGGTACCGTACCTCAGCACGGACGTCAACAGGGGCCACACCCTATTCCTTGGTATATGGCATGGAGGCAGTCCTGCCCATCGAAGTTCAGATACCCTCTCTCTGAATCATGAAGGATGCAGGTTTAAGCGAAGACGACTAGATCCAGACCCGACTTGATCAACTAAACCTAATCGACGAAAAGAGACTCACTGCTATTTGTCATGGTCAGACGTACCAAAAACGGATGATCAAGGCATTTAATAAGAAAGTCAGACGACAAGAGTATCAAGTCGGAGACCTGGTAATCAAGCGCATCATTTTACCTCAAGGTGATCCCAGGGGAAAATGGACCCCTACGTACGAAGGGCCATTTGTGGTAAAGAATATCTTCTCGGGAGGAGCGATGATTCTAACCACCATGGATGGTGACGACCTTCCTCACCCCGCCAATGCAGACATAGTAAAAAGATACTACGCATGATTAAATACCCGCTAGGTTGACAGGCCTAGGCAAAAATAAGGGCTTCTCGGCGAACCAAAAGGGTTTGGGCAAAAATAAGGGATGAAAATAAAAAAATTTGTACACCCGGCAAGTCGAAAACCTGAAAAGGCGGCTTGGGCAAAAATGGGTATCCCGGTGGACTGAAAACCCGAAAGGGCGGTCCAGGCAAAAATTAGGGATAAGCGTAATACTATGTCTCATTGGATCACCTCGCATCCGGACTTCAGTATCGACCATCAAGCTAGGACGGCACCAGTCAATCAGCTTCATCTCCAATTAAGCAGCAAAGTGATGAGATGCTTGAAGACATAAAAACGATAGCAGAGTTGGAACCCAGTGGGATTATTCACATAGCTGTTTTATTTCCTTTTCTCAAATTGTATAAGCTCTATTTTGCTCGGCAACGTCCTCTTACTAGGACGTCAGCCTCTTGTACACAAAAACGCCTATTTACAGGCAAACTTCAAAATCAATACAAGTTCATTTTCAGAAAAATTGCAAATTGTTTTTCCTTTATCTATTTTGTTTTGCAAAGAACGTCCAATGTTCATTTTTGATATATGCATTTGACATTAATTGCTGCTCATAAATACTTGCATGCGAAACAAAGGACTAATTACGGTTGACATCGAAAGTAGGGGCAATAAGAATTATCTAAGCGATCTAGTTGCTCTGTCCACCAAGGTACCAAGGTAGGTTCGGCTGAAGAATATGACCAAGATACCTTCACTCCCAAGAGTAAAACAGTAATGGTAGCTCTCCCCCACTGAGACCTGCAACTACGAAGGAATCAACAATACTCTCCCCAAGCAGAGTTGGTATACCATCAGCCCTAAAAGGGTTGGGTATCCCCAGTAGATCTTAATATTCCCCATCGGAGTATACAGATATTCCTCAGCTAGCATCCCCGGCAGTCTGATATTCGTCAACAGAATATAAGAATGTTCCCCGGTGGAATACCAGATACCCCCAGTGGAGCCATTCCTCAGCGTAGTCTAAAAAAGCTTCCCCACCAGAGTTGAATCATATCCCCAGTAGATTCTGGAAGCTTGTCCCCTGCAGAGTGCAAATGCATCTCCTTAGTCAAATTCAGAAGGTTATCCCCACAAGAGTCTAACTGGGTTATCCTCAGCAAGTTGCAACAGAAAGATCATTCTCAGCAAAGTTCTTTCCATCCCAAGCGGAGTTCACCATCAAAATCTCCAACAGAGCTTATCAATGGAATCCCCAGCGGAGTTATTGTTAAAATCTCAGCAGAACATCTCTTCCCCACAGAGAAATTCCCCGCAGAGTAATCTCTTCATCAAGTTTATTCCCCAACGGAGTCATCTTCTCCTACAGGTTTATTCACACAATCATCTTCGTTCATCATCCCCAGCGGAAACAAAGAATTCAACATCATTCTCCAACAGCTCCGGGATTTATTTTCCCCAGCTAAAACATCACAGTTTCATACATCATGAGACATGCACATACGCATCATACCATACAATATCATTTATTTTGAGAACATCATTGCTTGATCCATATCATGCATTGCATATGACTGACCTTTACCTTTCAAGAAAGATGCAGTTAGATTCTCAAATCCAGTCAAAGGAGACAAATCCAGTCAAAGGAGACAAATCCAGTCAATGGAGACAAAATCAGTTAAATCGATTCCTAAAGATTTTTCTGAGGCGAAGCCAGTCAATGGAGACAAAATCAGTTAAATCGATTCCTAAAGATTTTTCTGAGGCGAAGCCAGTCAATGGAGACAAAATCAGTTAAATTGATTCCTAAAGATTTTTCTGAGGCGAAGCCAGTCAATGGAGACAAAATCAGTTAAATCGATTCCTAAATATTTTTCTGAGGCGAAGCCAGGCAATGGAGACAAAATCAGTTAAACCGATTCCTAAAGATTTTTCTGAGATGAAGCCAGTCAATGGAGACAAAATCAGCTAAGCCGATTCCTAAAGATTTTTCTGATGCTAACCTGTCAATAGAGACGACCCGTCAATGAAGACAATCCGTCAATGAAGACACCCTGTCAATGGAGACAACTCGTCAACGAAGACAACTCGTCAATGAAGACAACCCGTCAATGAAGACACCCCGTCAATAGAGACAACATGTCAATGAAGACACCCGTCAATAGAGATAACCCGTCAATAGAGACACCCCGTCAATGGAGACAACCCGTCAATAAAGACAACTCGTCAATGAAGACAACTCGTCAATGAAGACAACTTGTCAATGAAGACAAAACTACCTACCAATAATCTACAGATGGCATCTATAAGCCCATCCTCCTATCCATCCTCTCTCCAAATGGCATCCGCAAGCCCATTCCCGACATCATATTGTTGATACTACACCATGCGAGTGCAAATTTCTGGGCACTTTAGTGTTCAATCATCTTCCACCTTCAGATCACGAAAGGCATGCAAGCCAATCTACATCCTCAGGTTTAAGAAGATTGAACAGGGGCAACTGTTGTACCCCAAAATTTGCCCTCCCATATTCCTTAAGATTGGTCAAGAATGATCCTCAAGTTGCTCAAGATTACTCAAGGATTGTACAGTCAAACCACTTCCTGAGACAGCTGCAATTAGGGTTTTGGTTCCTTCAAGGAATTTGGGGTTTTAAATGGTTCAATCAAGTCTCATAGGCCTATATATATCCTCAAGCACCTACATGCCAAGTTTCAAGACTCACAGTGCCAATTTGCACAGTCAAAAGCCTCATTTGACCTACAGTCAACTACAAGGGCAAAATGGTCATTTTGCAGTCAAAAGTCAGAATTTTTGGTCAACATCTTATCTTGAGGTCACAATCATAATTTGATCAAGTCTTGATCATGATTCCACAAGCATAGCTCAAAAATCATCAAGGTGCAAAAAGTTACTATTTTTGAACAGTAGAAAAGTCAACTGTATCTTGACCAGGGCATAACTTTTTCATGGTTTGTCAGAAAAATTCCATCCAATGCTCATTTTGAAGGGGATGCAATTTCCTACAATCCATCTTCACACTCCAAGTTCAAGAAATGCACTCACAAGAAGTTACCAATTTTTACATTATAGGTCAATTTCAAAAGTCAACAAAAATGCACTTTGAGTCAAAGGCCATAACTTGAGATTGGTAAATCCAAATGACATGGGACCAAAGGAATTGGTTAGAGAACTTCAAGAGATTTCCAAAATGTCCAAGAACATTGTCATATGATCAAAATTGAGCAAGTTGTGCATTGGAGAAGTTGGGAAATTTTTATGAATGTGCAAAAGTCAACTTTGCTCAAAACACCTTCTTTTTGCTAATGGGCCTCAAATCTCTTCTTGAAACTTCACCCATGACCTATGCACAACCCATCAAGCTTAATGAAATTTATATTCTTATTTTTATTGATTAATTGGATTTTTAATTAATATTAATTCATTTAATCAATTTAAATCATTAGAAAATACAAGACTTGTTTTTTAAATCTTTTTGTGAAGCAAATATGACCTAAACATGCTGGCAAATTCGTGCATAAAGTCAAAGATACAAAAAATCCAAAATTGGCAACTTTGTTCAATCATGAAGAATCAAAAATATTTGATTTCCAATCAAAGATCTAAACATCAATGCAATGGATATTTGCCCAAGTTTTTGACCTAATTCAATTGTCTTATACATATGCTAGCAAACCCTGACCTAGTGGACGTGAAAAGGCTGCAGAAAAAACCATAGCCAATTCAAGAAATTCCAAGAAAATTGAAAATTTATTCTTGCATTCCAGGCCAATTCAAGGCGTGCTTTTCATTCAAACACATTGCAGGAAGTGTCAGGAACGTTTTGCAATTGAATTCACGCACCACAGCTCAAAGAATCGTTGCACACAGTTTCACGGTTTGCCTTTTTTATTCAAAATCGTATTTCTTAATTCATGCATATTTAACATGCTTTTGTGTTTGATTTGTGTTGCTAGGAACCATACGAAGCTAATGGTATAATTTAATTGAGCTATAACGCCCTGAATCAAAAGATGCCATAACTGAATTTTTAGGGTTCTTGAGCTTTAAATTAGGGCTTTCTGAACCAGGCAAAATTAGGACTCATAAGATACATGACTGAAATCGTTAGACCCAGACGAACAAGAACCACCCCTCGCGAAATATTTATGCTTGCTAGATTTCTAATCGCTATTTTTCGTGCAGCTAGATAGTGGAGGTTAAAAACCCCCGCTATCTGATTCTGAATATGCAGGTACAAGCGAAGAAGATGGTGATGTGTTGATACTTCATTGGACAATTTGAAAAGCGCGCGTTATTTTTTGTTGTACAGCATATTTGTTAATTTCCCAATATAATAATTGCCTATTATCTAAAGAACAAAAAGGTGCAAGTGGTGTAGTGGTTGAGCGATTGTCCAATGAATACTGGGACCTGGGTTCGAATCCCAGGTCCCCCCAAAACATTATTATTTTTATCTCACAGGTATTCACATGCATGATTCAAGAGGGAGTCCACCATGCACCACAAATTTCCAGGCGCCAGATGTCTTCAAACTGAGATCCAATGGCCTAGGTGGAAGGACTATCATGGTCCTTAGTCAACAAGCGCGTGGATGATCTCAAGAGTCAAAGCAGGCTTGAAGATTAATGGGCCTTCAGAATTGCTGATACACTCCAGAATTTGGCCCAACACCCCCTTCAAGTTTATTCCTTTTCTTTTCTATTTTTATTTTCTTTTATTTTAATTATTTATTATAAATATTATTATTACTTAATTAACCAAATTAATTTTTTCATAATAAAATCAGAAAACTAAAAATAATATTATTTTTATTATTATTTATTAAAATTAATTTCACCCTTAATTTATTTTTGTAAATAAATACTAACATCATTAATTTAGTTTTTAATTAGGTTAATTTTAATATTTTCACAATAAATAAAATCAATGTAGAATTAGGGTTTTGATAACTTTTAATCATTTTATTTATTTTTATTTATTTCCTTGAGACATTAAAAAACCCAAAAATATTTCTTTTAATTAATTAATTAGTTTTAGGTTTAATTTAATTAGATGCAAAACATAAAAAATCTCTTTCTTTCTCATAAAAGGGGTCAAAACCCTAAAGACTCTCCGATTCAATTTTCTCTCGCGCGTATGTTTGTTTTATTAATTTTTGATCCATATTTATGTATTTGCTCTGAGGATGTAATAGCTTTAATTAGGACTTTTATCGCTTTTATTTAATTTCCCGCATTTACTTTTTTCAAGGGTTTGTTTTTGGCGATGTAAATACCCGACGCCTTGTAATAGCGTAGATTTATTTTCTGCAATCTTTAAATTGCTAGATGTATGTTAACTAGGCTATGCATGACAAGACTTATCCTCAAATTAAAATCAACCCGTAGCTCACAATAATATGTACAAAGATAACATAACTGAAAATTGACACATTTGCACATGCCACTCCTAGGGTACGCCTCACTTGGTTGCCTCGAACGTGGTCATTGAGTATAGGAAGTTTTAGAGGTCGTCCTCTTATCCAAAGATCATAAGTTGCCTCGAAACGGTTGCCTCGGATAAAAAATGATCTAAGACATTAGGGTTACCGCTAAGGCGTCCTACTATTGCTTTGGTGACCACATGTCCCTATAATCGAATTGACCCGAAAAACTCCAACGACGGTGCTACCTACTTCTCAATAGAGGGAGAGCGATGTCTAAAGGATATTTACACAGCTTAATTTCTTTTGAGTAGGTAGAGGTTCTCAGGTACTTGCTCTTTCAAAACAAAAATACTTTTCGCACCTACACTTTTCTGACAAAAGTTTTCAAACAGCACTTCATACACTCTTGAGGACAGACACAAGAGTTAAATCGAAGTTTTCAAACGAACTCTTTTTCAAAACCCACAAACACAAGAAAAGCAAAATATTTTGAAAACGTAGTGAGCAAGTACCTAAGAGCCCGTGGATAACCACGGATAGAAAGGGTGCTAACACCTTCCCTTTCTATAATCTACCTCCTGAACCCGAGAAACATCTCGAAAAGGAATTTTGCTGTGCTTTTGTCCTTTCCTTGTTGGAGAAAATAAAAGACGGTGGCGACTCTTGCTTACCGCGACATTTTGCTAAACTAAAACGCGAACCAGCACTCCAAAACAGTCAGTTCTATTTCCACCGATCAGTGGGAATAAATAAAATAAATACCAAATAAATGCAAAAAAATGTAAAAATATTTTTGGATCATTTTTTATGTTTGAAAATAAAATATCAAAGTCAGAAAAGAAAACAAAAAATGCAAAAATATCAAAATACAAAAAAAAATGGGCCAGGGGGTGTGAAACTGAAAGTGGGGGGTGCCAAAAGTAGGAAGTAGCCAGGCCCAGCCCAGCTACTTCATCTTCCTCCTCTGCCCAACAGAACTTGAAAAAAAATACGCGCTAGCCACCCCAACCTGTATCTCCTGATTCTTTGATCTTTTGATAAAACTCAAAACATAAAACTTGTAGAGCATCAAATAAGGAATCTAACCATATAAAAAACTTGGATAACTCTCAAAGACCAGAGAGAATTTATCTGGCCCTAATTTCTAACCTAGTTTTTTCAGAAAGTTCATGAGTGAAATTCTCTCAGCACGATTAATGTAAATGAAAACTAAGCATATGTATGGCTTCAGGGCTATGAGTACAACATATTTTATTCACCAACCTAAGCCTAACCATTCATAAATAGGGAGGTAGAAGTCCATGAAATACCTGTTTCAGTTGACTTTGAGCTGGACAATGCAGCAACCTTCAATGGTGTTTGAGTTTCTCTTGAGCTTACCTGAGGTCCAAGGAAGCTTCTCCAATGCTTGGCTTGCTTTGAAACAACTTGAATCGTGCTGTAGAACTCAACCTGCAGAGCTTTGAAATGAAAATGGAAAAGTGTGTTAGAGGTGTTACAGCTTGTAATAGGGGCCTGGGATAGTTCAGGTGAGTTGATTGGAAGGTGTTGGAACTATCTTGGGACAAAACGCACGATGGAATTTTGTTGTGGCTTGCAAAATGCAGAACCTGCCCTGTTTTGCAGAAAAACAGTGGTTCTGAGTATGAGGAGGTTTGAGTGATGAAAGGGTCGTGTTTTAGGCTTGCTGGGAGGTATGGAACTTGTCTACAATGTTTGTCTAAGCTTATGTTAATAGATATGAGAGATTGTTTATGTTTTGCAAGTTTTCTCTACTTGAAGTTCAAATGTGGAAGTGAAGTTACAGGCTTGTATAGGCTGTCAAACATGCTTGCATACATTGATCTTGGCCCCTCTGATTTGTGGATTTGTTTTGCTGCCATAGATCTTGGACCAATGCTCAAGGATTGTTGGTTTGACATAAAGCATACTTAAGCAAAAATGGAAATTTGCTTTTTTCTATTTAAGGCTTAATCCTGTGTATAATGTCCAAATGAACAAAACAAAGGCTTAGACTGATGGATTGGCATTAAATTATGGAGTGCAAATTGGTTTTGAGGCCTGTAATGTCAAACCAAGCTAGCTAGATCAGAATTGCAAGTTGTTATGAACATTTATTGGCCATGGACAAAAGTGAGTTTTTGCCAACTTCAAGCATTCGATTCTCTCTAACCACAAGGGTGTTTGAGGAGTTCTTGGACAATTTGGAAATCTTGGAATATGTACCATAATCCATCTTTGCAATGCAATTTGAAATTCCAAATGGAACTATGTGAAAAGTGGCCAAGAAGATGGGTCAAAATCCTGCCTAGATTAGGGCAAATTTTCTATAAGTTAAAAGTTTTAGGTACCCTTGTTCAAAAAATTATAACTTGATCTACAAGCTTTTTTGGGGAAAACTTTGTGAATAAAGGTTGCAGACTTTGTGATGGACTACAACTTTCATGTTGCGAGTTTTGTTTGAATCCAATTGCATATTGGTGAAAAAATGGGACAAAGTTAGGAAAAAATAAGAAAATTTCATAACTTAGAAAAATTCTAAGTTATGAAATTTTTCCATTTTAAACCCTAATTTGCATTTTTGGGTTTCTTGATGAACAAGTTTCATAATTTGGCATGTCTTGATGAAAAATGACCCTTGGCACTTGATTTTGACCAAAAAGTCAAAGTTTGACTTTTTAGTATAAAGTTAAATTTTGATCAGTTGATTGAAAAATTCATCTGTCAATCCTGTGCATTTGATATCTTTTGAACTTGTTGAATGGGTCAAGATGATGTCATTGAGTCCTTGATTCCATGGTTGAGCTTGATTTGCCATTGTTTAGGTCAAACAGTCAAAAATTGCCTTTGTACAGTCAAAACCCTAAAAATGACCATTTTGCCCTTTTGGTGATCTGATCAAGTTTCTTGTGGAATTGTGATCCAAACTTTATCAAATGACATATGTGAGTTAATTATGTTGATGTGGGTAAAAAAATCATGAAGTTTGATTGTCAATTGGCCACTGTTGACTTTTTCCCCAATACAATTGATTTCTAGGTCAATTGTCCAATTGACTTGGCAAAATTTTGAATAAAGGCTTGAAACTTGATATGGATAAACTTATGAGTCCAACATGAACTATGAAAGTAACTTTGGGCATTGTGGGTCAAAATATCCTTGTGCAAACTCAAACCCTAATTTAGGTCAACAGTGCAAGGAAGTGTCTTGAGCAGAGCAAACCCTAGAAAATGTTGATGAAATGGGAGGGCAAATTTTGGGGTACAACAGACTCCTTGTCCTTCTGAACCATTGCCCTGAATTGATCACGGCCAGGTGCCATGTCCATATTATACTTGTAATGTCTAATAAACGCTTCACCCAAGTCATTGAAAGTATGAATTTGGCACTATCCAAGCTCATATACCACTTCAACACGACACCAGTCAAACTATCTTGAAAAAAGTGAATTAATAGGCGTTGATCATCAATGTGAGTAGACATCCTTCTCACATACATCACAAGGTGAGCTCGAGGACAAGTATTGCCCTTGTATTTCTCAAATTCTGGTACTTTAAACTTTGCAGGTATTTTCATGTTTGGAACCAAACACAGATCATTCACATTCTGCCCAAACAATTCTTTTCCTCTGAGGACCTTGATTTCTTTCTGCATCTTATCAAACTGATCCTGAAAATCATCCATTTGATCATAAAAGCCCATGCTTTCACTTGGTGGAGGAATAGGATGATAAACTTCGTCATTAACAACCGGCACAACATTCACAAAAGGGGTGCAGCATAGTGAATCTCATTTCTAGCAGTAGGAGTAATATGCACCACAGAAGGTGCATGAGTAGCAGCAACTTGAACATCTGGAGCCTCAAGATTAAAACCTTTTGTCATGAAGTTTTCTAGTATTCCCCATGGATAACCTTGAGGCATATGATTCTGAGCAACAGTAACTAGGGAAACACAAACAGGAACTGATGGACCTTCAGAAGCAAATGTTGTTTGTTGAGGATGACCAGGTGGTGGATGATTCTAAGCAGCCACTAGTGATTCCATCAAAGCAGTTAGATTAGCCATATCAGCCTTCAGAGCAGTAACCTCGTCCCGCAGCTCGCGATTCTCTTGCTCAAGATTCTCCATTTTCTTCTTGGAATTAGATCGAGTATTATACCGGTGAGACAACTTGCTGAACGAAGCAGAGAAATTCAGTAAGACACCTGGGTATGAACATAAATGCAATAAATATGTGTAAGGTGATGCATGATATGTAATGCACATGATTTATTATATTATTATTAATTCAAGGAACTCAAAGATTTAATAATCTTAAAAATGGATTACAACTTTTCAATATAGGTTTCAACAATCTCAAGTAAAAAAGAAGATAGAATCTAAAAATCCTAAGAGATAAAAGTTGATGAAGATCACTCTACACACTAACACTTTCTTGTAAGTCTAGCAATCTGAGCCTTTAGCTGCTTATTCTCTTTTGTATACATGTCGGCAACCACTTTCTAATCACCTGAGTCGGGAAGTGAATGACTAAGTCCTGATTGAGAGCTAGAGGAAAATAAATCCTCTTGCTTCTCCATCATCTCTACAGCACGACTCTCAAGAATCTCAATTAGGTCATCATTCTCCTTCAAGTCTTCCTGGTAGGATATATCTAAAGTCTGACACTTATTCTCCCAAGCATCATTCTCCTATTGCGTCCTAACTAGGGAAAGCTGAAGCTCTTCCACATCATCTAAAAGGGGAGGAGTGGTCTTCACAAACATATCAGGCATAGGTGCTTCACGAGAATACGCATCTTCAATTGGATGGCTCTTGCTTGTACCCACTGAAGATAAGGCTCCGAAGAAATAGCCCTTCTTGGTTCTAAGTCCTTTCCACTCTTCCTATGAATATGACGCCAAGCCTTTGCAATCTTCTCCTTAGCTTCCCTGCGATTCTCTCCCTCTTTAAGAAAGAAATCACTCAGATGAATACTATTTGGCTTATCCCTCATTGGATATCCAAGTTGTCATCGTGCAAGAATGTGATTGTAGTTAATTCCTCCCTTCGTACCAAGAAGAGGTACATTGGGGAAACTACCACAACTATCGACAATCTCTATATCATGGTAAGCCTGATGGTACCAAACCATATCTGAATGAGTGAGGGATATAATCTTCGGAGCCCAACGAGGTTCCTTCTTGACATCCCAGAAAGCATCAGACCGAGCTAAGTGAGAAATAAACCATTGATACAACAAAGGCGTGTAGAAAATGATCAACCCTCCATGGTAAGAATCCCAAAGATGAATGGAGTAATAAGTATCTCCTAGTAATGTAGGGATTGCATTACCTATCAAAAATATCCTGATGGCGTTGACATCCACAAAGTTGTCGATGTTCAGAAATAAGAACAACCCATATGCAAGTAGAGCAAAGATGGCCTCAAAAGCAACCGTACTCTTCATCCTAGCAAAATAGTGAGCTTTCTCTAATAAAAACTGATAGGGTAATCCTCTAATTCCTCCTTTGGTAGTCATGTGGGCTTCAACCTCAGACCTCCCCAAATGAACCAAAGCAGCAATCTCATGAGATTTTGGCTCCTCCTCCAAACCAGTTAAAGGAACATGATCGGTAATAGCTAAACCCGATATATAAGAATAATCCTCTAATGTAGGCATCAACTGATAATCAGGGAAAGTGAAACATAGATACATCGGATCATAGAACTGGACCAAAGTCAAGAGAATACCCTCCTTCATCTTAAGCTTCATGAGATACACGATGGATCCATACTTCTTCCGAAAATCTGGGGAACTCTCAATCTCAGGAATTAGACTCATCAAATCATCTATCTTGGGATTCTTGAAACTGTACTTTCAATTTTTTATTTTTCTAGAATCCATGGTCAAAGTACCTGAGATATTCACAAAGAATCAATTTTAAGTCCCTTGAACCACAAAATGTCTTAAAAGATGCTCATAGGTTCATGAATGCATGATGCAACAATCACACACAAGATCACAAACACGGGGGGTTCATAGGTTCGGCGTCACGAGTGTGGAGTCAAAGGTACTACCCACAAGGTATGGTCAAATAGTTTATCACCTACCGAACAAGGTTCTAAGAGGTTCCCAGAGTCTACAGACTTCCTTTGGATATTACTAACGTCCCGATTGACTCGGTAATTAGTAATATTCTCAAGAAAAACTCGTCTGAGCATAGTATTACGTGAAAAACATTTCTGGATTACTCCGTCATAGCTTTCACACTACACCTAAAAGGCCAAGATGGGTTAAAGGTTATACAGTCCTCAATTTCAGCAGGCTCCCAGGTAGAAAGCAGCACGTCTTCCCGATTACTTGGTAAACGACACTACAGTTAAAGGGGCCTCCACTGACTAGGGGATCTCATGTCTCCTTTTTTGGGTTTACTCCCTCAAAGTTAACATGACTATACCACCCGTCCTATCTTAAGTTTTCCAAAGTCCGGGTAGAGGACTTATGAAAAATCACCAAGCACCCTGAAAACCAAGAAAATCCAGACAAACATATATACAACATATAATATACAACAAACAAAAACATATACAAAAATAAACAAATATAGGTTCAACCCACTTAGGGATGGACCAGTAATAGGTCAATCTTTCCCAAGCAGAGTCGCCATTTTTTTCTGTAGAGGTATAAATGTTGAGACAAAGTCATTGGATTGACTTGACTCGCACAGATCAAAATAAAATTCGCCACCGCGTTTTATTGTTTCCAGAAGAATGGGAAAAGAGAAAATAACCTTAAAAAAAGGGGGAGATAATCTAAGTTTGATGGTTGTTTATACAAAGGGAAGGTATTATAACCCTAAACATCTACGGTACTCCACGGGAACCTCTTTTAAAATATGTGTATTTTGGCTATAAATGTTGTATACAAAAAAATGGATGGTGGAGATGAGAAAAGAAATATATTTTTATAATTTTTGCACTCGCCGCGGTTGTGAATATTTAGTGCCTATTTACCACCTTCCGTGCAATAGGGGATCGGGGTACTCGTAGTTCACCTTTAAAAAATTTAAAACACAAGTGTGTTGATTAATTTTATGAGACGAGATATCATCGTCTTATCCGAGTGGAAGAACATACTTGCTACCCACGATTATGAGAAAGGAAAATTTGCGTCATCTCAAAGTAGAGGATATGGCTTGGATTGTAAAATCAACAAAGTCTCTCTCAACACCCAAGTGAAAAATATCTAGCTTTACTACACATCGTAGAACTATAGTGGCTCGCATCACTTCAAGGGTTGGCAAGAGTCTAATTTTTTTTGAAACAATTTTTAAAGTAAAAAGCCAAAGTGGAAAAATAATTTGAATGAGATTGATTGACTTTTAGTCTTCTCGCAAAAATGTTGAGGTATTATTAAGTTGATTAAAGTTTGATTAAGAAAATATTTTGAAAATGCATGGACATAAGTCCAAGTTTATTGTGAAAGCGGTTCAAGTTTAAAAATAATAATAGTTTTAAAAGGAGGGAGAAGATTTTTGAAATTAAAGAAAATGTGAGGAGATGAAGGGATTATCCTATAGCATAAGGTAAAAGCTAGAGAAAAGAATCGTCTAACCAAAAAGAAGCCAACATTTGACACAATGAGTCAATGTAGAATTCACATCCTTTAGATTGAAACTGTGATCGGTGGATCTGGAACTGACTGTTCAACGCTGGTTCGTGAAATGTCGCGGAAGCAAGAGTCGCCACCGTCTTTTATTTTCTCCAAATGGAAAGGAAAAAAGCACAGAAAAATTCCTTGTAGAGATTGCTCTCGGTTCGGGAGGTAGATTTATAGAAAGGGAAGGTGTTAGCACCCTTTCTATCCATCGTTATCCATGGGCTCTTAGATACTTGCTCATTTGTGTTTTCAAAATGGTTTGTTTGCTTTTCAACTGTGGGTTTTAAAAAGTTTCTTTGAAAATTTCAGTTCGACTCTTGTATCAGTCCTCAAGAGTGTTTGAAAAATTACTTTCGAAAGCTTTTTGAAAAGGTGTCGGTGTGAAAAGTACTTTTGATTTGTTTTGAGATTTAGAGCAAGTATCTAGAGTCGTCTACCTACCCTAAGGAATTCGTCTGTGTAAATGTCCTTTAAAGTAATGCTATCCCACCATTGAGAGGTAGGTAGCACCACCGTTGGAGGTGTTCGGGTCAATTCGAGGTTCGGGACATGGTGATCACCAGAGCAATGGGAAGACACCTTAGAAGCTACCCTCATGCCAGGTTCCTGGATCATGAGGACTTACTAAGACATCCTCTACTCGACGATCACCTTTCGAGGCAAGGCAACAGTGAGGCGTACCCTAGGGGTGGTGTGTGAATTTGTGTGTCGTTTTCATGTTAATATTTGTCTTGTCATGTTAGGGTGATCTATGCGTTTGTTTTTATTTTATCATTCATTCTTGCATGCATTTATTAACAGTTAAAAAGATGCGGAAATTAAAAGTTCTAAACTATTACAAAGGCGCGGGTCCATATCGCCAAAATTTCCAGAACCCGATTTGACAGAAAATAAAGAATTAAAGAAAAGTAAAGTGCGAGAAATTAATTACACGGCTTTGGGAGAGGTACATAAAAATTATACGGAAAAGAAATAAACATGCGAATTAAATAAGAATTAAAAACGAGGGCGTTGGACCCTTTTTTGCAAAATTGAATTAAATGATTAAATTAATTAATAAAAAAGGAAAAGAAATTATTTTTTTAGTTTTTTGTATTTATATGATTTTAATGAAAAAGAATTAATTGAAATAAAATGCTAACCCTAATTCTAGTTGTTTTTAGTTTATTAAGAAAAGATTAAATTTTAACCTAATATTTAACCTAATTATTTACATGCCATTTAATTATAAAAATAAATAATAGGAAATATTTAATTATTATGAAAGAAAAGAAAAAAAAAGGATAAAAATGATTATAAACCCTAATTCTACCAATTTTAGATTTTTATTAAGGAAAATATTACAATTAAACCTAATTTAATAACTAAAATTAATTAATGCAATTTATTTACAAAAATACTAAAATAAAAATATTTATTATTTTTTATCTTTTCTGATTTTTTTTTATTGTTTTTTATATATTTTTTATGAAAAATTAAGTCAAAGGAATTAATTGAAAAGAATAATAATTGAAATAAAAGAATAATAAAAAAAATATTGAAGATTGCAAACCTATGGGGGTTTCTGTCCCCAAAGTGGAGGTTGGTCTTTAGCAGTTTGAGCCCAATAAGCCTTAGGCCTGGCTGACTTTTCCACTAGCGTACCCAAGCATTGACCCACGTGTACCATGCTCTCCAGATCTGGGCCCTCTGATCGTTCCATTGGCCAAGTGGATGGCTTGATTTTGATGATGTACGATGGACCTCTGCGCTGAAATTGCATATGAACATTATATGAAAAATGATATGAAAGGGATGGGGGACCTGGGATCGAACCCAGGTCCTGAACGTTACCAATGCTTATGCCTGCCAGTGGAGCTGCTTTGCTTCTTTGTACCTTACGTAACTAACAAACAATATATAATAAAACAAATGTTAGTGGAATTTTAGTGCGTAAAATTCAAATAAGCCAATCACTGATCGCCACAGGGTCGTCTTCTTCGTTGCCTTATTTTTTTTCTGAAACACAAAATATTGGCAACGGTTTTATAAACGTTCTAAAATGTGCCCTTTTGGAAAATAGCGATTAGCTCCTGGGACTTCATAAATTAGGCGCGAGGGTTGGGTCTTGATCGTCCAAACACGCTGATTCCAATGGTCCAGGTCTCGAGTCTCAATTTTTCTTTGAATGTAAAGCCCCAATTCTCCAAGTCTGAAACCCTAAAATATGCCAATGGCGTCTTTGCATATAGTGTATAAAAATTCAATTAAAACATAGAGTAAGCTTCAGAATCATGAGAGCAACACAAAACATGCATTAGAATTTGAAATTATGCTATGAATGACAAGATACGATTTATGCAAAAGAGTGACAAAGCCTGAGTTCTATTCACCAATTCTTGGTGTTAGGAATGTGGAAACCTATCCAGACGTGTTGCTTGAGGTCTCAGGAAGGTGATGAGATGGTTATTTGGCCTTGAATCGCCTTCTATCCCTGTTTTCAGTTTTGAAATTTTTAGGCCAAAAGTGTGAGTTTGATAATGGAGTTTATGCGCAGCTTTTTTTGGTAATGAGCATTAGGTCTTGCTTGTGTATGTATAGGAGAGTGATTTAGGTTAAGAAACTTGATCAAAATCCATGCATTGATGTGAAAAATATTTGATTTGCAAATCATAATTTTTCAATCTTTTTTCATGCTTTTTAGCTCTCAATCATATCCAATCAACTTCAATTCTTCCCTAATCTGATTTGCACGAAATATTGGAGATATTATATGCACAAAAAGATTTGAAATAGTAGGTTTGACATTTTTCATGTATTTTAATTAATTTAAATGAATTATTAATCATAAAAATACAAATAAATAAATAAATAATGAAGAAAAACTTCCCTTTGGGCAAAATGGTCGTGCACATGCCTTGGATAATGAATTGTGGAAGAAAAAGAGGCCCATTAGCAATTTTAGGTCATTTGAATCAATGTTGACTTTTCAAAATATCCAAAAATTTCCCAACTTCCACAAGGCATAACTTGCTCAATTTGTAAGCTTTGCTCATGTTCTTGGACATTTTGGAAAGGTCTTTGAGTCCTCTAACCAATGTCTTTGGTCCCATGTCATTTTGATTTACCAATCTCAAGTTATGGCCTTTGACTTAAAGTCCCTTTTTGTTGACTTTTGAAAATGACCTATAATGTTGAAATTGATAAATTTTTGTGAGAGCATTTCTTGGACTTGAAGTATGAAGATGAGTTGTATTAAATGTCTTTCTCTTCAAAATGAGCTTTGGATGGAATTTTTCTGATAATCCATGTGAAAGTTATGCCCTGGTCAATTTACAGTTGACTTTTTCAATTGTCCAAATAAGGAAACTTTTGCATCTTGATGATTTTTGAGCCAAGCTTTGAGAATAATGATCAAGCATTGATCAAATGATGTTTGTGGCTTCAAAATGATATGTTGACCAAAAATTTGGACTTCTGACTGTCAAATAACCATTTTGCCCCTACAGTTGACTGTAGTGCAATTAGGGTTTTTGACTGTGCAATTTTGTGCTGAAAGTCTTGAAACTTGGTAGGAGGATGCTTGACCATATTTGTAGGTATGTGGGACTTGATTGGACCCTTGGAAACTTCATTTTCTTGATCAGAACCAAAACCCTAATCTTGACTGTTAGGAGGCCCTTGAACTGTGCAACCCTTGGGGAATTTTGAAGCATGACTTGGCAATTTCTTGAAGAATATGGGAGGGAAAATTTTGGGGTACAACAGTTGCCCCTGTTCAATCTTCTTAGACCTGAGGATGCAGATTGGCTGACGTGCCCTTCGTAATCCGAAGGTGGAAGATGATTGAACACTAGAGTGCCCAGAAATTTGCGCTCACATAGTAGCAGTGTGATGATGGAATGGGCTTATAGACGCCATTTAGAGGTTGATGAATAGGATGATGGGCTTATAGATGCCATCTGGATGTTGATCGCGTAAGAGATTCCTTAGCGAGAACTTGCGTACCTGCAAAAGAAAAATGAGTACCTGACATGTTGCAGGAGCTGGTCTTCGGATGCTTTGTGTAGATATGTCCTGACTGGTTACAGGAATCGGATCTTCGAATTCTTCAGACGTGCCCTGGCGAGATACAGGAATCGAGTCTGGTAATGTTAGTCTTCAACGGATACACCCTGGCAAGATTCAGGCATCGTACCCTCGAACTCTTCAGACACACCCTTGCAAGATACAGGAATCGGATCTGGTAATGTTAGTCTTCAACGGATACACCCTGGAAAGATTCAGGCATTGGATCCTCGAACTCTTCAGACACACCCTGGCAAGATACAGGAATCGGATCTGGTAATGTTAGTCTTCAACGGATACACCCTGGCAAGATTCAGGCATCGGACCCTCGAACTCTTCAGACACACCCTGGCAAGATACAGGAATCGGATCTGGTAATGTTAGTCTTCAACGGATACACCCTGGCAAGATTCAGGCATCGGATCCTCGAACTCTTCAGACACACCCTGGCAAGATACAGGAATCGGATCTGGTAATGTTAGTCTTCAACGGATACACCCTGGCAAGATTCAGGCATCGGATCCTCGAACTATTCAGACACACCCTGGCAAGATACAGGAATCGGATCTGGTAATGTTAGTCTTCAACGGATACACCCTGGCAAGATTCAGGCATCGGACCCTCGAACTCTTCAGACACACCCTGGCAAGATACAGGAATCGGATCTGGTAATTTGTCGTCAACAGATACACCCTGGCAAGATTCAGGAATCGGACCTTTAGTTGCGACCATTGATGGTAATCAATTTTGTACTTTTGTCCTGAAAAGACAAGCGTTAGTTGTATGCGATGTCATGTGGTATGACATGCGAGATGCTCTCTGAATACGTGAGATTGTATGTTCATGATGCGTATATGCATGCTATAATGTATGAAGATGTTTATGAATGTATTTTTTCATCTAGGAAAGTAAATCCTTGACGGGTGTCGGGAAGCCACTCCTGGGCTGATGTTGGAGAATAGATTTTGCTTCCGTCGGGGATGATAGTTGCAAGAATACCGGTAGGAGAAGATAACTCCGTTGGGGAATAAACTTGGCGGATAGAATACTCTGCAGGGAGAAAAGTACTCTAACGATTTTGCTGGGGGAGCAATACTCTGTGGGGAGAGAGATACTTTGCTGAGTCATTGATAATAACTTGCTGGGGATACCCTTGTTGTGTTGGAAGTAATAATAGACTTCGCTGGGGATAAGAAAACTTCGTCGAGGACGATCTTTCTGTGGCTTTTGGCTGAGGATTACCCAGTTATATCCTGGTAAGGAAATAACTCTTTGAAATAAGCCGGAAGACGTGTTCGTGCTTTGCAAGGGATAAGCTTCCAGAATCTACTGGGGACAAGCTTACTGCTTGGGGAGATGGATTCCAACTTTCCTGGGGAACTAGATTGGAATCTCTGGGGGGAAGTTTTGAGATGTATTGGAAGTAACTCCACTCAATGTTTGATATACCTCCGGGGAACAATCTTTAGGCCAAGATTGTCGGGGATGCTTGTTAAGAATGCATATATACTGCTGGGGAATGTTGAGCTCTGCGGGAGGATACCCAACTTCCTTAAGGCTTGATAGTAGCTTTGCTTGAGGAGAGTGTACTGACTTGCTGGCTCACTCCCTGGGGAGTTAAGATATCTGGTTATGTTCTTTAGCTAAACCTACCTTTACACTTTGATGGACAGAGCCATTAGATTGTTTGGGCGACTCCTTATTGCCCCTGTTTCTGAGGTGAGGGAGGAAGACCTATGAGGTGCTGACAGTGGTTGATGTACAAACCATCTTCTGGTAGGTAGGTGACAAGATGACGGGACATAGTCGTACGCTTTGATCCCTAACTTTTGCCTGGACCGCCCTTTCAGGTTTTCAGTCCACCGGGATACCCATTTTTGCCCAAGCCGCCTTTTCAGGTTTTCGACTTGCCGGGTGTACAGATTTTTCATTTCATCCCTTCATTTTGCCCGAACCCTTTTGGTTCGCCGGGAAGCCCTTATTTTTGCCTAGGTGTGTCAACCTAGCGGGTCTTTGATTATGCGTAGTATTTTTTTCGACTATGTCCGTGCTTTCAGGATGTAGGGAGTTGCCCCTGTTAGAAGTGTTTTGTCATGCCACCAGAAGGTATTTGATCAGGCAAGATTCGTTGTTGGAATGCCCCCAAGTGACTCAGACGGAGATTTGCCCCTGGCTATTTGGCCTTTGAGAGATTCTCCGAATCTTGATTGGATTGCCCCAGATAATAGACCATGATCATATCATGCCCCTTGATTGGGAGTGCTTTTGTTCATTAGGCATTCGTCGTGCGAATTTCCCTGCTGTTCAAACAAATAGTCATATGCAAACAAAGTTATGTTAAAAATGCAAAGCCTATGTCTGTCTTGAAGATTTTGAAAATGCATTCTTTTTTCATAAAACAAGTGAATGTTTGTAAAACGTGATGTCAACTCAGTTTTTACCGTAGGCCTTAAGGAGTCAGGATACCTTTCTTAACAGTATGCTTTCGAACTAACCCATGCTTCAGCTAGGACTTTTAAGGGATAACGTGGCCTGGTTCACGGTTTAAGAAACAAAGGATAAAGGCTCAAATTATTTGTACCCACCCGCTCTTTGTGATGTTCTTCAAACCTAAGCTCAGTTGATCGTGCGTTAGACCTTGTTTGAGTCTTTGCTCTGATTTTCCGGTGATGATTCGGATGTTGATAACTTATTTTGAATAGGCAGTCATTCCTTTTTTGTTGAGGGTTTGTAAGACCTCTCTCTTGTCTGATTTTTTTTTGTTATCCCTTTCCTTTTTTTTGCCTGAACTGTTTCCCTTTTTTGGAATTACAGTCAGCGGGATGTCCCAGTTTTGTAAGTCTCCTTCATGGGTTTTGACTTAATGGGTTTTTTTATTTTTTGAGATAATGACTGCCTTTCTTTATTGATTATTCGGAACCATCACTGTCTTTCTTCGTTTTGTAAGGATCTCTTTGGTGCCATTCGTTATGCACTTGGATCAACTGAGAGACTACCCTGCCCCAGGTTATGATTAAGGGTTTTTAAATTTCGAAAAGAAAAAAAACTCCTACTTCTTTGGCTCAAAGGGGTTGACGAGGGATTATCTTCCTTATTACTCCAGTGTTTAGGGATTGAAACAATGCATGTACCTCATCAGTGGGGTTTGTTCAAAAGCATATTGTACATTGTGGTATCGTTTTTGTCATCCTCCCTCAAGAGGCTTAGAATTATTGAGAGTTGACCATCAGAAAAAATATGAAAATAATTTGCATATAGTGAATACGAATATGATTACTTCAAAACGGACATATGTAATGCATTAATGAGATAACAATGTTTGACATGAATATTACTGTTTGAATAAACAAAGAAAAATACGACTTGAATTCAAATGAACAAAAAAGTGCTTTCTATCCTAGCCATGTCTTGGCATGGGAGCAGTGATCACGTTGGGAGCCTCGGGCGCCTCGAACTCAATCTCCTTTGCGTCAATCAAGTCTTGGATCTTATTTTTCAAGCTCCAACAATCATCTGTAGTATGCCCCGGGCTGTCAGAGTGATAAGCGCAGCGGGCGTTGGGGTTATACTTCGGTGACGTTGTATTCTGATTCTTCGGAGCTTCTTTTAGAGTTACCAGCTTGGTCTCCAGCAACTGTGGCAATATCTGGGATAAGGTCATGCTGAGCCGAGTGAACTGCCTTCTCTCGCTCTTTTGTTGGTTGTGATGTTGAAGAGCACCAGCAGGTTTTGAGATCACCACTGCATTGGCAGCTTGGCGGCGTTCTGGTCTATTCTGTCTCCTTAAACCATAGACGGCATCGGATTCCTTCTTAAAAGGTTTTCTATCGGTGCTCGATGAAGCATCCTTCTGTATCTTCCCAGCCTTGATACCAGCTTCGATCCTCTCCCCAGTTAAGATCAGATCTGTAAACCCAACAGAAGAGTTCCCAATCAGATGGTTGAAAAAGGGCCCAGATAGGGTCCCTAAGAACATGTCCACCAACTCTCGATCAGTCAACGGAGGCTGCACTCTCCCAGCCAGATCCCTCCACTTCTGAGCGTACTCTTTAAAACCTTCACCTGAACCTAACGACATACCCTGGAGTTGGGTACGTGTAGGGGCAAGGTCGGAATTATACTGATACTGCTTATAGAAAGAAGTAGCCAACTCCTCCCAGTTACGATCCTTGGTCCCATCCAGCTGATAGAACCATTCGAGATGAGTCCCTGAAAGACTCTCCTGGAAGAAGTGGATCCACAAATTTTTATCCGCCGAGTACGGTTGAATCTTCCGCACATAAGACCTGAGGTGTAGCTTGGGACAAGACGCCCCGTCGTACTTAGCAAAAGAGGGTGCTTTGAATTTGTGTGGGATCACCACACCAGAAGTTAGACCTAAATCTCCGAAATCCAAACCAGGTACTTGTTGAATTTCCATGGCATTCAGACGGTCTTCCAACTGTTTGTACTTGTCTTCCACAGGAGGGTATTGTTCGTCGTTGAAATCTGTCTCGTTGTCGGAGACCACTGGACTAGGCACCTCTCTCTCATGGTGACTACCTTCCCTCACAGATGGAGTAGTCCTCTCAGTTTCAACCTGCGGTGTATTCCCAGATCTGCGCCTAGGGTTGAACAGCACAGTCCTCTTCTTCTTCTTTTTCAAAAGCAGAGTCTTCAGGTCTTGTTGCCCCTGGGCCAAATTCATGATCAGCTCTTGGAACTGGGCATTCTGAGCCTGGAGGGCCTTGATGGACTGCTCAGTAGACGATTCGGGATTCATGACGATCGGCTGAAATAAACAGCGAAGAAGGTAAGCAACCTGCAACAAGGATACCTGTTATGCAATGATGAGTATGACATGCATGTAATGTTTTCAAGGACCTCGCGGGGTAAACAAGAAAATTTGTTAGCGTTTGGATCCGGTAGCTTGATTGAAAGAAACTTCATATTTGTTGAGAGTCTCTCTTCCAAGGGTCAAAGGCTCACCATATCAAGTGGGTCATAGCCCCTGACTCAAGTCATCAACCTTATTTTGCTTTCCAAACAACCTTGGCTGGGGGAACCTTCTTCAGGAGTCAAAGCTCACCATATCAAGTGGGTCATAGCCTCTGACAACTTTGGCTAGAGGAAAATAAATCCTCTTTGCCCCTCGCTAGATGTTTGATTCATCATGACCTGCATCACAGACCCTTGAGATCCTTGAAATGGGTTAGTCCTTATGCAGGATGTATGCAATGGTATGATGTTATGCTATGCATGGGGGTAATGTAAGTAACCCTGTTATGAGTCCCAATTAAGGACTGCAAACCAAAACCTGCAAGAAACTCAAGTAAAACCTGTCATGAGTCCTAATTAAGGACTATAAACAGAACCTACAAGTAGTTAGTACACCCTGTTATGAGTCCCAATTAAGGACTATAAACAAAACCTGTAAGAGACTTAGTAAACCCTGTTACGAGTCCCAATTAAGGACTATAAACAAAACCTGCAAGTAGTTCATGTGTCAGATAGATAACAAGTATGCAAGTAGTCAAGTACGAAGGCACGCAAGTCACACAAGAGAAGCCCTTAGAGTTTAAGGCCAGCATGAGGTCTGGGTATTACCCTCTTGAAGTTGGTGGGTTCATACCTGTCCTAACAAAGTAACCGGGTTCTTAGAGGATCCCAATATCATTGACTACCCTCAATCGGTCATAACTCCAACATCGCAATCTTTTCTTGCAGCCAGAACCATCACGAGAGTTTAGCCTCAATGGGCGTAGCATACTGCTACTGTTCTAATGGCCAAGTTGTGTCATTTAAGGTTCTAAGGTTGTTGGTGCTTAATGACTCCTCAGAAGACCCATATTCTCCTCGTTGCAGCACAAGGGATATCGGTACAGACCAAGGTGCCACACCAACGTAGCCACTGTTTCATCTGTGTCGGTCTACGCCGGACAGGTCCCTCACAGCTTATGCTACCTAAACAGGGTATCCCCAGATCCGGGTTAGGATCTATGTAACTCCCATGCAACCCATAAATTTAAAGCAGACAAGTCAATACAATTGAAAACACAGTTATGAACTAACCCTAAGGTACACCTCACTTTAAGTTAAATCCCCAGCAGAGTCGCCAGTTCTGTGATCGGTGGATCTGGAACTGACTGTTCAACGCTGGTTCGTGAAATGTCGCGGAAGCAAGAGTCGCCACCGTCTTTTATTTTCTCCAAATGGAAAGGAAAAAAGCACAGAAAAATTCCTTGTAGAGATTGCTCTCGGTTCGGGAGGTAGATTTATAGAAAGGGAAGGTGTTAGCACCCTTTCTATCCATGGTTATCCATGGGCTCTTAGATACTTGCTCATTTGTGTTTTCAAAATGGTTTGTTTTCTTTTCAACTGTGGGTTTTAAAAAGTTTCTTTGAAAATTTCAGTTCGACTCTTGTATCAGTCCTCAAGAGTGTTTGAAAAATTGCTTTCGAAAGCTTTTTGAAAAGGTGTCGGTGTGAAAAGTACTTTTGATTTATTTTGAGATTTAGAGCAAGTATCTAGAGTCGTCTACCTACCCTAAGGAATTCGTCTGTGTAAATGTCCTTTAAAGTAATGCTATCCCACCATTGAGAGGTAGGTAGCACCACCGTTGGAGGTGTTCGGGTCAATTCGAGGTTCGGGACATGGTGATCACCAGAGCAATGGGAAGACACCTTAGAAGCTACCCTCATGCCAGGTTCCCGGATCATGAGGACTTACTAAGACATCCTCTACTCGACGATCACCTTTCGAGGCAAGGCAACAGTGAGGCGTACCCTAGGGGTGGTGTGTGAATTTGTGTGTCGTTTTCATGTTAATATTTGTCTTGTCATGTTAGGGTGATCTATGCGTTTGTTTTTATTTTATCATTCATTCTTGCATGCATTTATTAACAGTTAAAAAGATGCGGAAATTAAAAGTTCTAAACTATTACAAAGGCGCGGGTCCACATCGCCAAAATTTCCAGAACCCGATTTGACAGAAAATAAAGAATTAAAGAAAAGTAAAGTGCGAGAAATTAATTACACGGCTTTGGGAGAGGTACATAAAAATTATACGGAAAAGAAATAAACATGTGAATTAAATAAGAATTAAAAACGAGGGCGTTGGACCCTTTTTTGCAAAATTGAATTAAATGATTAAATTAATTAATAAAAAAGGAAAAGAAATTATTTTTTTAGTTTTTTGTATTTATATGATTTTAATGAAAAAGAATTAATTGAAATAAAATGCTAACCCTAATTCTAGTTGTTTTTAGTTTATTAAGAAAAGATTAAATTTTAACCTAATATTTAACCTAATTATTTACATGCCATTTAATTATAAAAATAAATAATAGGAAATATTTAATTATTATGAAAGAAAAGAAAAAAAAAGGATAAAAATGATTATAAACCCTAATTCTACCAATTTTAGATTTTTATTAAGGAAAATATTACAATTAAACCTAATTTAATAACTAAAATTAATTAATGCAATTTATTTACAAAAATACTAAAATAAAAATATTTATTATTTTTTATCTTTTCTGATTTTTTTTATTGTTTTTTATATATTTTTTATGAAAAATTAAGTCAAAGGAATTAATTGAAAAGAATAATAATTGAAATAAAAGAATAATAAAAAAAATATTGAAGATTGTAAACCTATGGGGGTTTCTGTCCCCAAAGTGGAGGTTGGTCTTTAGCAGTTTGAGCCCAATAAGCCTTAGGCCTGGCTGACTTTTCCACTAGCGTACCCAAGCATTGACCCACGTGTACCATGCTCTCCAGATCTGGGCCCTCTGATCGTTCCATTGGCCAAGTGGATGGCTTGATTTTGATGATGTACGATGGACCTCTGCGCTGAAATTGCATATGAACATTATATGAAAAATGATATGAAAGGGATGGGGGACCTGGGATCGAACCCAGGTCCTGAACGTTACCAACGCTTATGCCTGCCAGTGGAGCTGCTTTGCTTCTTTGTACCTTACGTAACTAACAAACAATATATAATAAAACAAATGTTAGTGGAATTTTAGCGCGTAAAATTCAAATAAGCCAATCACTGATCGCCACAGGGTCGTCTTCTTCGTTGCCTTATTTTTTTTCTGAAACACAAAACATTGGCAACGGTTTTATAAACGTTCTAAAATGTGCCCTTTTGGAAAATAGCGATTAGCTCCTGGGACTTCATAAATTAGGCGCGAGGGTTGGGTCTTGATCGTCCAAACACGCTGATTCCAATGGTCCAGGTCTCGAGTCTCAATTTTTCTTTGAATGTAAAGCCCCAATTCTCCAAGTCTGAAACCCTAAAATATGCCAATGGCGTCTTTGCATACAGTGTATAAAAATTCAATTAAAACATAGAGTAAGCTTCAGAATCATGAGAGCAACACAAAACATGCATTAGAATTTGAAATTATGCTATGAATGACAAGATATGATTTATGCAAAAGAGTGACAAAGCCTGAGTTCTATTCACCAATTCTTGGTGTTAGGAATGTGGAAACCTATCCAGACGCGTTGCTTGAGGTCTCAGGAAGGTGATGAGATGGTTATTTGGCCTTGAATCGCCTTCTATCCTTGTTTTCAGTTTTGAAATTTTTAGGCCAAAAGTGTGAGTTTGATAATGGAGTTTATGCGCAGCTTTTTTTGGTAATGAGCATTAGGTCTTGCTTGTGTATGTATAGGAGAGTGATTTAGGTTAAGAAACTTGATCAAAATCCATGCATTGATGTGAAAAATATTTGATTTGCAAATCATAATTTTTCAATCTTTTTTCATGCTTTTTAGCTCTCAATCATATCCAATCAACTTCAATTCTTCCCTAATCTGATTTGCACGAAATATTGGAGATATTATATGCACAAAAAGATTTGAAATAGTAGGTTTGACATTTTTCATGTATTTTAATTAATTTAAATGAATTATTAATCATAAAAATCCAAATAAATAGATAAATAATGAAGAAAAACTTCCCTTTGGGCAAAATGGTCGTGCACATGCCTTGGATAATGAATTGTGGAAGAAAAAGAGGCCCATTAGCAATTTTAGGTCATTTGAATCAATGTTGACTTTTCAAAATATCCAAAAATTTCCCAACTTCCACAAGGCATAACTTGCCCAATTATTAAGCTTTGCTCATGTTCTTGGACATTTTGGAAAGGTCTTTGAGTCCTCTAACCAATGTCTTTGGTCCCATGTCATTTTGATTTACCAATCTCAAGTTATGGCCTTTGACTTAAAGTCCCTTTTTGTTGACTTTTGAAAATGACCTATAATGTTGAAATTGATAACTTTTTGTGAGAGCATTTCTTGGACTTGAAGTATGAAGATGAGTTGTAGGAAATGTCTTTCTCTTCAAAATGAGCTTTGGATGGAATTTTTATGATAATCCATATGAAAGTTATGCCCTGGTCAACTTACAGTTGACTTTTTCAGCTGTCCAAATAAGGAAACTTTTGCATCTTGATGATTTTTGAGCCAAGCTTTGAGAATCATGATCAAGCATTGATCAAATGATGTTTGTGGCTTCAAAATGATATGTTGACCAAAAATTTGGACTTCTGACTGTCAAATGACCATTTTGCCCCTACAGTTGACTGTAGTGCAATTAGGGTTTTTGACTGTGCAATTTTGTGCTGAAAGTCTTGAAACTTGGTAGGAGGATGCTTGACCATATTTGTAGGTATGTGGGACTTGATTGGACCCTTGGAAACTTCATTTTCTTGATCTGAACCAAAACCCTAATCTTGACTGTTAGGAGGCCCTTGAACTGTGCAACCCTTGGGGAATTTTGAAGCATGACTTGGCAATTTCTTGAAGAATATGGGAGGGCAAATTTTGGGGTACAACAGAAACCAAACAATCAAATCTAATAAACCTCTTAATAAAACCAAACTTAAATTGCATTAAGTCTTCACAAAAATTAGACAGAGTAATGGCTGTATGCAGATGAAGTCCTGATCACAGACAAAGCATGTAATCAAAAAAACCTGCACACAAAGCAAACAAACAACCCAATTTCTTGGGGTAAAACCCAAGAATTCCAAACAAAATAGCAATGAAAGTCACAAGGTCTCAAGTGAGCAAAATAAAATGACATAAAAGTAAATTCTCAAGTGAGCACATATGAAAATAGCGTGTAATGTAAATGATAAAATAAATATGCTTAAAGTAAAGAGCATAAAGTAAAGGCATAAAATAAAGTCAATTGTTAGAAATTAGAGGTTAGTTGAATGACCATCTTGAAACTTGCATTTGAAACTCATTAGAGGATTGATAAAACTAAATCCTCTCAATAATAAGTTTCATTTACTTTTTGTCAAGTATATCATTCACTTCAAAATCTCAAGACAACAATAAATGATCAATGATGTTTAAGTGATTCACTTTGACTAAAGCTTATGAAGATTTATTAGAGGATTGATAAGACCAAATCCTCCTAACAATGAATCATAATATTATTGGATCAAAGTTTCAAATTAAAATACTTGGGCTTGAAAACGTAGGTTTGGGCCACGAATAATCATTTCTCGAATCAGGACAAAATTTAGCGCTATGTTAAGCAATCGTAAATGGACTTATATAGAAGTCACACCTATTTTGAGGTCGGTCAATAGCAATCTATGTACCATATGTTTAGAGAAATGATATGTAAAATCATCCTCCAACAACATGTAGTACAAGTAAGAAGGGGATAAGATGAAGATGGAAGGGATAAGAATTAAACCACATTTGAACCAAAAATTTAATCAAGCTATCATTAAAATCATTGATCCATTTTGGTGGAGTTAAACTCAACACCCAAGATCAAATGATGTTGATGAAGCTCATGATCAAAATCCCATAGCTCAAGATCAGCCAGAATATATACAAAAATAAAATTGCATTTAAAAATAAAGAAAAAGATTTTTTTAAATGGTTTTAAATGAAAATAAAATGGGAAAATAGTAACTATATTCAAAACATCCAAGAAAAATTCAATGAGACCATGGAGAAATAAAAAATGAGCTCAAATATTTTTATAAAATTTTTGGTAATTTTTTAAAGTTAGAAACTATTTTTAAAATTAAAAGAAATGGGCAAAATAAACCAAAAATTGTGAAAAATAGTAAAATCAGAAATAAAAATAAAATGAAGTCACCAATATTTGTCAAGAGGTCATTGGATCTTTCCATATATTTTTCAGAATTTAAAATTTAAGAAAAGTATTTTTAAACATTTAAAACAACTCAAATAAAGTGAAAAAATATTTAAAAAAATATCGAAACACAAAATAAAATTGTGAAAAAATAATAATCATAAAGAGAAAAATCAAAAGTATTTTTAAGAATTTTTTCAGATTTTTTGAAGTTAAAATGAATTTTTTATGAATTTTTGAAGTTTAAAACAAATAAAATATAAAATCAGAAAATAAAATAAAAACCAAAAAGATGTAGACCATTGGATGAGAGTCAAAACGCGTTAGTAAGCTAATCCAATGGATCAAACGCACTATGCATATCATGGTCCTCAGGAAATAACACACGTGATCAATTATTAAAAGGATTTGAAAAAAACGTGTGGCAATTTGTCATTGGTTGAAGACAGACACGTATGTCATTTTCAACCTTTGTCCAAGTAATTTACAGGTTCATGAAATCGAAAAATTAGAGCTCAAGACCAGTACCATTCGCTTCGTCTCTTCAAGACGATTCCAATGGTACCCTCGCGAAAAATTTATGTAATCAAGAGGAGGGGTCGATGATGTAATTTGGAGGGAAATCGTGCACATATGTTTTCATGAAATAAGTGTGATCACATGTGCATCAAAACTCATCCAAATGATGCGTTTTGACACTCTGAATCATCCACACACTTATGCTAATCATGTTTAAGTAGAAAACACGCACAAATTTGGTGATTAGGAGTCAAATTATGGAAATTGCATTCTTATTGTTTGAGAAACTTCAGTTCTAAGGTACCAACTTTGAAATCATGGTGTGCATAATTTAGGGAACCTTAGGACTTGATTATTAATGTGTTGGAAAGATGAGGTTACAAAATTTACAATGTGAAATGAATGGAATCAAATGGATGTTTGAGCAGAGAGTTGTGATGAGTCAAATTTGAGAAAAAGATGCTGACTTTTTGTACTTAGAAAAATTTTAAGTTTTTCTTCAAAAATGACCTATAATGTCTTGCATCCAAACATGGTCTTCCATTTTAAATTTGCTCTTGACCAAAAAAGATGGCATGAAGTAGATACATTGAATGACATTTTGAGACTTGAACCATTTAAAATATACAAAAAATGAGAAAGTTATGACTTGGTGAAGTTGGTGAAAATTCATGAGATGACCTATAATCTTTTGAGTCCTTAAGACATCTTCCATCCATTTTCAAGCTTTACACATAAAATAAGGGTTGAAGTTCACATATTTAAGATCATTGTGGAAAAATAATTGGCTCAACGAGATAAAAATTGACCAAGTTATGATATTTTGAAGTCTCATAAGGGAATTTGATGGCCTATCTAGAAGACTTGTAATCTTTCTCAATCATTAGGCATCTTTCACATAAAAGTTTCTCGAAACTTTTGAAGTGATTTATTGATAACCATTTAAAGAGGAGAATTTCTTTGGAATCACTTAAAAATACCAAAATATGAGCAAGATATAACCCTTAGAAGTTCAAAACCTTAGCTTCTAAAGCAACAAAATGCCTTGGAAATCCTTCTCAATTTTGACAAACTTTCTTGCACAAATACTTTTGTTATGTAAATAGAAGTTGTTTAGGATGATAATGAGAAACCATAGTAACCATATACACTTACAAATATTAAGAATTGAGGTAATTGTGCACTTGTGATCAAGAAATCAAGAACTTGTCCAATTAGGTCAAACTTCTTCAATCAATCCTTGCACCTTTTGACTTTCTTTGACAAATTGAGGCATGATGAATCATAGTAGGCCTTATCATGATGTACTTCAAAGCATATCCAATGATGAAGCTTGAATCTCAATGAAGCTTTATTCAAGAAGGCATGGAAGTAAACTCATGAACCTATAGATCAACTGGATGAAATGTGTTGTGCTTCCATATATAACATCATCAAATAGAGCAAACATTAATAGTATTCATTATTTAAAATTTAATAAAAACCAAACATAGATGATCACAATATAAAAGTCAAAGTTCTTGGTGATTCCTCATGAGCACACTTAAAGATAGGGAGAAGAACTAAACCCTAGTGTGATCTTGTTGTAATTGAGTTGATATGAGATGATAAAGGAATCTTAGGGGGGAAAATTGGGGTACAACACTTGTGATGATGAGACTTTATATATTTAACTCTTGTAGGTCAACCTTATTCTCTTAAGTAGTACCCATTCACACAATCAAAACCTTGATCCCATACTATAATACGGTGGGAGAATTGACTTGTTTTTTCATTTTATCGCAAATGTTGTAGATAACAAGAGTCACCACTGACTTTTATTTTATCCAATAAGGAAAGGGTGAAAAGAACAGGAAAGACCTTCGAGATTTTCTTGAGTTCAGGGGGTAGGTTATAAAAAGGAAATGTGTTAGCACCCTTTTCATCTATAGTTATCTACGGGCTCTTAATTTCTATCTCACTTTGTTTTTTTTAAATGCTTTGTGAATGTGTGTTTGAAAATATTTTGAAAATGCCAATAGTAAGGCAACTTTATAATAATTCTCGTTTTTGTTTTTTGAGAATGCATACAAAGTGTTTATTTTGAAATGATTTTGAGAAATTGTGATTGTGAAAAGATGTCTTTGTTTTGAAATGTTCGTGAGCAAGCGACTACGAGTGTCCTACCTACTCAAGGTCTTTATTTTTATTTTCCTCCTCCTTTAGATAATGCTATCCTAGCATTCGTTAGTAGGAAGCCATATCGTTGGATATGAAGGGACAGACGTCGGTCGTCGTTCAGTCATAGAAGGTATCTCGTAGGGATGTGTGATACGGTGGGAGAACTGACTAGAGGTTTTTGTGTTTCTTTCGCACTTGTGCGGTTAGAAAGAGTCGCCACCGACTTTTCTTTTATCCAAAAGGAAAGGTAAAAAAGCACAGGAAAGACCTTTCGAGAATTTTCTCGGGTTCGGAGGGTAGATTATGAAAAGGGAAGGTATTAGCACCCTTTTCATCCATGGTTTTCCATGGGCTCTTAGTTACTCGTTTAGATCACTTGCTTTTGTTTGATTGTATGCTTGTGGTGTGGTTTTTGAAAGTATTTTGGAAAATTTCTTTGTAATGGTTCTCGTCTCTATAAGAACGTATACAAAGTTTTGTTTCGAAAAATGGTTCAAAGATGTGTTTGTGAATCGTGTTTTGAAAAGTGTTTTGAAAGAGGTTTTGCAATGGTTCTCGTCTCTATAAGAACGTATACAAAACATTTTGTCTTTTGAAAATGTTTTGAAATATAGGTGTAGGTGTAAAAGTTTTGTCGTGAGCAAGCGAGTAACTAAAAGCGAATCTATCTACTCGAAAGGTCTTAAGTTGTTCTTTTCTTCTTCCTTTTAATGGTGTTATCTTACCATTTATTTGGTAAGAAGCCCCACCATTGGATGTGAAAGGACAGGCGCGGGTCAATTTTACAATCATTGAAGGCAACTTGTGAGACGCTTTAGCAATTTTTGTAAGGGACGAGATCGTTTTATCGAAGGCAGCATCGAGGGTCATCGAGGGACTACGACCTTTTTTATCAAAGGGTAATTTCTAGAGAATCCCATATTCGAGGTACATGATTGTATTTCCGAGGTTACCCTAGAGGTGCGCGTGTGAGAAAGTGTGTTAGTTTCAAGTTATTTATTCTTTCATTAGGTCATCTAGCGACTGATTTTTGAATCTTGCCATACATGCCTAGTTACTATACAGTATATGGAAAATAGTAAATTGCGAGAATTGAAATTCTACACTATTACAAAAGTATTCGGGAATGGGGGTATAATTGTTACAAATGGGGATGAATCAAATGAAAATAGCAATGTCCAAATATCAAGCAATACAACCAAATCGAATTTTTGTGCGATTTAATGTAAAGCTATGACAATTTATGAAAATAAAATCAACAAAGTATGAAATGTATGTATTTACTTGAAAAGAGAAAAATAAAACCTATTCTAAAAAATTAATTAAATTAAAAATCTTTATTATTATTCTTTTTGTATTTTTATTAATTACACAAATAAATTTTAAAGAAAGAAGACAAACTAGGTTAATTCTTTTTGATGTTTTATTAAATGTAATAAAAAAAAACTTAATAAAGATAAGTTTATATAAAAAAGAAAATGATAGAAATTAATCACAAAAAAAACTTAAATCAAATGTATGAAAATGTATTTTATATTTTAATTAGTAATATTGTATAATAAAAAGAAAAATAATAAGAAGAACAAATTACAAAAGAAAATGGGCTTAGGGAGTTTAAAGGATGAGGCCCAAGGAAAAAGATGTCATTATTGTTAGCAAACGAGCCAGGGGGGGTGTACCCAGAAAATGTGCTTGGGCTTTAAGGGTTTGCAAAAGATAGGCCCAAATATATTAACTCTGTTTAATTTGTTCAATTAAGGGTGGAAACACAATTAGGGTTTTTGGAACCCCGTTGTGCTTCACAGTGGCGATGTTTCGTCTCCTTCGTTCTCCTTGTTCATCTTCCCAATTCTGTTACTATCTCACCCCCTATTCTCATGGCCGAAACACTCTATTAACAACATGATCTCTCCTCATCTCACCATGATTCACGTTTCTCTAAAAAACCCTAAGGTCGGATTTATGCTTAAAGGGTTCTATCTGATCCTCCCTCCCAGCTCACGGTTGCCAGAATGCCCTCTCTCGCCTCCTAACCAACTCTAACGTTTTTTCTTGAAAAGGTGATGTTCTGTAAATTTGAAGCTTGAACAATTTTTGTTGTTTTTTTGTCTTTTTTATGTTTTTTTTTCTGTTGATCAATCTTAGTGTCCATTGAAATACAGGAGAATAGGTTGTGAAGAAACCATACCTGTTTGGAAATTTTCGGTGAAATGGAGAAGGGATGGCGTCGTTCCTTGGTGGCCGGAGAGGGGGGGAAGGAGATGAAGATTGAAAGCATGGGCTTTCACACCTGTTGGTAACCCTTCTTTTCCTTTTGAATGATGATGATGATGATGTCTTTCTGGACTTTGTGATTTTTGTGATTGTTGGATGTAATTTTATCAGCTTTTACTGATTCTGGAACTTGGTTTTGTGATGATGGTTTTAGTTTGATGATGTTTGGGATATGTTTTGAGTTGGTTGCTTTACAGATTTGATGGTGATTGTTGGTTTGGATGCTGTTACTGTTTTATCAGTTTCAGACTTTGAGGTTTTTTTTTGGGGGGGCGGGGTTGAGTTATACAGGTTTTTAAGGTTGTTGATTTTTGTTGACAGTTTGGACTATTTTATAGGTTTGAGATTTGAGGATGGTGTTTCTATAAGCTTGAAGCTTGAGACTTTTTTCTGTTTTGTTTTGAATATGTTTTTTCTGGTTTGAACTGTTTTACAGTTTGGGGGTTTTGGTTTGATGGTTGGAGGCGTTGAGGTTTTAGTTCTTGCTGTCTTGAAGGTTGGTTTGACAGTTTGAAACTTGGTGATTTTTGTGGTTTTAGGCTTGTTGGTTTAACAGGCTGGGATATATATTTTTTTGTTTTTTGTTTTTGGGTTGATGCTTTGGAAGACTTGACAGTTTTTGTTTGCCTTTGGTTTTGGAGGTTTTTGGTTATGCAGGTTTGGTGTTGTTGGAATTTGGTTTCGTGGATTTTCCGAGTTTGTTGTTATAGTTTGCAGGTTTGGTTGATGGTGTTGAAATGGTTTTACAGTTTGGGTTTTGAATGTTTGATAGTATTTTTGAAGGTTGTGTTTTGTTGGCTTGAGATCAGGTTTTTGGTTGATGGCAATTTGAAGGTTTTACAGTTTGGATGTGTTGTACCCCAAAATTTGCCCTCTCATATTTCTCCAAACATTGCAAGAAAAATCTCCAAGTGGCTCAAGATTGCTCAAGAGTTAGACAGTCAAACTATCTCCTAAGGCAGTCAACCCAAAATTAGGATTTTGTGTTGAATCAAGATCCTTGAGTATAAATTACCTCAAGTGCTCCCAAATGTCCTAATATGCTCTCAAGATCATCCATGTCAAATTTCAAGCCTTGCAGAGGAAGTTTGCCCAGTCAATTGCTCAAAGGGTCCAAAAATCGACTGTGTTAGGGCAAAAGTCAATTGTAGCCTACAAACAGTCAAACTTCAAGATTTTTTGTCAACATTCTCATTTTGAAGGATATTTCATCATTTGATCAAGGCTTGATCATGATTCATCAAGGATTGCTCAAAATTCATCAAGACTCAAAAGTTGCTAAATTAGGGTTTTGTAGGAAAAGTCAATTCAACTTTGACCAAGCATAACTTTCTCATACTTTATGAGAAATGACCCATAAAAAGATCATTTTTAAGAGGATGTAATTCCCTACAATCCATCTTCATACCCCAAGATCATAAAATGCACTCACAAGAAGTTATAAATTTGGACATTATAGGTCATTTTTGAAAGTCAACAAAAACACCTTTTTTGCCAAAGCTTATAACTTGAGAATGGAATATGAAAATGAGATGAGACCAAACGTGTTGGTTAGAGGACATCTCAAGCTTTCTAAAAAGTCCAAGAACACTTCCAAAAGTTCAAAATTGAGGAAGTTATGCATTGTTGAAGTTGGACATTTTTGTAAAATTGCCAAAAGTCAACTATCCCCAAAACTTCAAATTTTGTCAAATGGGCCCATTCTTTTCCACTTGGTTTGAGCTTGTACCATTTCACACGTGTCCTAGCTTCATCCTTGAGATCATATTTCTTTTTTATTATTTTATTTGATTTTTTATTGAATTATTTCATTTTAAATCAAATAAAATCCAAATATTGATTACTTGATATCTTTTTGGCTATTTCGGGACTGAATCATCATCATCAAGGGTATCAAACTCGTATCAAGCAATCCATGTGCAAAAAGATTGAGTTTTGACAATTTTGGAAGGTTTAGTAATGGTGAATCAAATCAAATCTCATGGCATTGATGTGGAAGGATTCAATCCATAATTCTTAACCTAAGGCATTCTATAATATATAAGGAAGCTAGAGGGCACGAAAACAAGGCTAGAGGCTGCAAGAACAGAAAGAACAAAACTTGAAAAAGTGGTGAAAAAGTGTGAAACCAAAATCATACTTTGAGGCGTTTTCAGAAGCAAAGCTTGATACCAATCGATTGCTGGGTGTCTACTCAACCTTCTACAATCCAAAGCAAGCTCTCACACACACCAAAACGCGATGTAAGTATCACGTCTCTCAGCCCTGTATTCGAAATCGTAACTCTCAATTCTTGCATCTTTCTGGAAAATCATTGATATATTTGTGACTCTCATGAGATTTCTAAGCTTGTGGCAATATTTAATTTCATTTATATGGACTGTAATCTCATAACAGCATGGCTAGGGTTTCGTGTTGGATTTTAGGGATTTGCGTTTCAGGTGAAATTGAGTCTCGTGATAGACATGGTTGCACTCAGGAGAGGGAGACGAACCTAACCATGGCTTTGGAGGTCATTTTTATGGCCTGGAATTAATTTTGGGATCGACCTGTGCATTTAGCTGCGGATCTAAATTCGCAGGTAAAGTTACAGGGGCTGGAGGTAGGGGACGATGGCGTGTCATCTCCCCAGTGGCTGGTTCAAATAATTTGCGCATTTTTATTGTTTTCTGGCATATGGCGCATTATCTCTTATTATTATTATCATTTAATATACTAACAATTGAGACACATTGGCCTAGTGGCGAAGCAAGCAATGCAAATACCATCAGGACCTGGGTTCGAATCCCAGGTCCCCCATGCACTTTGTTACATTTTTTCTTCAGATGATCAGGTACAAATCCAAGCATGATGTCTATCATACGTCCTCAAGTATCAAAGCGCCAGATGGCCCAAGGCCAAATCTGGTGGCCAGAAATCGATGGTCTACCATGGATCCAGTCAACCAGCGCACAGGGGATCCAAAAAGTCAACCAGGCCAGCGCCTAATGGGCCTTGGAATTGCAATTTTGACCCCCTTTTTTCAGGCCCATACATCTCTAACCCTCTTTTATTTATTTTTTATTTTAATTGTTTTACAATATTTTGTTTAATTAATTAACCAATCAAATCTTTTTCTTTATAAAATTAAAATCAAAAAATATTTTCTTTATTAAATTAAATTTCAGTATTTTAATTTTTATTAAAAAATATTAATTTAATTAATTTAGGCCATTAATTAGGAATAAATTTAATATATTTCTCCGGGATACAACCCAAGGCTCCTGATTTCTCCGGCATACAACCCAAGGCTCCTGATTTCTCCGGCAGAATAAACACTCTCCCCACAGAATTATTTCCCAACAGAACGAGGATTCTAGTTCTTGTTTCTCCATCGGAAGCCTCCCAGGTTTTAATTCCCCAGTAGAGATTTTCAGAGTTTTTCCTTATTTCCCAGGAAAGTCATGAAGGATTCTCATTCCCCGCAGAAGTTGTCAAAGCTCTTGTTAAATCCCCACAAGTCACCAAGGATTTTCAATCCCCAGCAGTGGTCCCGGGATTTCTCATTCTCAATAATCAAAGATATTTAATCCCCAAGTAGTCAACAAGGATTTCTCATCTTCAACGATTAAATATTTTTGAATCCTCAGCATCGGTCAAGGATTCACTTTCCCTGGCAGTAGTCAAGGATTTCATTGTCTCTAGCTATCAGGGATTTATTTTCCTCAGCCAGACAGCTAATCAGCTTACATGCACATCCATTACATTCATATATCATAAACATTGATGAAGCACAGTTCATTGCATCATACATATCATGCAACATAACTTTGTGTTTTAGCTAACATTTTACCCTTTTCAGAATAAGATTAAAAGGCTATCGTTAACAATTATTCAGATACAGTATGGATACACCCCAGATACGGCGGTCATTCTATTACTCATTCAGAATTTCAAGTCAAAATAGAGTACGGATACACCCCAGACACGGCGGTCATTCTACTACTCATTCAGACTTCAGCAATCAGATACAGACTAGATACACCCCAGGCACGGAAGCCATTCTATTTCTCATTCAGATTCAACTATCAACTTCAAGTTCAAGATACACTCCAGATACGGAAGTCATTCTATCACTTGTATGGATCCCAGTTACAGTACGGATACACTCCAAACATGGAAGTCATTCTGCTACTCATACAAATCTCAACTTCAGATGCATTCTAGATACGCTCCAGACACGGCTGCCATCCTGCCACTCATTCAGAATTTATCTCCAGCCCAGAGAGGCCCCATACACAAATGTTTCTTTGTCACCCATTCGGAATACAAATACACTCCAGACACGACAGTCATTCTGATATTCATTCAAGAATCAAATACAATTACAGCTCGGATACGCTCTAAACACAGACGTCATTCCCTTGCTCATACAAACCCAATCTCCATATACAACTCAGATACGTTCCAAATACGGATACCATTCTGATGTTCATTCTACTGATCTTCAAAAAACAAATCTTAGATGGCATCTTTAAGCCCATCTCCAGCAAGATTCTACCATCTCCAAATGGCATCTTTAAGCCCATTCGCTCAACAACATTTTGACGAGTGCAAATTTATAGGCACTCTAGTGTCCAATCCTCTTTTACCTTCGAGTCACGAAAGGCAAATTTTCCAATCTAACTCTTCAGGTTCAAGAAGATTGAACATGGGAAACTTTTGTACCCCAAAATTTTCCCTCTCATTTTATCAACATTTCTCATCACAAGGCTCTTGGAACTCAAGATCAAGCTAGTTTAGCTCTGCTCAAGACACCTCTTTGCATTGTTGACCTAAACTAGGGTTTGAGTTTGCACAGGGATATTTTGACCTACAATGCCCAAAGTGACTTTCATACTTCATGTTGGACTCATAAGTTGGTCCATACCAACTTTCAAGCCTTGAATCAAATTTTGGCCCAATCAATTGGACAGTTGACCTAGAAATCAACTGCATTGGGGAAAAAGTCAACTGTGGCCAATTTACAGTCAAAGCTCATGAATTTTGACCCACATCAACATTATGAACTCATATGAACCATTTGATCAAGTTTGGACCATAATTCCACAAAAAATTTGATCAGATCACCAAAAGGGAAAATAGTCATTTTTAGGGTTTTAACTATACAAAGGCAATTTTTGACTGTTGGACCTAGCCAATGGCAAATTAAGCTCAACCATGGAATCAAGGGCTAAATTACATCATCTTGAATTATTCAACAAGTTCAAAAGATCTCAAATGCATAGGATTGACAGATGAATTTTTCAGTCAACTGATCAAAATTTGACTGTACACTGAAAAGTCAAACTTTGACTTTTTGGTCAAAATCAAGTGCCAAGGGTCATTTTTCATCAAGATGTGTCAAATTATGAAACTTGTTCATCAAGAAACCCAAAATTGCAAATTAGGGTTTCAAATTGAAAATTTTCATAACTTAGAAATTTTCTAAGTTATAAAATTTTCTTAATTTTTCCTAACTTTGCCTCACATTTTCACCATGATACAAATGGATTCAAACAAAACTTACAACTTGAAAGTTGTAGTCCTCCACAAAGTCTACAACTTTGATTCACAAAGTCTTCTCAAAAGAAGCTTGGATCTCAAGTTATGAATTTTGGAACAAGGGTCCCTAAAACTTTTAACTTAGAGAAATTTTGCCCTAGTTTAGGCAGGATTTTGACCCATCTTCTTGGCCATTTTTCACATAGTTCCACTTGGAGTCTCAAGTTGCTTTTCAAATATGGATTATAGTGCTTGTTGCAAGCTTTCCAAATTGTCCAAGAACTCCTCAAACACATTTGTGGTTAGGGAGAATCGAATGCTTGAAGTTGGAAAAAATTCACTTTGATCCATGGCATTTTCATGTTGACACAAGTTGCAAAATTTGTCCAAACTTGCTTTGTACTTGATTACAGGTCTCTAAACCAATTCACACTCAAATATTAAATGCAAATACAATGGACATTGGTCTTATTCTGATCAATGGAGCTTGGCACAATGAATAAATCCATTTATGGCATAAAGGTTGCAATACCATTTCCATAAAGCATACTTTTTTGCAATTTTGTATTTATTGAGCCTTGGACCTCTCTCTTTGCAGAAAACAAGTTCCACAAACTCAGGCAAAGGTACAAGAAACTTATGCATGCTTGGAGATAGCCTGTACAGGCCTACCTCATATCACTTCACACTTTTCTTTCAAAACAAGTCAACTTGCCAAAAGGACATAACTTGAGCATCTGATATAATCAACTCTGGCCAACATTCCAAACAAGTTTTGCACATTGCTTTGAGTCATAAACATGATCCATTCATCCCTCAAACACTCTTGAACATCAAAACACCAAAAACTTGCAAAACAGGGCAGCTGCTGCAACTTGAGTGCCACAGCTCGTTTTGCTCGTGCATTTTGCTCCTTTCCATTTCAAACACCTTCCATTCAACTCACTCAAGTTGTCTCAAACCTCCATTTCCAACTGTAACTCCATTTACAGTGTTCACCATTTTCATTTCAAGCTTGTGCAGGTTGACTTCTAGAGGCTGATTCAGGGACATTCAAGGCAGGCTAGCTTTTGGAAAAGATCAAGTGAAGTTCAGGCAAGCTACCAGACACCTCAAAACTTATTGAGAAGCTCTGCATTGTCCTACTCGAATCCAACTGAAACAGGTTTTTTCTCACTTCCTATATCTCTATTTAGGAACATTTAGCTTTAGGTTTATGAATAAAAGATGTAGTACTCATGGCCATGAAGCCATACATATACTCAGTTTTCATTTATATTAAGCGTACTAAGAGAATTTCATCCATGAACATGCTGAAAATATTAGGTCAGAAATTAGGGCCAGAGAAATTCTCTCTGGTCTTTGAGAGTTAGATTAAGTTTTTTATATGGTTAGATTCGTATGATCATGCTCTATAACTTTCATGTTGCAAGTTTTCGTTTTTAAGCACAAATGCAGGAGATACGAGTTTGTACACAAAAGGCGTGTGTTTTGTTTGAACGAAGGTTGAAGATGAAGTAGTTGGGCTGGGCCTGGCTATTTCTCACTTTTGACACCCCCCCCCCCCCCCTCTTTTCTTTTTGCACCCCCTGGCCCATGTTCTTGTAAATTGACAGTTTTGCATTTTTATTTTCTTTTCTGACTTTGTTAATTTATTTCCAAATATAAAAAATGCTCCAAAAATATTTTCATTATTTTTCACATTTATTTGGCATTTTATTTTATTTTTTCTAATATAGAAAACATATCAAATACTTTTATATGATTTGTTTAAATTTAAAAATAATGTAAATGATACTTTTACTTTTATTTCTTATTTCATTCATACTGAAAATATTATTATAAAATATAATTTATTTTTGTAAATATTTTATTTTATTTTATACATACTTAATATATTTAATATATATATATATATATATATATATATATATATATATATATATATATATATATATATATATATATATATATATATATATATATATATATATATATATATATATATATATATATATATATATATATTATATATATATATATATATATATAT